>OZ038437.1:18946950-19119235 GCA_964036275.1 Litoditis marina | reverse complement strand
GAACTGAAAAAAGTCTTAGATGTAAACTGCCATACATATTTGAAATATCGAAAGATCATCAGTCGCAGGGGACATGTTACGTTTGGATCCAAGTAAAAAGTCCTTGCCTGTTCTCTTTTCAGTTCGCTCTCAACTTTTGAAGATTGGATATCATCGTGTAGCTTTTCGTTCTGAAATACTTCGCTATTCAAAAACCAAAAGTTTTACGTTCGATCGTAGGCCACATCGACTTGATTTTTTTTATTTTTCCGAAACTACTATTGTTAGGTGATTTACAGCCACAAAAAAGGAATATAAAACGTTTTTTTTATATGGAAAGCTTGAAATAAATGAAAAATGCAATGTCAGATTCGAACTTCATGCTTTGGTTTCTTTTGCTACCCGTTGCACGATAACTCACAAGTTGCTCAAGTTTGTTGGACTTTTCTTGAAGTTCAGTCCACTTTTGCTTGAAGTGCGCTGTTTCACCCTCCAAATCTGCCAGTATCTGGAAAGGTTCAAGAGACATTCATTGAAGAACGTTTCCAGAATAAATTATAACTGTATGAACAATAACATATTGAGAGGTATGCCTTTTTCTGAGTATGGTCGTTCATTGTGACATCATAGAGGACGCTCCAATCTGAGACTTCTCATGCAACTTTTTAAGTACAAAACAGTGCGCATTTCTAGAATTTCTTGCTGCTCTTTATGAATGTTGACTCAAAAAAGTGCTAATAGTGTGAGGGTCGCCTAATACGTTTGTCAAATCGAATATTTCGCACATTGGAACGCTGATCTATTACATAACTAGTTCAATTTCCTGAAGCTGTATACAACGTTGGTGTTTCACCTGTGCCATCTGTTGTTTTTTCTCTTCTTCTTTTTGATTCAAAAAAACGTTTTCCTCTTGCAGTCTTGCATTCTGGAAACAGTACAGCTTTCACAATGCATCGAATCTGATAGCAGTCTCCGACCATATATTTGCATCTCCGATTTTTTGTTGACAAGGCTGATATGTTCGAAAAAGACCTCAAAAACTGACGTTAGTCTGAACACGGAACTAACTTTGCAACAGTGTCTGTACGGAGTTGATAATTACTGTCTTGCATTTCAAGAACTAGTTAGTTTGATCCTGGTCAGTAGGTCAACAACTTTGGCAAAATCTTCCTGTCTATCGTTCACATGGAATATCTAATTTACTATCATCGTCATATTATGTTTGATTTTTGTCACCTGTTGATTGAGATTGTCACAGGCTGCTCGAACTTCCTTGCACTTTAGATCGGACTTCTTTTGCTTCTCTTCTGATCTCGTCAATTTCGCAGTGGTGTCAGACAATTTATTCCTGATGCTACGCAGTTTTTCAACATTGCTCTGTTTCTCATTTTCCAGCTGGAATTAATCAAAATAACAGGAAAAGTTGGACCAAAAATGAACAAAGTAAAAACAAAACAACTGCGTTCTATTTTAACGAACTCTTTGTCGCATCAATTCGAACTAATAGTCAGTTATCTTAGGTGTCTCATCCTCTGAGTGAGTTGTGGTTCACTTTGGCAAATTACCAATATGTTCTTCCGGAAGAGAAATATTGACAACTAGAGTGAAAAAATACATTCTGGTGAGGTAACCTTCATACCAATCAACAAAATTTGCAATGTTGACTAGTTAATCTAGTTCCGATAAACACTATTTTTAAACACCGGAAAACTTTTCTCTACCTTTTTTCTGAGTTTTCCGCACAACCGTCTAGCTTCCGTCAATGCTTTCTGATTTCTCGTATATCTCACCTCCAGTTCTTCAATTCGAACAGTCTTCTCATCTGGTTTTTCCTGAGGTAGTTGTAAAAATTCAAGAACCGCATTTTGTTATTTGGACCGCCACATTTTATATACTTTGCTGGTTGAAAAACATCTATTCAATGCAACATCATGGATGTGATCCTCAGTTCTGCTCAAACTGACCCTCGAGAAAATTGAACCATAAAGCATGGGCATGAAGAATTCCTAATGTGATATTGTGTTAAACAGTTTTGATTCGAAAACACAAGTAAAACTTGACAGACACGAACTCCAATTAACGTGTTATTCCAGGTTTCCCAGATTTATCCATATGCCTGAATTTTCACGAACAAAGCAAAACTCACTACAAGAGTGTCAGAAATGAATTGGTAACTGACCTGACCAACCAGAGCCGGTAAGTTCTGCTCCATGTACTTCTTGAATGCTGCCCTCACATTGTCTGGAATAGTCATTATGATGCTCAACTCAAAACAATACGTTTTAACTGATCCTAATCTAATTTATTTTGTTTATTTTCAACACAACGGATGTGTAGTGAGGAGGATAGTATTGTCTCAAACTATATAATTGCAAACGAATCATGCTGTGTTTTTGTTTGATTCGCCCATGAATTTGTGCAGCAGTATGGAGAATATGCCAAAAAGTATAAGAATCAGGAACAAAAGGTGAAAAAACACGCATCAACCACAGTATGTTTTTTTGTGAAAGTTCGTAGTCAGAATGAAAATTCACTCACCAGTTTGATATGTCTTTCTCACATAGTTGGTCACTACTTCCGTTTCTGAAAAATAAGTTATTTTGTTTTTGAAGTATAATTTGATTCAATCTTGGAATTTGAAACTACGAGAAAATTTGTCAATGCAAAGAACAACTGACGGAAAACCGATCTCTCAAAATGCACTTCTTGGAAAATCATTGTATTTCCTGAAATTCAAGCGCTTGTTCTCTTGGAAACACTTGGTACATTTCGCCAATTTTTTCGTTCAGCGCACCTCGTAGTGCATCAAATGAACAATTAATGAATAGAAATGCGTTCGAACTACTTTCGGTCAGTTAATTTTAAGTTTGTGAACAAATCGTGTTTTGCCTTTGCAAAAGTACGGCCGACTCCGAAAAAATTCTAGAATTAATCTCGATGTGACTAGGTGTATGGTGTCACAAACCGTCTAGAACACAATTTAATTTAAAGATTCTAAAATCCACTGTTTCGAAAAATATTCAGATTGTTCAGTTAAAAAAACAGGAAACTACAGTGGAATCTGTTCAATTGAATGACTCACTGAGTTGGAGGGAACAATCAGAAGGATGATGATCTTTCCGTACACGAGGGACGGGACAATAGTCATGGGAGAGACACTTGCAGTCATAGATCCACCCATCTGTGACAACAATCCCTTTTATATTTCCGTTGCTTGGTTTGTGTGTGTGTGTGTGTGTGTGTGTGGGTCTGATGGAATTTGGAGTGAAGGAATGCATGAAGCTTTTGTCCTTTTGGTCGAAAAATGGGCGAAACGTTGCACTTTGTAGTTGGTTTGGGGAAAAGCGCGTGAGCGGTACGTGCTTTTGCTGCTTTCATTTTCATTGTTAATGGATACACCGGCGGTAGTGCTCTGGATTTTTGGCTATAGAATTGTTGAATAGTTGTTATTATTGATCTATAGACCTGCGGAGGCTACAAAAAGGTAAGAATTGATTTATATTTCTGTAATAGCTTCTTATTTCTGTGAACTTCTCTATGTACCTGTGTAAAAATGCGTTCACTAATGCTGTCATTTTCTGTAAAGATTTGTAAAGAAAGTTTTCCGCGCCTCATTTCACTGTCTTTGTAATTTACACTGCTCCCCTTTTCACTGTCTATGTAGGCCCGACTGTTTTTATTTTCACTGTCTATGTGAGCCACACTGTTTTTATTTTAACTGTCTATGTAAGCCGCGTTGTTCACCTTTTAACTGTCTATGTAAGCCCCACTGTCTATGTAAGCCCCACTGTCTATGTGAGCCCACTTCTCTCATTTTCGCTGTCTATGTAAGCCCACTGTATATGTGAGCCCCACTTTCCTTATTTTCACTGTCTATGTAAGCCCCAATGTGCCTATTTTCGCTGTCTATGTGAGCCACACTGTTTTTATTTTAACTGTCTATGTAAGCCGCGTTGTTCACCTTTTAACTGTCTATGTAAGCCCCACTGTCTATGTAAGCCCCACTGTCTATGTGAGCCCACTTTTCTCATTTTCGCTGTCTATGTAAGCCCACTGTGTATGTGAGCCCCACTTTCCTTATTTTCACTGTCTATGTAAGCCCCAATGTGCCTATTTTCGCTGTCTATGTAAGCCCCACTGTCTATGTGAGCCCGCTTTTCTCATTTTCGCTGTCTATGTAAGCCCACTGTATATGTGAGCCCTACTTTCCTTATTTTCACTGTCTATGTAAGCCCCAATGTGCCTATTTTCGCTGTCTATGTGAGCCACACTGTTTTTATTTTAACTGTCTATGTAAGCCGCGTTGTTCACCTTTTAACTGTCTATGTAAGCCCCACTGTCTATGTAAGCCCCACTGTCTATGTAAGCCCCACTGTCTATGTGAGCCCACTTTTCTCATTTTCGCTGTCTATGTAAGCCCACTGTATATGTGAGCCCCACTTTTCTTATTTTCACTGTCTATGTAAGTGTCATGGTATAGTATGATTCCTGAGATCGATATTGTAACTAGGCATATTATGTGGCGCTGCCCCTCTGCGAGGGGTCATCCTGATTGATGTGATATCGCATTCTCCCCCCGGCAGACCAACTGGCCGGTTGAATGAACATTACTATCGTATAATGTTTGTTCTATTCTGTCATCTAAAGACGTAAGGTTGAGAGGGAACCTTAATCGTTACATGGAGATTCCCGGAGAGGCTGACTAAGGTTTGCACATACCTTTCACCTGTGCTTCCAACAAACCTTAGTCAGGCGTAGAATTCTCATTCTACGGCTCCCAAAATACCGCTACACCATCGCCATCCCTCCGTCAGTTCTGTACATATTATTTCGACATTCTAAATTCCTATTACTTTAATGACTACGACCTTCAACAGTCATTCTGCTGTTCTATATTATCTACATTTCGGTTGATTTCCGACTATTATTCAAGAAGTTCCACTGCAGCTGTCGGCCAAAGAGCCTATATACCAGATGAGTATGTTTTTTTGACAGCAATAGGCGACCAAAGTAGTCGACCTTTATTTGATATATGAGAGATGAGCCAAAGAGCCACCCATATAATTGATAGTTATTCAATATAACTTAGCAGTGTTGTACATTATTATTGAATAGAGTTTCTTGCATTGTAGAAATATTCAGTTGAAAAGTTTATCAATTAGTCAGCAGCCCCTTTTGATTTTTGTCGTTTATCTTATTGACAGACTGACGTCTCCAAGCATTGTTATTTGTTAGATCACCCACTCTACCATACATTAAAGTTTTCTATACTGGTTGGTCGTGCTAGGTTTGTAGTATTGTGTTATTATTGTTGTTATGGTTAATAGTGTAAAGAGTGGAGCTGCATACTTGTTGTGTAGAAATTTCATTTGCTTGTGAGATTGGCATACATTTGACAGATAGGAGAATCCTTTAGTTTTGTTTGTATCATACTAACCATGTTGATAGTTGCTAAGTTTAACATCTTGTTCACGAGGACGTTTCACTCTCGAAAGGAGGGGGATGTCATGGTATAGTATGATTCCTGAGATCGATATTGTAACTAGGCATATTATGTGGCGCTGCCCCTCTGCGAGGGGTCATCCTGATTGATGTGATATCGCATTCTCCCCCCGGCAGACCAACTGGCCGGTTGAATGAACATTACTATCGTATAATGTTTGTTCTATTCTGTCATCTAAAGACGTAAGGTTGAGAGGGAACCTTAATCGTTACATAAGCCCCAATGTGCCTATTTTCGCTGTCTATGTAAGCCCCACTATCCCCATTTTCTCTGTCTATGTAAGCCGCGTTGTTCACCTTTCAACTGTCTATGTAAGCCCCACTGTCTATGTGAGCCCCACTTACACTGTCTATGTAAGCCCCACTGTCTATGTAAGCCCCACTGTCTATGTAAGCCCCACTGTCTATGTAAGCCCCACTGTCTATGTAGGCCCCACTGTCTATGTGAGCCCCACTGTCTGTGTGAGCCCCACTGTCTATGTGAGCCTCGCTGTCTATGTGAGCCTCACTTTCCCCACTTCCACTGTCTATGTAAGCCCCACTGTCTATGTGAGCCCCACTGTCCATATAAGCCCCACTGTCTGTTTGAGCCCCACTTTCCCCATTTTCACTGTCTATGTAAGCCCCACTGTCTATATAAGCCTCACTGTCTATGTAAGCCCCACTGTCTGTGTGATCCCCACTTTCCCCATTTTCACTGTCTATGCAAGCCCCACTGTGCCTATTTTCGCTGTCTATGTGAGCCCCACTGTGCCTATTTTCGCTGTCTATGTGAGCTCAACGGTTCGGCTGTTCAAGGAATTCATCACGCTCTTTTTTAAAGATAACTTTTACGCTCGAGGTATTTCCGAAGACGAGAAAATGAAAGAAACATCTTGACGCACCCACCGACCTAGACTCATCAAGGGAGGGGCCCGGGCGTAGCCCGGGGTACCTTCCTTGTCTACTTATATATTTGCGTAGTTTGGTCTGTCTGTTTGAAGGAAAAAGTGTGTGATTTCAAATGATGCATTTGCCCTTTTGGTCGAGAAATGAGCGAAAAGTTGCACTCTGTAGTTGGTTTTGGGGAGAAGCGCGTGAGCGATACGTACTTTTGCTGATTTTCATTTTTGCCCACTTTGAATAAGCTGCGGCTGGGTTGCAGTTTTGGCTGTGAGCCTTCTCAATAAAGGACGAGTTTCACGTCAGAATAGACTGGAGAGACGGGTCTAACAAAGAGTGCACGTGCGTGGAAAAATCAAGCATATAATCGCGGCGCTGAGCGGAGAGAGCCATTCGAACGGTGTGTTCGCTCGAAGGATGGCTGCTCTGGACGGGACTGGGCGGATGGACGAAGACGGATCTACTCTCGGAGAAGCTGCTGAGCCGGTCGCCCGTGGAGAGGAAAACCGCTGTTCAAGACCGGAGAACCAAGAAGAACCTCAACACCCAGAAACAAGTAGACAAAAAGAGATTTTTTCCATGTTGTTACTGCTCTATGATTGAGCTTGAGGTTACGGAATATGGCTGGAAGAGGTGGTGAAAGGTGGAGAAAATCATTTCGAAATAATATTTCAGACCGTTGCATTTAAACCTTTTCGGGAAATGTTTAGGTTGTCGTGCTCATGTCATGTTGAAAAAAAATCGTCTCACTCTCTGATATAAAGGGGCTCTCGCGCTCCATGTTAAAGATAGCTCGCGCGCTGTATGTTCAGGTGAACTATGGTGCAAGAAGAGCTCTATGTTGAGAAACTAACTCACGCTCTGTTAGGTATAATTGTCGCGCTCTATGTGAAAGAAAGGTCTCGCGCTCTATGTTAGGAAGAGATGTCGCGCTCTATTTTAGGGCGAAGAAATAACGCGCTATACGTTAGGGAGGATGTCGCGCTCTATTTCAGGGTGAAGAGATGTCGCGCTCTATGTTGGGGAGGAAGTCGTGTTCTATGTAAGTATATTAGGTATAATTGTCGCGCTCTATGTGAAAGAAAGGTCTCGCGCTCTATGTTAGGGAGAGATTTCGCGCTCTAAGTTGAGGAGAGCTGTTGCGCTTTATGTTAGGAATAGATGTCGCGCTCTTTGTTAGGGAGATATGGTGCGCTCTATGTAAGGGGGATATGTCGCGCTCTATGTTAGGGAGAAGAGAGGTCACGCTCTATGTTGGGGAGGAAGTCGTGTTCTATGTAAGTATGTCAGGGAGAAATGTTGCGCTCCATGTTAGGTAGACTGTGGCTCTTCGCGCGTGAGCGATACGTGCTTTTGCTGATTTTCTCGGAAATTTCTGTCACCGGCTGTTGCTGGGAAAATATTTTTTATTCAGGGAACGTTCTGGCGCTCTATGATAGAAAGAACTGTCGCTGTCTATGTTAGGGAGAGATGTCGCGCTCTATGTTACGGAGAGATCTCGCGCTGTCTATGATGGGGAAAACTCTCGCTGTCTATGTTAAGGAGAGATGTCGCGCTCTATGAGAGATCTCGCGCTGTCTATGATGGGGAGAACTCTCGCTGTCTATGTTAGGGAGAGATGTCGCGCTCTATGTTAAAGAGAGATATCGCGCTCTATGTTAAGGAGATATGTCGCGCTCTATGTTAAAGAGAGATGTCGCGCTCTATGTTAAGGAGAGATGTCGCGCTCTATGTTAAGGAGAGATGTCGCGGTATATGTTAGGAAGAGATGTTTCGCTCTATGGTAAGGTTGAGGATAGATGTCGCGCTCTCTGTTAGAGAGATATGTCGGGCTCGATGTTAGGGAGAGATGTCGTGCTCTATGTTGGGGAGAGATGTCGCGCTCTATGCTAAGGAGAGATGTCGCGCTCTATGTTAAGGTTAAGGAAAGATATCGCGCTCTCTGTTAGGAAGAGATGTCGGGCTCGATGTTAGGAAGAGATGTCGCGCCTTATGATAAGAAGAAAAGAAGAGCTCTTGCGCTCTATGTTAGGGAGAGCTCCCGTGCCTTATGATAGGAAGAGAATAAGAGCTCTCGCGATCTATGTTAGGGAGAGCTCCCGTGCCTTATGATAAGAAGAGAAGAAGAGCTCTCGCGCTCTACGTGAGTTAGAGCTTTCGCGCCCTACGTTAGCGAGAGCTCCGCGCTCTCTGTTAGAGACATCTATGTAGTAGAAGGCATGACGCCTCCTGTTGAGAAAAACGTGATTTGAATGGTTGGGAAAAACGTTAGTTCGGCAAATGGAGGAGAAATTAAACAAATAGTCCTATAAGCTCTCGCCAGCCCGGAATAAAAACAAGGGAGGCGGAGGCGGCTTTAGCCGCCGGCGACCTTCCTTGTATTATTATAGTTCGTTTCAACCATCGATAGCAGCAAGTTACAGTAGATTTTAGTGGGCGGAGTCAATTGTGTTGGAAAGTTTCCAACAGCGATCAGCATAATCAAAATTGTGCACCAGCTGGGTATTGAACTCAGCTGTGATAAGTGGCGCGGCGCCCACAAGCAGCCGGCCATCGGAACATGATGGGCAAAACCAAAAACAGTGATATCCAATCACCTTTTCAGGCCGTGTTTCAATGCTTTTTTTAACGCACAAAAAGTTCTTCAAATTACTCCCCGATATGGTGGTAACCTTTTGAAAACAAAAAATTGGCGAAAATCTTAAAAGAACCACTTTTTGAATTTTTATTTACAATGAAAAGACTGGCAAGCTGCCAGATCAGTCGTCTGCAATATAGGGTGCGCTCGGCCAGCATGGCTGACTGCTATCGATGGGTGAAACGAACTATATGTGCGTATTTACCGTAGTCTGCCTCAATTCCTCTATGAATCTTTTTATTTTGTCCGAATTATTGAAGCTGTACTTTATCATTAGGGTTTTATTTTTCAGAATATACAGCATAATTATTTTATTCATATATTGATCATCATGCCCATTAGTTTTGTATATCTGGTAGAGTTCCTTGCACCTTTTCTCGAAATCATCCTTCTTGCTGCAGCAACGTGAAAATCTAGTTAACTCACCTGCTATAGTGTTCGCTGCTATGCTGCTGTGTATGTTTGAGTGCTTATGAGGATATTTTAATATTTTGAAATCGTAATCATCAGTTTTGTTGTATAACGCTGTGTTTATAATTCTATTTGACACTTTGAGCTCTAAATCTAGAAATGGGCACTTGCAATTAGTTTCATTAGTTTTTTCCAAAGATAAGGAATTATCGTACATGTTTTCACAATCTCGTAAAAAGTTATTCACATCGTCACTGATTAATAAAATGTCATCCATATATCTACAGGCAACATATCTATTTTTGTTCAATTTGCTTTTGTTTAGTAGTATGTATCTAGTTTCCATTGCAAGAATGGTGCGTTGTTTCCTTGTAGAATTCCTTTCTTTTGCAATTTTGTTTCCCTAGGTCGCAAAGCTGTTTTGTAGTATGTAGTCTAGTAAAAATTGGGAATCCTGTAATGTGTAGTTGAGTTTATTCACTTGGATGTTTGAGCTGTAATTATATAAACTGCTCGATAACTATCAAGATGCTTTGCTTCGTGAAAAGAAGCTTTGTCCTCTATTTAAATTACTTAATAAAATAAAATTTATTAAGTCGGTTTTTTTGAAAATTTCTTCAACGTGCTCCAGCGCCATTATTGGTCCTGGCGCGAACGCCCTGACCCGCACCGCTGGTACTGTAACCCGGTGTTTTTTCCTCTCGATGGAGCCGTTTTTTTCATAAAACCTTCATATGTTTCGTGAGCGCCGCCTCTGTGCGGGCTTAGCTTTTGTTCTCTGTTGTTTGAGTATTATCGTCAAATATTTGGAGATAATATTTTTGTTTTTTGTTTGTTTTATTATTAATTTACGCTTAGAGTAGGCTCCGGGCCGAGATAAAAGCGTAGAGAAGACTTGTATGAACTTCGGGTTTATAGTCTTTACAGGATTAGTGTGAACGTAGAGTTTAACAATCCTAAGTAACTGAGACTTGAGTTTGGCTCTGTTGAGAATTATCTGGTTGACAACGTCACAGTTACTGCTGGTTTTTATCGAATTTATTCTCTTGGAGAACTACATAATTTACATTCCAGAATGGGAGACAACGGTGTTCTTCAATTGTCGGACTCGGGTCAGTCGCCGTTCAGGTCGGGTAGATCGTCTTCGAGGTCCACTTCTCCTAGCTCGGATAGTGACAGGTTAGTACTATTCAGAGCGATTCTCGGTACGTGAGAGATTTACGAATGGGTTCTTGTGGCTCCTTCATTATGTATCTATTAGAGAATGGATTCAATTCAGGTCTCGTGGAAGGAAGCGGGCCCGCAAATCGAAGAAGCACAAGAAACGCAGTAAGAAGCGCAGAAGAAGGGATTACAGCAGTTCAAGCTCATCATCTAGCTCTTCGTCATCGTCCAGTCGGGACTCGGACAGCTCTCCGGAACGCAGACCTTCGCGCAAGAGGGGTTCCATCGATGGCTACCGCATCCCGAAGTTGGGTGAATTCTCAACAGGTAAGGTTCATGTACAGTCATGTTATGGCATGCCGGGTGACAGCTAGGTAGGGCAGCGACGGTCAGGTTTTAGAAAAATACCGTTAGCTAGGGGCCCTAAATGGGCAGAAGAATGAATAAAAGTCAGGTGGTTATCAGGCCGCAAAGTTATTCGATTATTTTTATTGGGAGCATTTCATAAGTTGGAATTTCAGCTGAACAGAACGTTCCGCCTCCACCGAAGACTCCGGAATTAAAGAAGAGGGATCGGGTCACCATCGATGAAGAGGCCAAGGACCGCTTCGAGGCGCTCGCATCGGGGAAGCAACTTGAACCTCAAGATCGAGAGGAGCTTTATCGCCATCTCCCTCTAATCAGGTATGCATTCACATATTGGTATGGACCTCACGTCGTTCCAGGTAGGAAAGCGGGGTATTAGTGTATTGCGCAATTACGGTCTGGTATTGAGAGAAGTGAGGACACTTGTGGGTAAGGTACTCATATAGATTTTTACAGTTCGGTACTCGCGCTGCCACCGAAGGTCGACGAGGAAGTGAAGGCTCAGCTGCAGGATAAGAAGGCCACTGAGATCACCTTCACCGAGGCGGAGTTCTCCTCCGTTTACGAGGCTATGCTGACATCCCTCCAAATTTTGGAGCTGATCTATAAGGTAAGCAGGATTCCTTCTCGTAAGCAAGATTCCTTCCTAGGGGCATAACATTGAAGGTAATTAAATCTAGGGGAGATACCTTACGATGTTTGAGGAGATTACCACGATAGGTGGACGATAGTCAGAATGTATGCAGTATACTATTATAAACAAATTTGTTTGTTCAGCTGGGATCTGACGACGCGGCGGCCCCCTTCGGAGAAAAGGTTCAAGGGTACTTCAAAGTGATGTCGGAGTTGCTAGCAGGAGGACTATGGGACGCGATCGTACCGAAGAGGGTGCAGCTGTTGCGGTTAGTGAATGTCTCCTGGTACCAAGTTAGGCGATTGGTTACATGAAGTAAATAATCGATTCCTTTCTGATTTCATCTGATTGGGTATAAACTAGGACAATAGATGTCACGACTAACCAAAGTGTTACGAAAGTCGACGCAAGGGAGATAGGAAAATAATTGAAACCATGTGGCGGGTTGATATAATTATTCATTTCTTATCTTACAGAAAGCTCGGAGTGTCGCCTGCAAAAGCTATGCCAAGCTTCAAGGCGGTGGGCATCGACCTGTCAACCATGTCGGGTGGTCGAAGGTCAGAGGTGGCCCCTGTGTGGTTCGGTAAGGAATTGCTTACCGAACTCACAAGTGAGGACAGCAGCGTCCGCAAGGCGTTGGAGAAGCTCCGAGGGAAGTCCAAACATCACTCCAATAAGAAGAAGTACAAACCGTCTTCATCGGCTACACCCAAGAGGTATGAAGTGTCAGGTCACGCAAGGGCGAAGCCCTGTGTTGTATCACATAGAATTGCAGGTCGCATTAGCGACTTCCTGGCAACTTGGGAATCTCTAACAAGCGACCCGGTAGTCCTGGAATGGGTAAAGGGATATAAGCTGCAATTTCTAGCGGGGCCTCCGGTACGAAGAGTCTCGGTAGAGTTTAATGAACCTCCCTCCAACCTCTACCCCGAAATTGAAAAATTGCTAGACAAGGGGGCAATAGAGTTAACGCCTAAGACTACGGCGGTTTTCAAAGCATCATTGTTTGGAATTCCAAAGAAAGATGGAACCACAAGACTCATTGTCAATCTGAAACCACTGAATGCCTATCTTGAGATTCCACATTTCAAGATGGAAGGGTTGTATATAATCCCGGATCTGGTGTTCAAAGGGGACTACTGTTGTAAGCTAGACATGTCGGATGCATACTTCGCCGTCAATGTAGACCCTAAGGACCGCGCCTTTCTAGCGTTTACTTGGAAACAAGAAGTGTACCAGTTCACTTGCCTACCGTTTGGGTTGGCTACAGCGCCATGGGTTTATACCAAGTTGATGACTGTCCTTGCAGAAAATTTGAGAAGTCAGGGTATCAGATTGATTCACTATCTCGACGACTGGGCTTTTTTTGCGGATTCAGCGGAAGCGCTTCAGAGTCACATAGCAGTAGCACTGGAGTTGTTCGCTAGTGTAGGACTACGAGTTAATATGGAAAAATCCATCACATCCCCAGTTCAGGAAATGGAATTTCTAGGACTTTTGATAAATTGTCAAGTAGCCCATTTTGCTATTCCACCAAAGAAGATTGTAGACATAGTGACATGCGCACAGAGACTGTTGAACGGACACAGTTTATTGGCAGTGGACGTTGCTAACTTTCTGGGTAAGGCTATTTTTCTGACCCCAGCTGTGCCGCTCGGCCCTTTGAAATTGCGAAATTTACAGCGAGCGTTGAATAAGGTCATTCGACACGACGATCCAAGTTCATACCAACTACCCATTGCGTTAGGCGATGCAGCCAGAACGGACCTAGGCTGGTGGTTACAACATACAGCTACATTGGAAAGCGCGCCATGGGCGCGGTTTTCTCCTGAGTTAATAATTACCTCAGACGCTTCAAAGTTGGGGTGGGGTGCGGTATGTTGTGGAAAGCGCATAGGCGGCAGATGGAAGAGAGCAGAAAAATCTGAACATATCAATTTTCTTGAGCTTCAGGCTTCCTTTTTCGCGCTAAAGATATTCGCGGCCTCATGGAGGAATCTAGACGTGTTGTTGGAATTAGATAACACATCGGCAGTGGCATATATTCGGAACCTAGGTGGGGTAAAGTCATGTAACCTTTCGGATTTGGCATGCGAACTACACACTTGGGCAGGCAAGCGGAACATCAGAATCTTCGCCACATATCGACCGGGGGTGTTGAATGAGATAGCGGACTGGGAGTCCAGGAACACTACTCGCGAATCCGCAGAATTCAGCTTAGATAACACCGCCGCCCAACAAATCTTTGACAAATTTGGGCAACCAGAGGTAGACTTGTTTGCCACACGTTTGAACTGTAAAGTTTCGAAATTCTGTGCTTTCTTCCCAGATCCGGAGGCATGGAGAATAGATTGTTTCGCTCAGAGCTGGTTGGGGATCTTCGGATACGCCTTTCCGCCGTTCGCCCTAATTCCGCGAGTAATCCGGAAGGCGGTGGAAGACAAGGCGACATTGCTACTAGTGACACCCGCATGGCGGACACAGGCTTGGTTTCCCCTAGCGCTACGCTGGGCAACGGAGCCTCCGATGATTCTGGCGAAGAGGCCGAACCTAATCACGGACCCGGAGGGGCAGGAGCACCCTCTGTTACAGCAGAAAAACTTCAGGCTCCTCGTATGGAGGATTTGCTGGACTACTGGGAAAAGCAGGGCTTCTCCCGGAATAGTGTTACCTTGTTAATGGACAGCTGGTCCGATAATACCAAGAAACAATATAACTCGGTTCTGAGAGCTTGGACAGAGTTTGTAGCCAAGGAGGAGCTCGCCAGTCAAATACCAACCGTAGTTTCCCTCTGTAATTTCTTATCATACTTGGTAACTAAGGGATTGAGTTATGCCTCAGTAGCATCGCATAGGGCGGCCCTTACGACGTTCTTCGATCAATTAGGCGCGTCAGAGATGGGTGCAGACTCGCGCGTCGCGCGATTCATGAAAGGGCTCTTTAGAAAGAATCCACCTAAACCACGTTATGCAGAAACATGGGATGTGAATACTGTTTTGGACTATATCACAAGCTTGGGTAACAATAGCGCCCTTTCGTTGAAAGAATTGACACTCAAACTGGCTTTTTTGCTGGCGGTTTGTTCTCCTAAACGAGTATCCGAGTTGTCGGCTTTGTCAATTGATAATCTTCAGCGGTCGGCTGAGCGTTGGACCTTTTTCTTGGATTATAGAAATAAGAACCGAAATCGGGGAGAGGCACACACTGCGCGGTACGAATCATTTTTGGAAAATCCACTACTATGCCCGGTTCGCTGTTTGGCTGATTATTTGAAGGCAACGGAAGCGAGGCGAGGTGACCACGCCAGGTTGTTCCTGTCATTTGTGACCTTCAAACCGATTCAGGCGACCACAATAGCGCGTTGGATTAAGGAGATTTTGAAAGACGCTGGTATCGATTCAAAATTCAAAGCGCACTCCACTAGGTCAGCTAGTACCTCGAAGGCCCTTAGATGCGGCGCATCAATGGGTGACATTATGACGGCAGCGTGCTGGTCAGAAAAAGGAAATACCTTTTATAAGTTTTACAACAGAGAGGTATCGGAACCATCTTTCCAGGATCATGTTCTTGCAAGGTGATTTGAACAAGCATCTTGATAGTTATCGAGCAGTTTATATAATAGAATATTATGCAAAATTTATTGTAGTATAATATTTATTATGGAAACTGCGAGATAACTATCATAGCCCACCCTAAATTCTGGCCCACCCGGTTAGATGTTATAGAGTCTGATGACAGGGCAAGATAGTATGATGACATGGGTTCGGAATACCTACTCTTAATTTTTTCAGTCGTAAGAAGTTCGAGCCCCGTTCGAACAACTCGAGAGGAGGTCGTGGAGGCACGACACGTGGACGCGGAAAGGGACGTGGAGCCAACTGATGATCCAGTCTGCGGCAGGTCTCAATATTGTTATACATAACCTGTGAGGTTGTTCTGTTTAGCAACCGTTGTTGTGTTGTTGTTATGAAAAATAAATGTTCTTATTTTTCTAACTCGATTCACAGTCGCCAAGGCACAATAGTTGGCGCTGGCACTCAACATATGAAGGTTTTATGAAAAAAACGGCTCCATCGAGAGGAAAAAACACCGGGTTACAGTACCAGCGGTGCGGGTCAGGGCGTTCGCGCCAGGACCAATAATGGCGCTGGAGCACGTTGAAGAAATTTTCAAAAAAACCGACTTAATAAATTTTATTTTATTAAGTAATTTAAATAGAGGACAAAGCTTCTTTTCACGAAGCAAAGCATCTTGATAGTTATCTCGCAGTTTCCATAATAAATATTATACTACAATAAATTTTGCATAATATTCTATTATATCGGCCTTTTTGATTCCTAATCAACCATTTGAAGTACCGGAGTTTTTGAAGCATATTTGTAGTATGTAACTTATTGAATTGAATACAACGGAATGTGGTAGATTGGTGAACAAACTTGTAAAGTCGGCTGTAAACAGTTCCGCTTTATGTGTTCTTTGATCTTTAAGTATATTCAGTAGTTCATAACTTCCAGATATAGACCAGTACAAACGGATTCCATTTCTACTTTCTATTGTTTTACAGTACCTCATATAATGTTTCTTGGAAAAAAAAGAGAGAGAGAGAGAGAAAGAGAGAGAGAGAGAGAGAGGTACCTTATTTTCCTCCCTTGACCTGTCGTGTCGTGTCGTGGGAATATAGCTGGGGGTAATATAGACAGTAGCTGCCTGCGCAGGCATGTAGGAATGTGTAGTGGAATGAACGTTATCTCCTATTTATACTTTTTTCTCAGGTCAAAACTGAGTGGTGTGATTGTGTTGATCTATGTGCGTATTTACCGTAGTCTGCCTCAATTCACCTATGGATCTTTTTATTTTGTCCAAATTATTGAAGCTGTACTTTATCATTAGGGTTTTATTTTTCAGAATATACAGCATAATTATTTTATTCATATATTGATCACCATGCCCATTAGTTTTGTATACCTGGTAGAGTTCCTTACACCTTTTCTCGAAATCATCCTTCTCGCTGCAGCAACGTGAAAATCTAGTTAACTCACCTTTTTGTGAATATATTAGATATTCTCAACCTATACTATATTAACCTCTTGATTTCATTACTCTCAATGTCTAAGCTCTCGTAACATTCCTTTCTCTGGTATGCGTCATGCACTTTGCATGGCATACCATCGCACCGCCCCTTTATCCTTCAGTCGCTCTGTATGTGAGTATCGAATAAACCGTATATATTCAAAGTCTTCTGTTCTATCTAGAAAGACCTTCAGGAAGTAATCCCTAAGGCACTTCCGAGACTTGAACTGAAGACCCTATCAGTAGGGCGCTCTGAGTACAAAGACCCCTCCGTGGGCGCACTCAACTACAAATAAAACCCGAAACTACGGGTAAAAGACCTTACTACAAAGGCCACTGTCGATAAGAGGAAACCCTCACCAAATTGGTGCATCGGCCGTTGGAACTTATCTAAAGGTTTTCCGGCGGCTGTACGAAGACCCGCGTGGCAGGCCCAACAAAAGTAGTGCGAAAACCAACGTTTTTACCTGACATAGGTAACCTACAAAGGTGTACTCAATTCGAACGAAAAACGCTTCGTTCAACGAAACTTGCTAATGAGCAGAAACCAAGCGCGAGTTACTACACTCCATTGGTGCTGATTTACCTACAGAAAGGTCATCAGCGAAATTGTCGGGAACAAATTTTAGAAAGCAACGCAAAACTCCTACTTGCACGATTCGAATCTCGACTAGTCGAAATTGCCGAGCAAAGAAATGTTCTAAAAGAAACAGAACAAAAGCGAGCAAAACTAGGTGATGCAGACGCGCAGTCAACTGATTCATTGAGCTAAGTTGGATCAGTCAAAGAAAAACGAGTACGCCTTCCTGAACTCACATTACCAACCTTTGATGGAAACGTGAGAGAGTTCCCAAGTTTCTGGACCACGTTTTCATCAATGGCATGACAATGAAGAACTGGGAAATGTGGACAGGTTTCAATTCTTGAAACAAGCTTTGAAAGGAAAAGCCTTCAAACTCATAGCACCCCATCCAGTACTTGCCGAGAACTACAAAAAGGCAGTGGCACTGTTGAAGAGCTGCTACGACAAAGGCAACTGTATGACCGATCTCATTCTAGCCGACATTTAAACGATGGCCACCGCGGACAACTCAACAGCAAGTTGTCGAGAAACTCTGGAAGCACTGAAAGCACATATTACTCTTCTCGATTGCCAAGGAGTAGAAGTTGATGACAACCCGTTATGGCGCAACACAGTCCTTGCCAAGTTTCCAAATCGTTTTACAAAACAGATTCTGATAGCGGAACGCAAGGCCGACAGGAACCTTGAGATGGATGAAATCTTCGAAGAACTTGAAGACAGTATTTCTCTATCCGAAACCATTGAATTGACGACTAGCTCGTTCAGAAAATTCTCTCGAGCCAAGCCAGAAGCTAGACCTAGACAGGAAACTTCACAAAACCCACAGAAAAGAGAAAAACAACGCGACTTTCAAAAGAAAACAGTTGAAAGGCAACGAATAACCTGTCTGTGTGGCGATGAATCCCACGACCCCTTCTCATGCCCTACACTCTCAACAGTGGATGAGCGCAGAGAGGTACTCGAACAAACAAAAGCTTGTTGGAAATGTTTCGAAAAGGGACATTCTTCCAAAGATTGTACGAAAATGAGAAAATGTCCCAGCTGCGAAGGAAATCATCACTCAGCAGTATGTTACAAGAAAGAACAAGACCACTATCAGTCACTGCATCCAAACCCCGATGGTAAATCTTTTACGAGAATGCAAACAGGAGAAACATCCTGGATCAGACCTGAGGTGGTTAGTGCTAGTCAATGTGCAGCTGCAAACAAAGTGAACGAGCAAGCTTATCAAGTTGTTCTTATGACAGCTGAAGCTCTAATCTTCAACGAAAGAGAAAAAGAATACGAACCCATCAATCTGTTCATTGACAGCGGAGCACAAAGAAGCTTCATCAAAACTAGCCTTTCGAAAGAGATGAACCTTCCGCGAGTGAATCAACATGAGTTGACAGTTAGCGGAATAGGTGAATTTGTTACTCACTTCCTATCAGATGAGGTGTTGATGACTCTCAGAAACACAACCAACAAAGAAAAGCTGATAAGCATTCCAATCTACACAAAAGAGAAATTGACATCGGCTCTCACGACAGCGGAACTCTCAAATGAAGATATCAGTTTCATCAAAAGAAACAAGGTGAAAGTTGCATAAGAGACGATTGAACAGAGAACTGTCAAACCATCAATACTAGTGGGACAAGATCTCATTCACTCGATAATTCAGAGAGATAAACCAGTACTATCACTTCCATAGGGACTGGTGATGACGCCTACCATATTTGGATACGCGATCTCTGGGAAAAGTATTACGCCTTGCTCCGGCTCATCGCGAGATGCTGCACATGCAGTTGCTATTAGCAAAATTGCTAACCAATTCTTTGAAGAGTACGCACAATACGGGAAAGCTGCTCGGAAACGCACAGCAAGCAAGCTGTCAAAACCCCCAGTGTTCATTCAGTCGCTTGCTCAAGTTCAATCTCACGGACAAGCAATGTTTACTGAACGCAGCCTTCTATCAACGGACCAGTCACGCCAAACTGGCTTCAATGAAACAGAAATGAAGCGGTCATGCGCATTTCGATCTTCCTACAGTTCGACAGTAGAAAATGAGAAGGAAATAACCTTCAAAGACGTCCACCAAGATCTTTCATGTATACCAGATCAGAACGCAGATACAAAAAGCTCTGCAACATTGAACCGAAAAAGAGGTTCTCCGACTGAACAACAGACCACGCAAAGAAGACCACTCACATTACTCCGCAACGCAAACACAGAGCTAAGATTCGGTTTGTTGAAGCAGAGAAATGCAACACTCCAAGTTATTGGACCGCGTCAACTTTACAACGAATCGACGAACCGATTCGAAGTCACACAGAGCATTCACACGAATATGAGAGTGACAAAATGTCTGAATACCCTCTCAGAAGAGTGAGCGTGTTTGGAAACACTCTAATTGATGTTCGAACTGGATCCCGTCGACCGCCGGACTGACGACAGCAACACAACGACAAAAATAAACTTCATCTCCACAACTTCAAGATGTACTTTTGTATTTATATTTTTATCATTTTTACCACCAATTGAACATGTTTTCTTCATACTCTATCACTACCGTTTCATTTCGCCGCCCGCAGTGTTGTGAATATATTAGATATTCTCAACCTATACTATATTAACCTCTTGATTTCATTACTCTCAATGTCTAAGCTCTCGTAACATTCCTTTCTCTGGTATGCGTCATGCACTTTGCATGGCATACCATCGCACCGCCCCTTTATCCTTCAGTCGCTCTGTATGTGAGTATCGAATAAACCGTATATATTCAAAGTCTTCTGTTCTATCTAGAAAGACCTTCAGGAAGTAATCCCTAAGGCACTTCCGAGACTTGAACTGAAGACCCTATCAGTAGGGCGCTCTGAGTACAAAGACCCCTCCGTGGGCGCACTCAACTACAAATAAAACCCGAAACTACGGGTAAAAGACCTTACTACAAAGGCCACTGTCGATAAGAGGAAACCCTCACCAAACACCTGCCATAGTGTTCGCTGCTATGCTGCTGTGTATGTTTGAGTGCTTATGGGGATATTTTAATATTTTGAAATCGTAATCATCAGTTTTGTTGTATAACGCTGTGTTTGTACACTTTGAGCTCTAAATCTAGAAATGGGCACTTGCTATTAGTTTCATTAGTTTTTTCGAAAGATAAGGAGTTATCGTACATGTTTTCACAATCTCGTAAAAAGTTGTTCACATCATCACTGATTAATAAAATGTCATCCATATATCTACAGGCAACATATCTATTTTTGTTCAATTTGCTTTTGTTTAGTAGTATGTATCTAGTTTCCATTGCAAGAATGGTTATATCTGCAATTAGTGGTGAGGCGTTGTTTCCTTGTAGAATTCCTTTCTTTTGCAATTTTGTTTCCCTAGGTCGCAAAGCTGTTTTGTAGTATGTAGTCTAGTAAAAATTGGGAATCCTGTAATGTGTAGTTGAGTTTATTCACTTGGATGTTTGAGCTGTAATTATATCGGCCTTTTTGATTCCTAATCAACCATTTGAAGTACCGGAGTTTTTGAAGCATATTTGTAGTATGTAACTTATTGAATTGAATACAACGGAATGTGGTAGATTGGTGAACAAACTTGTAAAGTCGGCTGTAAACAGTTCCGCTTTATGTGTTCTTTGATCTTTAAGTATATTCAGTAGTTCATAACTTCCAGATATAGACCAGTACAAACGGATTCCATTTCTACTTTCTATTGTTTTACAGTACCTCATATAATGTTTCTTGGAAAAAAAAGAGAGAGAGAGAGAGAAAGAGAGAGAGAGATAGAGATTTTTGTTCAAGCCAGATGTTGGCGGTTCTGAGGACAGATTCGCGATCCTTTTTTCATTTTCTAAATGGTTCAGTCATTCATTATTTTGCTCCAAATATTGTATTCTAGAGTCACCTGGGGTATTTGATTGGTTATTTTTTTCCTCCATTTTCGTTTCACACCAAAAACATATTCTCCAACACGTCATCAACAGATTGCAATCTTCTTTTGTGATATTCGACGCGGTTTTCTGAAAAAAAAAACGTATGGGCGTGGAAATAACTTTATTCTCGGATTTCGGTGTGGATTGTTCTTTGGTCTGATTTACATTTCTTTTTGTTAGAAAATATAATACGTGACCATTTGAAAAACACACAAGTGGCATTGATTTTTTGCTTTAGAAAAAAGGGTACATTACCCACTGACCACACACATTTTTGTACTGAAAATTCTGAATGAAGCATACTCAAACCCGCTTTGTATGATGGGTTTTTAGATAACCTTACCCTTTTTAGTGACCTTATTTTCAGGTTACCTCAGTAGGTTCCGGTTGGTAACTTAATGCAAAACCGGTTACCTGTTTTCCTAACGCAAAATGTGGTATTTAATGTTAGTTTGAACGATAACCGGATTTTAGTTTGAGGTTACTTTCAGCTAAACTACTTAGGTAACCTGAAAGAAAGGGTTACAAACAACTGAGACCAACTCAACGAGAGGTCACCTTTCTATACAGCATAGTTCTATCAAGATGTTCAGTGAATTAACGCTATCATGTTCGCTTATTGCGAGAAACTATTCTTATTAGTGTTATAGCAAAAATGTTCTGGTTGATCACACAAGATACATTCAAATTTGAGTTTTATTTGGAGTACAAAAAAGTTCGAAACTAATATAAGAATCAACAGAACAGAACTTACTTCATTTATGAGACTGAGATAATTGTCTTCCTTGTATCTTTTATACGCGCCTCTAACGTCGTCTGAAAATGAATGACAGAATTTTGTAAACAAATTACGATGATCTTTATTCAAGTCAAAAACTTTGGGATACAGTCAAAACATACAAAGTACACCAGAAAATTATTTGATGAACTTTGGTTTGAAAAGTAAGAATAATTGTCACCCACCAGTAGAAAAGATCTTCTTCACATAGTTCGTTATCATTTGTTGCTCTGGAAAACAATGGTTTCAAAAGTATTATAAATAGGAACAATTAAGTTTGTTCTTAAATTAGTAAAACAATTGTGGTTTTGCATATAAATATAGAATAAACTTGCTAGTTAACACATTGTATACAAACATTGAAATTCTACGTGAGAAAAGTGCTGTTTGAACTAAATTACAATTAGAAGAGACTTCCATAATCGTTTCTAGTTGTTGTGTCTCTTACTTCTTGGATTATAAGCAGCTACCGTTCTCATTTCATTTCGCATAATAATTATTCAATTGAATGACTCACTGAATTCGAGAGAGCAGGAGTGGTTTTCAGGTACACGAGGGACGGGACAACCGAAGTAATGGTAGAGACAGTTGCAGCCAGAGATTCCCCCATCTGTGAGAACGATAACATTATGGAGGTTTGAACATAGGGATCTTATCTAATGAATTAACACGGAGGACAGATAAATGTTCGTGTAGAAACTCATACTTTGCAGATAATGTCTTTCAAAATGCAAAATATAAACAAAGTAGTGGGGACATGCAATAACTTCAACTATTCCTAATTACTGCTAACGAAATTTATTGCCTACGTTTTTTGTTTTAATTATTTTGATTGTGATAACTGTGAAAAGAACATTATTATGGAAATAGAAAGGGAGAAAAAACTTAGAAGTCAACAAAATATAAAAAATGAACACAGAGAGAGAGAGAGAGAGAGAGAGAGAGAGAGAGAGAGAGGGAGAGAGAGAGGGAGAGAGGTAGAGAGAGAAAGAGAGAGAGAGGGATAGAGAGAGATAGAGAGAGAGGGAGAGAGAGAGAAAAAGGGAGAGAAAGAGGGAGAGAGAGAGGAAGAGAAAGAGGGAGAGAGAGAGGGGGAGAGAGAGAGGGAGAGAGAGAGAGGAAGAGGGAGAGAGAGGGACAGAGAGAGAAAGAGAGAGAGGGAGAGAAAGATATAGAAAGAGGGAGAGAGAGAAAGAGAGAGAGAGAGAGAGAGAAAGAAAGAACTATTCCTAATTACTGCTAGCGAAAACTATTGCCTACGTTTTCGCAGTTTTAATTAATTTGATTGTGATGATTCGATAAACAAAATCAACAATGTTTTAAAAACTTCCTAACTCAAATGTCATTCATGATTGAACGACTCAGGATCGTCATAAAATTGTATCTGCAAAAAATTATGTTTGTTTCCATGTGTTTCCAGATTTCTCATTGAAACTATAGGAACAACACTAGGAGTCTGTGAAACAACATTGAAAAGAGCAAAAAAAAACGAATTTAAATGCAACGATTTTAAATGAAAACGTTCTCATTTTAGGAAAAATATCGCAAATACTGTTTGAATCAATACTTACAAGAATCTTCCAAAATAGTGGTTTCACATTCCGCACATATTTTCCAAATTCCCATCAAATGATCGCATTCATCCATGTTCAGGTCAACCATTTTGAGCGACTTTTCAAATCAAGATATATAAACCTGAAGCTGTCTTTGTTAGTCCAACAAATTTTCTCAGAGAAAATAATATTAGTAGTAGGGGTCAGATAAAGTGCATAGATATACAATTGAAATCACGATTTCTATAGTTTAGACTACCTCTGAATTGAGGTTTGAACGTGCGAACGGACCACTTGAAATAAGTAATGGACAGCCAGAGGACCAAACTACGAAGAAGTTAGTATAAAAAACGTCAAGAAAGTAAAGATTAGTTTTAGAGATCACATAAACGAAAAACATAAAACAGGTCCAATAAAGGGATATGAAGAGAGAAAGAAACGGATATTAAGAGAGAAAGGGCAAGCCCGCTCAGTTTGAAATGTGGCAAAAATCTAGCTGGATTTTCGTGTAATGTATTCAGATGTTTCATCATACTGAGTAATATTTGTGACACTTTGTGTAATTTTAAACCAAGCGAGATTAGCCTTTCTCTCGTAATATCCGTTAACTGGACCTGTTTTATATTTTTCGTTTAAATTGGAATTGAAATTCGGATATTTTTTGAGAATTGGTTGGAATTAGAATTGAATTGAATTGGTTTTGCGCCATCGGAAAAGAATTGGAATTGAAATTCTGAGATTTTTTGAGAATTGGTTGGAATTGGAATTGAATTGAATTGGTATTTCGGAATAGGTTAACCACTCTAATTTCTCGTGATTCTCCTTTTTCATTTTCATTTTCTCAAAACCGGTCGATTTAGAAAATTTCCTGAGACCATTTAAGGACCTATCATCCTTGAAATAAAACTTGCACCTATGACTAAAAAATACGTTTACCCCAACTTTTTATTCGCTTCACAACAGTGTAAGCTGTGTTTAAAAGTTTTTATTGAGAACGAAGCTGTTTGTGTTTGAGCGGCATTCGCGTAACCTGTACTAGATACGATATACTGGCGTTTATAGGGGAGCTGTTTTTCATAAAAGGACAATCCATCAGATCGCGATATTGCCTAACAACAATAGTTGTACAAAATGGCAATAAATGTATAACTATTTCAGAAGTACTTATTTTAAGTACTTTATTTTTGTTAAAAGCTTAATTTATTAAGTTCCCAACATTCAATATGAAATTTAAGTATAACGGTCGCCCGCGTCAATACTTCAGCTACCGTAACCCAAAACGCTAGTAGATTCCCTAGTTGATATCAACATTGGGTTTTTCCTCGCGTATCTACTAGCGTTCAGGCTTCAGAGTTCTAACACTGTTTCATTGCACTCTGGAACTTTGCCCTCTCTCGTTCAAAACGCACAGGTAGCAAGAAGTTGAAAGAGCACTATGTGATCAAATCAACCGATAAAAGCAACACATTGACCAGTTTACCGTGAAATTTGGCATTTTCCAAGAACATCAATAAACAGTAGGAATGGAAATCAATCGATGAAAGAAGAGTTTAAAGTAAAACAGAAAATGACCGGACAAAACGCTCGCAGGCTATCTCCATGACAACTATGAGAACCTATGCAAACTTAGTTAGAGATCATAAAATACGCATAATTCAATCAATAAAATTATAGTTACAAGTTATAGTTACACAAATACATAACTTTTAGAATCGAATAAAGTTCTGATTGGACGGATAATGTGTTTTACAGTACTTATTAGAATCACAAAGGAATTTGGAATGCAACAAATAGTAGGAATGGAAATTAATCGATGAAAAAAGAGTTTAAAGTAAAACAGAGAATGAATGGACAAAACGCTCGCAGGTTATCTCCATGACAACTATGAGAACCTATGCAAACTTAGTTAGAAATCATAAAATACGCATAATTCAATCAATATTTTCCGAATAATGTTCTTTTCTGTTCTCTTTGGAAAATTAAGACGTTCACTGGAAACAACTCCGTAAAAAACTTCCTGAGAATAAAATATACTTGAAAACACATCGAAACAATTATGCACCACTGATTCAGAAACGGTAAATGGAAGAGTGTGCGATTGTTTATTTATCACGACCGCTACCTATTTACGTGGTCCTTTTATTCACTTACAGACTTACAGTGTACTTTAAATAAAATCTTAGTTTACTACAAGTATAAGATTATATAATTGTGAGGAAAGGATATCCCTATCCAGTCTTGTTTCACGAGAACAAACTACAAACATATGAAACTGAACCGAAAACTATTCAAATCTCTGTTGGTGAGAATTGTGTTCTGAATAGGGTTTGTTACAAGTTTGACTAGTAGGCGTTTCTCTTTATTCAATTCAAAACAAAGTTATTTTCTCAGTTTTTCCAACAGCTGAACAACTGCATTCCGTTGTTTGTGATTTGAGGTTCAGTTTGTAAGAGATGTATTTTCATTAACTGTAGGTTTTCGGAAATGAAAGTTGAGGAGTAATTTCAATATGTTGCAGGATAATTGAATGAAGAAGACGAATAATTGAACTAAATGCCCATTTTCCCATTTTTTTAGGTTTGAAAGCCATATTTTATCGTGTTCGGAATAAAATGACTTAGGTTACTTAGTGTTACTTGTTTCATGCACGTTTTGATTGTCTGTGATTTATCTGTTTTTCATGCGGAGTCTCAGTCAAATTTCAAAGACTGATGTTTACGTTTACTTCCGATTGTTCGATATCTTTTTAGGCATGAGAGTTACATTCACTTAAGTGCGATTTTCACAAGTCTTTCAGTTTAAATAAGACCTGTAAGCATCAATGGATTTTCATGCAGAACAATTTTTATAAACAGATAACTATGGTTGCAATTCTGTCTACAAGTGAGTTCTGAAAGTAGTTATAATGACACAAGTGGAATCTATGACAACACACAATAGCAGGCAAATGAAAGAATTACACAGTACACACACACACAAATTAGGTAGTTAAAACCCTTGAATTAGGGCTTAAGATGAAAAAATTCTAAGCCTTCACACAACACTCAGTGATACGGGAGAAAAATAAAGCTTGTATTGTATTGTATTGTATATACAGCATAGTACAGAGAAGTGTTTCTCATTCAATCGAATATGAATAAGTTCTGGAAGTAGTGAAATGAAATAGGCTTTTGAAGAATTTACGTGGATGTAGTAATGGTAAAATGAGCTGAAACACGAAAAACTACTAGAATAATTCAAAAAATCGACTAGGAAACAATCATTCGAGGAATTTTTCGTCGTTATTTTCGTTTGTCTTTTTAACAGAGGAAGTCGGGAACTCAGCTTCGAATGGGATCAGATCGTCTAGTGCATTCTGAAATAGAGAGAAACTTTTGTTGCAAGTCACAACACACTTGTTCTATCTGAACAAACTCGTGTCACAGAAATTTTACGAATTTGGCGCACACTTTCTAACCAATTTTGGACACCAATTGGGACTAAATCTCGTATTTGTCAAAATCGAAAGAAACGTGCATATATGTTCTCGAATGCAAATGCAAATGGTTTTCTCAGTTCATATAGTAAGACAGTGTACGAGAAGTTCCCCTATTCCAGCACAAACTTCATGAAAAACAACCTTTTTACACCCAATTACTCTATTCGAGAAAAACCACATTTTCTGCTGCTGCTTCCCTTCCGCAAGTTTTCAATTAATCTTGTCAAGGTCAGTCACATAGAATATGTTCAACACAGCAGAACTCAGAGACGTTCAATTAGAAACTGCACGATTCCTCATTAGGATGCTAACTTCAGGTGACTAATCAATTAACTTTAAGTATATAAGCTACCTTCAGTCGCGCACTTCCTGACTTCAATACATCGAGAACTTGGTCATTGATTTTCGACGAAAGTTCAGACGTAGACGAGATCTTCCCAGTGATCCTGCAGATGAGCTTCCAGTTTCCAGTAGAACAAGCCTTGCTTCCCAAATCAGCAAACTTCTGAATAAAACATGTTCAGAAAAGTTTGTTCACGTCTTTCAGCGTCAAATCTCAATGTGAAGTTCAGATACTCACAAGCACAATCAAATGAAATGCCAAGTATTGGCAGCGCTATTCAGAGATAGGGGAAATACAAGTGTGATCTGTAGTTCGGTCTCGAGACCAATATTTGCCCGAAACACACCGTAACCGAACGAAAAACACAGCAGGTTGGAACGAATTATCCGTATCTAGCAGCAACGAGAGAAACTCATCTACAAGGATAAAGAAAAGTTATAGTTATATATGAGTGAATATTTTCAAAAATGGGATTTCTATTGAGTTAAATACCGTACCGATCATCAATGTATGGTTCACATTATGCAGAATCTAACAAACCTTCTGAAGTTGGGTGAACTGCTCTTTGAACGCGTGATACTCGTACTCCAGAAGACATCCGTCACTCGCCGAAAAGTTGGCTTCATCTACTTCGAAAAGCTGAAAGTGAAAAAATTTCACTTTTTGTGCGGAAGTAGTTGGACCTGGATCTGGATTGATCGTGACAAGGTCAGAAGTTGTTGTATACTTCACTTTCTTAGAAGTTGAAACAATGGTCAGACAGACATATGCGTGCTGTAAAAATACTTTTGAGATTCAGGTTAGACACAAAATTTTATCCGATTAGTTATGATTGAAAATTTGACCAATAATTTCAAGTTTACAAGTGTCGACGCACGTTTTGTCTAAAAGTTCATATTGTTAACACGTGAACGCTAGAATCGAACGTTTATTTTAATTCTGACAGTCTTTCACATGACCTTTTAAATCGTTACAGTGTATTCTACATGTTACCATTATACAAATTTACTCTTCACGTGCGTAAGTGTAAAACTTTTCGTAATAAATACATTTTCTCTATGAAAAACTGGATTTCCAACCTTTTCCTCGACCATTTGGTCTCCCGGAAGTTCCTTCCATTGTTTCTTCACTTCTCTGATCTCCATGCTGAGCTGCGCCAGTTTTGCGGTGGTTCGGTCCGATTCTTTTCGAGTTTCCTCCATTTTCTGCTTCCATTCCGTTCGCTCTTTCTCTAACTGAAAATAACTTGTAAGAATGTTAAATTCAAACTGAAACTCAAAGAGTTTCGGTCTGGAAAGTATTTTTAACGAGGCTGGAGAACGAGTTTCAACGCACGAAACCCCTGGTAAAAAAAACCAAGAAAAACTCTCAGTCAAACAGTTTCTTTAAACTCAATGTGATTACTAACAAATGTTTGAAAAGTTAACAGTTTGAGTAAAAATCGGAACGGATTCACAGTGAACCAAGCTGGAAATAAAGTTCCAAGACGAGAAAGCGTTAATGTTAATAGAAGTATGAAATGGCGAGTATAGTCGAGAAGATGATAGTTCACTATACATTGAGTGTACACTCTACGATTCGCAAATTTCTATGCGAATGTCTCAACTAAGAAAATAGCAGGGTGGGGCAACACACCATACAGGCTTTTTTGAGGAAATAAAGTTTCAAAATTGTATTGAGTTGAACGAGTGGCCAAAAATTAGATTGAAAACACTTTTTTAGACTTCCGTACCTTCTCTCCGAGTCGTTCACAAGATGCTTGAGATTCTTCGTATTTCTGTTTGTGCCCGTCATTCTCCTTCTCCAACTCCGCAAGTCGAGAAGCCATTTCCCGCTGTTCCCCGGCTTGGCGTTTCACCTGAAAATTAGTGAATATTTATAAATATGATCATTTATATCATGATTCCTCATATTTTTCACCAAATACCCCATACACCTACATCCCGACACAAGAATCCCAGTCTGCGTCTTCTCAAACACACGCTTTTTCTCTGCTCTCACCTCCCGTTATAGTCTCGCAAAACAGTGGGAAGGCGAGAGATGGAATTGTGAGAATGTTCTAGCATACGAATTCAGCAGAAAAAGAAGTTCAGTAAGGAAAATTATAATCTAATGAGAAAATTTGATTCAAAATAAACATACTTTCGAACAAACAATGAATATCGGCACTTCTTGGACAAATTATTAATAAATGTTACATTCCGCAGATCAATCTAAATTCGGTTTTGAATTTGATGAAACCAACCTTTTTCCACGGCAGAGTACAATTTTGTTCCATATGAGTCCGAAACGCCTCTGCCACATCACCTGAAAAGAAAAATACGAAAGTTCATCTGAAGAATCAATTTTTTCGTTTCTTGGGCACGAATCATGCAAAAAAAAACTATAATATATTCTGAGTTTCAATCTCAAATCATCTCGTAGTGAGATCATAAAATAAACTCAATTGGTCAAATATGACACAGTGCGGTGGAAAAGATGAGATTCACCTAAAATCGAATTATCGCATTAAGTTGCTCTAAGCCATGAAAGTATCAAATTATCACTAACCAGTATTGAAGGTTTTTTTCACGTAACCAGAGATCACATCTCGTTCTGAAAGTGATGCTTCTTTGAATTGTTCCATTGGGAGAGCACAAAACAAAAACTTGCTCATTTTATCGTTGAAACATCGAGCAGTAACTAATTTGTCTACAAATCTCTTATGTGAAGATGATGATGCGTTAGTTGATCATAGTTTCCGAGAGACTCATAACTTGTGGAAAGAAAATGAGCTAATGTTTCTTAGATTTGATTTTTTTGCGAATTACTTACAAACTAGTACCACAAAACATCTAGTGAAATATCCATTCCAACAAAACAGAAATGAACAAGTTGAGTTTAATATTTAACGAATATCGAGTGTACTCTATAAGCAAATCATAGAAGTTATGTAAAAAAGTTGTATTAGTAGTACATATTGAGTTTATGAGATGCTGACAATCTGTTTAATTGAACGACTCACTGAGTTGGAGAGAACAAACAGTAGAAAGATGAAGACCATTCCCTACACGAAAATCGTGACAATTGAGATGATAGAGACACTGACATTCACTGATTCTCCCAACTGTGAAAACAACAATAGTTGATAAAATTAGAGAGGAAGACAACTTGTACATAAGGCAAAAACACATGTTAATATTTTTCAGATTTCAATTCATTCGAAATTTAGATTTTCTCCGAATTAGAAAGTAAAAATGACTGGGTTCAGATTTCAAAAGATAACTAAACAAAAAATTAGTCAGTTTTGAAATTTTACAACTAGCACTTCAACTCTGTAGTTCTAAAAAGATTGTATTTACTATTCACTCCAATCTCCAGCGAGTCTGCTGAACCTAATCTCACTGATATAATGTTGAAACACTGTGCTTCTACTTTCAGATTATTTCTAATTGGTTGAATGTTTGTTGTCCACGAATCATGCAGTCAATACTCACTCTGGTCCTTGTTGATAGACTTTTCACAAAAGCAACAAATTCTCCAGGTTGCGATCAAAATATCGCATTCGTCATTGGTCAACTCGTTACACATTTTCGATGAGATAAATTTGGGTAAATCACCGGGAATCTGTAATAATACAACAATTAGTATTGGAACAACAACAATTTAGCATTTCGTTTCTAAACAAAACACCAATAAACGTATACAAATCAGTACGAAGATGTATAGAACACTCAATACACTAGTCAGACACGGTTTGCACGATTTAGTTCGCTGTTTTTGTAGTTTGGTTCAGGCGTAAGAGCAGAATAGAAGTACGTAACAGACCACAATGTAAGATGGTGAGTTGTTGATAAAAAAGAATTGTAGATCACTGGTTGAATTTCAGGAAATTTAGCAAAACAAAACAATAATAATTCAAATCAAAACATGGGGCGCGGCGGAAAGCACGGTCTTTCGAACTGTTCTCTATGGGTTGCCTTGTGAAGGGCAAACATAATCTTGAAATGTTTACCAGGAACTAATCAGTACCCAAGCCACCTTTCTCTCACTCTCTTCCCCATCTCTCTCTTTCTCCCGCTTTCGGAGACTGCATTTTTAGGGAAAAAGTAAAATACAACTTATAATATTAGTGTACAAAAGTTTTAAAACGAACTCTAGCCGCACTACAGAATGTGTGAATCAAATAGAAAGTGGACCAGAAATTGCGAGCGAAAAAAGGTTGTTGTTTTTATGTTATCATGGATGGATGTGACCTTTCTGGGGTGCGATGGCCATGTAAAAAATGCATCTCAACCGGGTGTTAGGAGCAAACTACAAGACTACAAAAACTAGCATCAACCTATATTCTAGAGAAAAACTCATGAATATTACCGATTTGCATTACGTTCAACACCACTATTGATCCAATTCCACTATTTTTCTCGCTTTTTCCAGAAGGGGTTGAACTATTGAGATAAACAACTTAGAGAAAAACCTACTCTTCGTTGTTCACACGGTTTCTGAGTTTCATTGAAATAGCAACTTCACATTGCTTCACATTTGACGTTGTTATTATTGTTTTATTATTTTTTATTCCTGCATATATAAAACATTGAACAAGAGGTTTTATAAGATGTTAGGAATAAACTGAGTCGCCAAAGGGATGAGAGCATAACTCTCTCATCTTCAGATTGACGGAAGCTTTTTAGAAGAACAGTTGATTTCTCGTAATGAACATATGAAAAATTAGCCGTGTTTTTCAAGGATGGGATTGACCTTTGAACTCTTCAATTTGTCACGTTGTTACGACACTACAAACCACATGTAATTATCAAGACAATTCTTCGGCTCTGATTCAAGACGATTCTGGAGCGAAGCACTCGGAGATCATTCATGACAACTTCAACAGAAATCACTAATAACTGAAACAACATAGCTAATCGGTAAAAGGTGAATAACACGAGTGAAAAATGAATTACGAAAAATAATGATAGAACAATGTTGGGTTTCATTTTTGAACCGAAACACGAGGTAGTTAGTATAGATGTTTTATTGAGTGGTATTGTACAATACGCCGAGGTTTATCGACATCGGAACATGAAATATGAGAGATCGATTGAAAGAAATCTGAATAACTGCGAAGTTCTACTCTAAGAACTTTTCATCGGCGTTCACGTTGCTCATGATTATGGATAAGGTCGGAAGATCAGCTTTGAGCGGGATCAGATCTTCCAGAGCATTCTGAAATGGAACGATGTTGGAGCGGCTGGACGTAATAAGAAGTATACTATACTAGAAGTAAATTGAATGATCACGGGAAGTTTTCTAATGAGCACCGTGCACTTTGTAGTTACACGTTTCTGAGCTCTGCTGTGTTTAACATTTTTCACGTGACTGTGCGATTGCCTAACAGTATAGAGAAGTGAACGAACTTCTATTTTTGTGTTAATTGGGAAGGAACATAATGCAAAATACGCAAATTGCGGTTACACGATCGTTTCACTTGTTGGACATTGAACTATTTTTTTTTTACAAAAAATCGTTTCGAATATGACTCAAGACGATTTTCGGGTTTTTCTCAAAGGGGTCATCCATTAGTTCCCTCAGATTTTCTAGTTCATGTTTTACTGAGCACATTCATATAACTATGACATCTAAAACGTGCCAGTGACACGATACATTTTGTTCAAACGAATACCCTACTATATTTTTCACACTTGGACTCCGGATGCGCAAGGTTATGACATGTACTAACATCAAAGGAGAACGATTATGTGGACCAACCTCGTGTCAACGGTCCTTAGAACTGGAATTGAAAAACGTATTGCAGTTTAAAGAACGGAACCATTGAACGACATAATCGTCATTCTTTGAACTACAAAATTATTTTTTCCTTTGAAAAGAACAACTAACCTTTAGATCAATTGTCCCGGGCTTCAAAGCGCCAACGAGCTCATCATTGACTCTCGACAAAATGTCAGCCGTTGACACAATCTTGCGAGAAATCTTAGAAATGAGTTGGCTGTTTCCCGAACAACACGCTCCGCTTCCCAGTTCGGCCACTGTCTGAAAATTTGAAATATTCACGGTGTTAAATGGGATAGCATGAAGATTGAAGAATTATGGACAACTTTGATTTCACAAAACCAACAGCTTTGGGTGTCGGTCTTTTCAAGCACGTATGCAGTTCAAATTGGAAGGCTCGAGCACTATGGCAGATTCATGCAAATTATGTACTCTATTTCACCAATGAATGTTCTACAGTAACCCGTCAATTATTTAGAAAGCTTTGTCTAACGAACTAGTTCTTATTTGTTTTCGAACTTGCAGAGTTTGTGGTGGTAAGGGTGCAGAAGACACTTTTAAGAAAAGTACTGTAGAGGGTTATAGGTAGGAAAAATGAACGATAAACCGATTGAGTATATTTATTAGTGTGTACGATAGAAGATCCCATCACCTTCATCCCACCCTGCGTCTCCTCAAACATACGCTCTTTCTCGGCTTTTACATCTCACTGGGATGTGAAAGACAAGAAATAGAGAAGCAGAGCGGGAGACGCAGGATGGGAGGAAGGTGCCGGGATCATCTAGCATACGTCCTCAGGGCTCATTCTGGGGACCACAATGACCGTTCCATCCTATCGTTCGCCGCCTAGCAAGCCCTCAAGTACCTTGTGAGATACCTCATGCGCAATATTTCACAAACTTCTCATGAGATTTCATTGATTGCGATGCCTCAACATTATAAGTTCACGAGAAGCATGACATATTCTCATATTCATGAGACTCTCAAGATAAACTCATATGAGGTTCTCATGAGATTGGACGGCTTGCTGCGCCGCCTGATTTGTTCATAATCCGGCACTCATTTTTATTTGCGACTGCATATTCCAAAAAAAAATTTGTTTGGAAGTTCTAGAAGAAACAAACCTTCTGAATCCTGGCAAACTGCTCCTTGAATCTGAGGTACTCGTCTTCCAGTGTACGCTCGTCACTAGCGGAAAAATCAGAATTGTCTTCATCGACAATCTGGGAAAAAACATTTATAAATGACAGTAAACACGTTTCATAAGTATTTGTTTATGAAAAACGAAGTTTTCATAAAATGCATTGGTCCTAGTTCGATTGGGCCACGGCGCACAAGATTCGTACATTCTCTTTCTATTAAAAATCATATCAATCAAACATTCGACTATGAAACAAGGAAGAAATCAATCTTTCAGGGATTATTGAAAAACATCGAATGATTTCCAAATCACGGTTTTCCCGATAATTTAACCTACTATATTTAACTATGGATTGGTGAGTATATAACTATTTCCAGAGGTTTCCTAATTTGTCGAGTAATTTCAAAGGGGAGCTGCATTGAATGCCGAATTTGGCTAACGGCGTCAACCGAAATAGCACGAGAGTCAGAAAAGTGCGCGCAATCAGTACTCATTCACTCCAAATCAATCTCTGCGTCTCTGACAGTGAGCAAAAAAAACGGTGAAATTGGAAAATAGAACCTCGATCTTTTATTCAATGGAGCCCCCCTTTGATATTTATATCCCATACCTTTTCTTTCTCACAACATTCGTCTCCACGAAGATCTCTCCATTTTCGCTTCACTTCGCTGATCTCATTTCTCAATTGAGCCAGTTTGTCAGTTGTTTCCTCCAACTTCTCTCGAGTCTCCTTCAGTTCTCGTTTTTCCATTTCCAACTGTAAATAGGAAAATAAAATGATTCACATTACCTCAAAACTTGCATGATATAGTCGTGGCCAACGGAAAGGCGGGCGGATACTGTATTTCTCAATTTCCGCTGTGTACGGACGCATATGTTTGATTCCTAGGCTTACCGATTACGTACTATCGTAGCGGAGTGGTTAGCGTCCTGTTACGAATCTTTTGCTTGTAGTTTCGATTTCCACTATACTCATATACAAAAATATTTTTTCACCAAACTAGAAAACTAAGTTTGACGCTCAAAAACTACTGGTTCGAAAGATAAATGAAAGTGGTCAGTCAAAATTTTTGGATTTTCATGAAAATGACCAGATTAGATTGATAGATACGAAATTTCACAAATTAATTCTATGATGTTTTGCAGTGTGATCAGCCACAAATGTCTGCTGAACCTTTTTTCTCGAGATTCAAAAATCATCGGGTTTTTTACGGTATGGAACCACAATAAAGTGACAAGGATTTCAAAAAATAACAGTTTTTCATCTATCAAAATATGGGTGAATAGTGGAATAGTATTACAATAAATGACACAGACTATCGAACTTCTTCTAGACTTTTTTCTTCTAGACTTTCTTACCTTTTTTCCGAGTTCTTCACAACTGTCTTCATATTCTCCGCAATTCTGTTTGTATTCGTCCATTTCCTCTTCCAACTTCGCAATTCTAGCAGCCATTCCATCTCGCTCTTCTTGTTCTTGGGTTTCCGACTAAAAATTACTGACAATTCTCGGAAAAAAACGCTCAAGATATGATATAGTCTTTTTCATTCCTACTGAGACTCCTACAGTAGGAATACAAAACGTTATATGCGCTCAACTTATTCAAATGTTGGCTGAAAGGTCCACGATTCTGACAAATGATTCTGTTACCATGTTGCAAAGAGTGTACGCAAATGTTTTCGAAAGAGACGCATCAGGAAACAGTAATTGGAAAGTTGCATGTGTACTGTAGAAGTTTCAGTAGGAATGGTGTTGACTATAGAGCTCGAAAAACTCGGAACTCGACCAACTCGAAAATTCTAAAACTCGAAAAACTCGAAACTCGAATGACTCGAAATTTCTAAAACTCGAAAAACTCGAAACTCGAATGACTCGAATGACTCGAATTTTCTAAAACTCGAAAAACTCGAAACTCGAATGACTCGAATTTTCTAAAACTCGAAAAACTCGAGTTTCCAAAAACTCGAAAAACTCGAGATGTTCAACTCGATTAACAACCCTAGTGTTCACCAACATCTTGATTTCACCTAGCCATCTCAGCGTCTTCTCAAATGTGTTGTTTCCTAGTCCAACATCTCGCTGGGATACTAGTCTTGCCAAATAGTATGTAGAGCGAAAGAGGCAGGTTCCACAAAAATATTGCAAAGCTCTAGTATACGCACTCAGAAATGTTATACTTTCACGGCCACCTCACACCTAGATCAAAACCGCCCGAAACAAACCATCGAAAAATAATTTCGATGTCATATTTCAGTTAATTTACTCTAGCGTCACATATTTTCATCATATAGTGTGTTCCACCGACATATAGCTCTCTACAGAAATATGCTCAGGTTTCCAGGTCGAAACTTAGTATGTTGACCTACTTGGATTTCCTCCGAATTTGTTGTTTGCATCTCAATACTACCAACGCTGGCAGTTTGAAACCAACGATTCATCGATTATAAAAATGCACTGTAGAATGTTACATTTTGTTCAGAATTAGTTGAAACCAACCTTTTTCCACAGGAGGGGACATCTCTTTTCCATGTACGTACGATAAACTTCTAGCACATCATCTAAAAGCGAAGTAAGGTCTCTAATCTTGAGAATGCTTTTTTTCACATTTCCGAAACATTATATTTACAAAAAAATTACTATTCTAATATCAATATCATCTATAGAGTTCGCCGAGTTAATAGAAGTTTGTTTCCCGCCGGAATCGAAATTGCGAGCAAAAGATTCGTGAAATGTGTCCCTACACAGCAAAAATGAAGTATACAGTACCCCTCTGTTACTCCATTGGCGACGACTATAGTTAATAATTTGCGTTGATTTGCATCGGCTGGTGTAACAATGCCTGGTGCACAGAAATCGAATTTCGAATAAATTCGTTTTACCGTACATAGTAGTCTGAGCAATAGTGAAATTTTTCTCACCAAATCCGAAAGTTTTCCTCATGTATCCAGAGATGAGCTGTTGTTCTGAAATGGTATTCTGTAAATAGCAGGTCGAAATACAAGTTAATATGACAAGTTCGTTCTCTCTAGCAAGTTTAACAGATTTTCGTTCTCGTCGGCTGATGATTTGCTGTTCTCACAACAAGAAGTGAGCTGATACTTTCAGATAGTATTATATTTTTTGGTTTCAGATATTATTATATTCCTTACCTTACAGGCACCGTAGCAAAGTCTCCTAAAAAGTTCAGCTCCGAGCTGAACTATCTGGACACTACCTGACCCAGGTTGGGGTAACCCCCACTATGCTTAAACACCGAAAGTTGGCAACTATGTAGTCAGCTCCTCAATCAGGTTGAGCTCACCACCTTCACGACTTTGCTACGTTGCCATAAATCGCTACTATAAGGTGTCAATTGTGTTGCTCGCCGGATTCGTACTTGCTAGCAAAAGATTTGTAGCCGGGCGCTAACCACTGTGCTACGAGATTCACATCGATGGGCTTTAAAACCAGAAACATGTGTCTTACACAGAGGAAATTGAAATATACAGTACCCTCCCGCCTTTCAATTGGCGACGAGTATATAATGATTTGGTCAGCAAAAACCCGTCAACTACACCGAGATTTTCAGGCAATTTTTCGAGCAAGATAATTATGGGATCAAGTTGCCTAGTGTTTCGTTCGAGACTAATACATTTATACTAGATGTAAGGTAAAAACATTGTATCAGTAGGACCGATCAGATATTAATATAATGTTGACCATCTGATATACCAGAAGTAAATTGAATAATCACGTTAAGTTCTAATGAGAAATCTTGCACTTTGTCATTTCACGTTTATGAGTTCTGCTGTGTACAACATGTTTCCCGTGACACCACAATTGACTAAACGTATATTTTTTTCACCAGTCGATGTTTTTCTACAGTAATTCGTCAAATATTCAGAAGGCTTTTTCTAATGAATAGATATTGTTTTGGCTCCAAACTTTCAGAGTGTGTAGTAGTAAAGCTGCAGAAGACCCTAACTACCAAAACTCGGAATCGTTCTAAGAAGGCCCACATACCAAACTGTGATTATAAGTTTTGAGCGTATTACTGTATGAGGTTATAAGTAAGTGGAACAAACTATAAACTAGACGACTCACTGATTCGCAGGGAACAGGCAACCCTAGGATGTTTCGACCGAACAACAGGGACCGGACATTTCTCTTCATGGAAGAGACACTGGCAGTTCTCCATGTACTCCACTGTGAAAACAACATTCAGTTTTATTAGTACAACAAAATTAACTTGAATCAAATCTGAATGAAGTGGATTTCAGTCATCTCAAACAATACAGGCCGTGAACCTGGTGGAACCATTGGCTAAAGACTGAAAATTCAACCGGATTCAGAGAGAAGTAGCGCAATGAAAGCGCAAAAAAGATGAAGAACAGAACAAAAGATGGTTTCACGACTTCAGATGAATACATTACAACTAGAATCTTATTTTGTAATCGAAACAAACTGTAGATACAATTTATTTCAATGTTCTCCAATTTCAATGACTAAGTTTGAGCTTTAGTGAGTCTGACGAATCTAATTTCACTGTTTTTATGTTGAAACACTTCGCTCCTGCTTTCAAATCGCTGTTTTGTGAGTGAAGATTTTACGTCAACCAATCATACAGTCACTATAGTGCGTGCCAAACTTATAAAATATCCGCTCATGTGAGACTCGAACCAGGTAGCAAAAGTTCGGGAAGCGCGGACGCTAACCGCTACACCAACTGGGCTTATAGTCCTCGCCAACTTAAAGGCGGGGGGGTACTTAAGGTGGATAAGGAATTGAATTGAATTGATATTGGAATTGAAAAGAATTGAAAACCCATTCCAAATAATTGAATTGAATTGGTTTTTGGGTAAAACCAATTTTTAAGAATGGAATTGAATTAAATTGGTTTTGTTAAGAGAAAATCGGAATTGAATTGAATTGGTTTCACTTGAGAATTGGGAAAAAATTTGAGATTGGTCCGGAATTGATTCAGAATTGAAATTTTAAAGGTGTTGAAATCGACCGTTTCCTGGTTTGTTCTATCTTGTTCAAATATCTTTGTTGTAAAAAGCAACAGAAAGACTGTTTACCGGCCTTTTCTGCAGAAAAAATGCCTGTAGAATTGAAATTGGAATTGATTCTTTAAGAATTGGTCAGAATTGGTCGGAATTGGAATTGAATTGAATTGGTTTTTGAAAACATTGAAAGATTCGGAGTTGAAATTTTGGAATTTTTCGAGAATTGGTTGGAATTGGAATTGAATTGAATTGGTTTTTTGGAATCATGAAAGACTTGGAATTGAAATTTTGGAATTTTTCGAGAATTGGTTGGAATTGGAATTGAATTGAATTGGTTTTTGGAATTGGTTAACCACTCTAAGGGCACTGTATATCTCATTTTCCGCTGTGTTTGCACACATGTCTCCGATTGCTGTGCTGTCCTGCTATGTGCTCTAATAGCGCAGTGGTTAGCGCCCTGCTGCGACACTTTTGCTCGCAGGTTCGGTTCCGGCAAGAAATAGAAATTTATACATTTGGCGCCTACTATATCAGCAATGTTGTTGATTTATTGTATATATGTGTTTTTACTCATAAAGGGTACACCACCACCTTTCTTCAAGCAACAACTATACTCACCCCGGTCCTTGACAGTCGTTTCGCAGAAATAACATATTCTCCAGGTTGCGATCAATTGATTGCATTCCTCATTGTTCAATTTGTCGCACATTCCGTGGAGATCTGAAAAGAAAATACTTTGCAATTTTAGAAAAGATAAGCAACGAACTGCAGTGCCGTATTGAGTACGTATGCTGAAATATGTCATTCACATAACGCGTACATTGGAACCGTTTTGTCATCATTAATATTATTGTTATTATTTATATTATTATTAAAAAAGCATAGATCTCATTGTAGGTATTGGAGCTCCAATACAAAACAGAAGAATAAAGAAGTGCACGATGTATGGGGAACCGAGTGACGAATGCCACATAAACACGAGGTTATACCAACACTAATTAGAAAATGTAAAAATCAACATGAATACAGCAGAAATGTAATTAACTAGTATCAGGACACTCTGGGACCCACACCCTCATTCCGTCTCAGGTGGAAACCAATTAGCTGCGATACTTCCGGGCAACTAACCAATAGAGGCTGTAGTGGTATCATTCAGTTAGAGTCCGAAGACGAGAGAAACGACTAGTATATTTTTCGATATTGTTGGTGTCTTGTAAATGAGAGATAAAAATACGGGAGTATGGTTTGAAGAGAGTCAAAAAATTAGATACACTTGTGTTGGAAGCGAGTAAGCCGCGGTTGCAGTCTGATATAGATATTTTTCTTGTAGTTTGATCTCGATAATTCACGATTGACGACCAGAAAGCTGCTGGATCCAACTACAAACATAGCGAGAAAGGACAACATACGCCGTTTCGTCTGTGCTCTGGAGGGTCATTTCGAGGTCCTTCAGTGCTCTGCAAGATTCAAAGTAACCTCAATACAGTACAGACTCATATTGCTTTTCTGCATTCGGTACTGTATAGGTACTGGAAGAGTCACGTCTCAAGAACAATTCTTCAACGAATTGAACACAGGTGCAACCCGAAAAACCGATAATAGAACACAGATACAATCCTAATTCACATTTCGGCGTTATTGCCTACGGCACCACAAGTTGAACACACTCAACGGACTGGTTTCTGTGAAACTCCGTGTAGATTACAATTTTCCGCGTGAGAAACCGCAAACCAAAGCAAACATCTGGCGGCGTAGCAATCCGTCCAATCTCATGAGAAGTTCACATGAGTTTCTCATGAGATACCTCATGTGCTACTCGTGAAATCTCAATGTTGTAGCATAGCAATCAATAGAATCTTATGAGAAGCTTGTACTAATAGTAATAGCTCATGCGGTGATCACTGAATTTTTGTGGCGATTGCTACGCAGTCTGTTGTACTGAAATGTGACTGTAAAAACATCTAGAGAACGGAAAGCGATACCGTAATTTTACACAGAAGAAGTGGAGATATACAGTATACCAAAAAATCCTCCCTGAAATATAAATTATACTACTATTTTACCAACATGTTCATCACGTTCTTTCGGAATACGCTATTTTTTTACATATACGTCGGTTTGCGTTAGATGAAACAGTGCAAATTACGCTCGGAGAGGATCAGAAGAAATAATTTTCAGACTATTTTGTTGATAGGTGTTCCGTGGGTTTTTGTTTTCAAACTCAGCGAGACAGAATCAATCATGTTTGCGTAGTTCCGTGCAAACTTCTCTCGTTCTAATAATTGATGAAGAGTTGAAAAAAGACAAGCGCGACAGCAATTAATCAGACAAAACGCAACTTTTTGACAGATGAAATCAAGCAGTTCGTCCCTTATTCATATTGCAGTCAACGTTTCTCTCATTGTTTGTGCTTTTGTTGTTTTTTGTTATTGTTTGTTTGTTTGTTGTTATTGTTAGTTCTGTATTGTTTGTGCGTTCCTCTTGTTGTGATAGCGTTTTCCTACCCTCTAATTTTACCTCCAAGTTCACAAGTTGTAGCTATAGAGATGTAGATAAGTTGTAGCACACTGTGTCTCAAAGTTAACAAATCATCGTTCAAGTCAGTTTTTACTGTTTCGCTCGCCTTTTCTTCAGACCTTCTCTCTATTCACTGTAGCGTTAAGAAAGTGAAACTCGATCAAACACAAGATCGTTTAAAGGAACCGTACCTCTTCAATTTAATTGAGTTATCAGAACGGAAAATGAACAGAACAGTCAGAACGAGTGAAAATTCCGTTTGGGACGTTTTTGAGCCAACTTGAGTACGGCAACAACGCCGAATCCACAGCATGTACTACATTTTCATGGAGACGCGCGCAAAACGTCCGTAAACGTATCATTAACTCTATCACGTAACAATTGACATATTTAAACGTGTTTTAGTTATCTATGCCTCTTTTTTGTTTAAATAATGATTGAGTTTGTGTGTATTAAAATCGAATTCATAATTTGACCAACAGTTTTGCGATACAGTGACCTTAAGGATTGTTTGGTTCATGAAAGGCTTGGTTCTCGACTAACTTGCATTTTTTTGTTGTAATAGTAAGGTACCACCAGTACACTATCAAATCACTATCTCGAGATTTCATGTTTTTCAATCGATCCAATTTATAGAGAAACGGCCCCTTCAACTGAAAAATGCCTTAGTTTTGCAGGGATGTAAGCCAAATTGACTGGAGTGGGGAGTGATGAATTCTCAGTTGTAGTCCAATTCGATACACACCGTAATTCACAAATGATGACCGAAAAGCGATCGGATCAAACTAAAAACACAGTGAAGTAGTGCAGAATACGTTGTGCAGACTTATTTCGCAATAAGAAGATTCTATACTAGGAGTAAATTAAATGGGCACGTAAAGTTATCATCCTAATGAGGACTCGTACACTTTATCGTTGTACATTTCTCAGTTCTGCTGTGGTTTACCATGTTTCACGTGACTGTGCGATTTACTAACAGTATATATACCTTATTCAACACGTCTTCCCTCACTCAATGTCCATGGTATACTCTGTTCTATAGGTAGGTGTACAATTTTAAGGGTTTTGAGCAAACTAAGTAGTTCTCCATTCGCGAAAATGAGTAGAAAGATACTTCGTTAATAATCTTTTTTTCCCGAATTCCCGGATAAATGAGAGTAAGTTTTCTGAAATGTGAAAGAAATGAACTTCATACACAGAACACAGTCTCCTGTTGCAACTCCTCACAAAGTGATCAGTGGTGCGCCCAATCCTTTTCTGATAACCGTTTTTTGTTAAAATCGAAAATGACAGAAGCGCCACTTCGGAGCTTTTTGCAGTTCGTCATAGACCGGGGTTTTGCGGACTAATTGAGTATGAAAAACAACCAAGAGACCAAAAATGTCACAGATATCGACATTTGCCTCACGGATGAGAAGCAAATTCAGTGTACCAAAGCAGTTCAAGTGAAATGGTTGTATCGAGGAATTGAACATACAAGAATAACCATGAAAATTCATTATTCATGTAGAATTACATCAACAAGCAATACATCAAGATTATTTACGTGATGAATGGATTTTAAAAAAAATGGTATCACTTCGAGGAAATACTTCGAGGAAAATAAAAAATGTTATTTCCAATTTTAACTTTTACCTGACTTTCCCGGTCACAGTGACAATCGGAATGAAAATAAATCATCCGCGTGAATTTGAAAAAAAAAACCATTATGAATAGAAAGCATCCAGCTACATTGATAACTCTTGGTTTTCTTAAAAATAACTGAGAAAGGGTGGGTACAGTGAAAATACACCAGACTTTTGTGCTTTGATCACTATTCAATCAACAAAGAATGCAGACATCATGACATTCTGTTTTTTGCCCCCTCCGCCACCCAAGACGTCTTCATTCAATCAAATCATACGCTCCACAACCGTTGAACTGGCAAAATTCGGAAACTTTACGTGCAAAAACTTTGACGCGCCGGGATTAGGAAGAGAGTGTACGAATCAAAAAGTGAGCGAACGGATTAACTAAATGAGTGTGTCATTTATATACCCGCGATGAGACGTTCACCCAACGGTAATTGAAAACCTTATCACTCTTGTCAAATGTAAAAAATTTCCGTGAAACATAAATCAGATTCCCCTATTGTTTACTCTGTTATTAGCATAATGATAATAAAACTATATTAGTTTTTGTTTGTTGGGCTTGTTCTCGAACACGGATGTGTCTTCCGTAGATTACGCGAAGAAAGGAAATATTTATGAGAAATAGGAAAACGCATTGTAGCTATTGTTCATTATTCGATTATGTCTATACAAAATTATTCTAATCGGAATCAATGTTTTATATTGGCCCCAATGAGTTTGTATTGTGCAATCCTAACACATTTGTTCCTCCCAACTATGCTCTTATTTCCCGTATCTTTTAGGAGGCGAATAATATTGTAAACGTTTGAATTTCACTGTTGTAACATCCTGTCATGCAAAGGAAAATTCATTTTGGTCCAATACTTTGAAGCGTTTTTTTTCCATTCAGACTGCAGATGTTATTTATTCTGCTGTGTATCGCACCTCTTCTCCATTCAGTGTCGAGTGACACCGCAGAAGTGGCACACAAACTGTTGGGTAACAATACAGTCAAGGTACGTGGTTTGAACAGTAAAACCTGGAACATTTGAACCAATCTTTGATGGAACATTTACAGAAAAAAATGACACTCCAACTTCATTTTTTTCAAATGGACAAGTCGTGTATTCTGTCCAACACAGAAACGACGTGAAACCTATGTGTATACTAGAAGTAAATTGAATAGTCACGTAACAGTATCATTATAATGAAGAATCGTGTACTTTTTCATTGCACGTTTCTGAATTGTGCTGTGTTTGACATGACTTTACATTTGACGAACAGTTAACCTTCACAATGTATGGGTTGCATACTATTTGACGCTGTGATTTATGAATTATCAAAGAATCACGCGCTTCCGCAACTGCTTCATAACTGTGGTACTGAAGTTCGCAGCAGAGTATAATATTTAAACTATATTTTCTTCCATAAAACCGAAACAAGTTTGTTGAAACAGAAAACTCGGACTTTATATCTATGATATCTGCAGAATACATTCAGGCCAACATAACAACAGCGAGTGGTCGGGAATTGTACGAAACTTGGATGAAACAGGCCTTCTCAGCACTCATGTCGGCAGTGGCCAATGAAAAGTAGGTTCAGCGGATGATTCGATCTGATGTGTAGTTCGGTCATTAAACACATCACATTCATTGAGTCTATTTCTGATAATGCATATATGTCGAAAAAAAATGAAAATCGTAAGTTTGAACGATTTTTTGATTAGAAAATGTATTGAACTTCGAACTTTTGGAATACTGCTTGACGATTTACCCTTATTTTATTAAATTAGTATGATTTGACTGAGCTGAACTGTTTATTAAGACCAACCTTTTCGGTATCCTGGCCGATTTTTTGTAGCCCTTCTAACAATTACTTTTGCCGGTAACCGGAAAGTAACCTAAGATCAGTATTTGGTTACCCTCAACTAATGATAACAACTAAATTGCGCATTAGGATTACCCACTCAGGCAATCTGAGAGAAGGAGTAACCAGAACAGGCTGGTTACGGGAACTAGTTACATAAACAATTCAAAGTGCATCGATCTCTATTTAATTGGCTACCGAAAATAATACAGCATCGAATAGCGAATGTATCAGTGTGCCACATATACTAAAAGTAAATTGAATAGTAACGTAAAGTAAGCATTCTAATGAGACATATTGCAATTTTTACCTGCACGTTTCTGAGTTCTGCTATGTTTAACTACTTTCCCGTGACAGTGCAATTGACTAGCATTATATATGTCCCAGCATTTCTGACATGACACTAGAACATGTGAAATGTGCTCCATATCTAAGCGTAAAGTAAATGTTTGTTGAGTTTAGCGCACTTATCAACTAGAATCCAATTCATTGTAGAATATACCACATGCCAGCGCGCATCGCCAAGAAGCACAAGAAATGTGCGCAATCGGCAAAAACCGTTGAGTCGCATGCGAAATGCGTGCGGCAGCTGCTGGACCATCACGAGCGATTACATTCTGGAAGGAGAGGTGGGTGGCTCGAATGAACGTTGTCAGTTAAATAACTAATAAAATGTGTACTTTAATCTAGATACTTCATTTTACGTAAATACATAATTTGCAAGATAGATCAAATGAGAGTCGAACTCAAAGAGCAAAGGTTACTTTGTAGCATATACTATGTAATATTGTGCAGTCTCTCAGTCCTTCACGATCTTCAGTCCTCTACTCTCCTTGTTGAATACAAGAAACAAGAATGTCACAAAATACGAAAATACGTTTTATCGAAGATTCGAATCAAACTAGCGTTTTTAATCGAACCATACACTAACAAGATCTAACACCAAATAATAAAAACTTTTTGAGCCGTCAACCTCTCAAATTTCAGTTGTTGGAGCAAACCCCCACCGAGAAGAAAGTGAATGGCAAGGCTCGTTTAGAGTGGCCAGAATGAAGAGAGAAGTGAGCAATAACCTGAAAGAGCAAATGACTATTGAACAACGTACGATTAGGAGTAGGCTGATGCTTACGATGATGACTTCAAAATGGTTATACTAGGGTTGTTGTCAGACTCGAAACTCGGAAACTCAATTTTTGTCATAATTCGAGAACTCGAAATTATCCGAAACTCGATAACTCGCAAACTGGTAAACTCGCCAACTCGGAATTTAACAGCCACATGAGACAAACTAATGGAGAGATTACTTTTCCATATGCTGTGTATAGTCTGGTTAAATCCCACACTTATATCGCGCTAATAGGATTCCTCATAGTTTTTTTTGGTTTGAAAACGTAGTGGTTCACACTTATCAAATCAGGTGGTTTCCCGCAGTAGCTACGCGCTGATGGCGGAATCAGATCGATCACCTTTTGGCGTCGTCGCCAAACAAATCACAAACTCCCTCAGGGCACTGAAGAACAAAAAGGAGAAGAGGAGGTGAGAAATAAAAATGTCTAAATTGTTGTACACAAAAGTAATATATGAGAATGTACAATTCATCATCCAATCACTTTTCACTGGATTCTACTTCATAACCAATGAAAATATACGGGAAAATTAAGTCGATTTGCTCATTTCCAATTTTGTTGACATGCACGAGTAAAATCATGTGAAACGAAATAATAGAATGACAATAAAAGGTCCAATCTTTTCAAGGTTTTAGATTGTTTAAAGACAGGCCAAAAAACATCTCGTTAAAGATGATAACAAAATTGGTTATTGTTCAATTTTGACAGTTTTCAGTTGGCGGTCCATTATTATGAGCGTGAAACAAAAGGGAAAAGATATCGAAAAGACCAAAAAGGTGCAACGAATGATTCGAAATCAGTTCACAGGTCAGTTATATTTGACCTACCTGTACTTCCGGCGCAACAGCTGTTTTATGGTTGATCTACTGCTTTATGGCATGTTCTATCGGAGTAGAACAACTTTCCTGTGATTTTTCTCTTCTTGTACCCGTTACGTATGGGCGTGCTGTATACAGTTGGCAATCTATTCACCTGGGAACACCGAACATTTCAGCACCAAGATTCCGTGTTAGAGAAAGAGAACAGCGACCGCACAAAAACCACCGCCTACCTCTAAAAAATCGTAGACCCTTGGCTCAGGTATGTTACCGTCTCGTCAACACACCCTTTCTTCTGCAGGCAGATGATCAATTACAGACGATCTGACTTATTTTTGTATTTTCTGGTGAAAGAAAGGTTATACTAAAAAAAGTGTACGCACATTTAGTAACATTCAGTGAATCATATATAGCTCGTAATAAGGTTGGCCTATTTTCATTATGATGGTTGACATAATGATCTTTTTCTTTGATTTTGACGTTAACACGAATCATTGTAAACAGTGAATAGTGCGTTACAAATCGCTAACGGTTCCGCAACTTTCACATGACATATTCACCTCAATCACCTAGCTATATTACAGGACTTCACTTCTTCTTCGGAAGAAAGCAAAGAGTTTCAACCCATGCCAAATGCCAGTCAAATTGCTGAAACGTTCATAAAGGTAACTGCATCATGATAGATCAAAACGTTCAGCATCACATACACAACTTCCAGAACGCTTTTCATCATGTTAAGGTTTTCGAAGCATCGAAACGTTTTCTGAGCGGCTGTGAATATTCATTGAAGTATGATGTTGAAGACACATTTCGTAAAACCTGTATTTTCTAGGGAATATATTCATTTGAAATCTCATCGCAAAGTTGCCAAAGTCTCATGGGAATCGCGAAAACTATACATCCCTTCCCACAATATTTCAGAATCCCGAGAAAATTCTCCAAAAAGACATCAAAATGACCGCCGAACAGAAGCAGTCCATGGCTCCGGTTCAACTAATTCGAGACGGTGATTTCATTTTTTCAATCGCAAAAGTTAACTTCAACTATATTTTGGCTGTAATTATGTCATTTATACGTGTTTTATTATTGTTTTGGTTAAATATGTGTCTCTTCAACTCGATAATCGCAAAAATAATATTTATCATTCTAATCTCGTCTTCTCTCAGGTGTGAAGCTGGGAATGTCCTTGGCTGGTCGAAATGTCTCCGAGTTCGACTCGAAAAACATCAATTTGGTGTCTCCCAGATTCTTTTCCCTTGTCCCGGAACACGAAAATCACGACAACGACACGGTAAATGACTGTTTTCACCAAAAAAGTACCCAAACTTTCCTAGTGCTGCCATCATATAAAAAGAAATTTGCATTCATGATCAACCAATGTATAGGAGGTCTAGTGTTCTGTGGTCTACACGGGTTTGATCTCTCTCGACACTCTCTCGAACGACTCGATTCTATTTTTCCCAACTATTTAAATAAAATAAAACAGAACACGAACTGAAATTAAAATTGTGTTCAAAAACAAGTAAATTTCTTGTTCTAGACGTTTGGCCCAACTAGTATTATAGTCTGATAGTGTTTTTGACATTTCATTATCCTTCAGATCGACGTTTTCTCTCCGTCTCTGTTCTCTCTTCACTCAGAGGGAAGAGGATTAGAGAAAGAGACATCTTTGTCGGGTGCTCTGGGTCTTTTCGATAAAAACGACCAAGATACTTGGATGGATTTGATAACGGAGGCCGCTGGAATCGCGGACGCCGTCGACGACGCGGAAAAGGTGCGGCAGAGGGGCGGGGCATAATTTGGTGATAAAAAGTTTCCGGAAACTTTGAATGAAAGACACATCCTTTGCAACAATAGAGATTGTTGCCCATCATAGATTTCAATTCTCGAACTCAAATTTCAGAAAACGAAGCCTAAAACAAATTAGACAAACGTTCTAATTCGAGAAAATAGGAAAATATGACAATCTGCAGTCTCAAAACGGTAAACGAGTTAAAGTTGCCAGAAGTCAAATTTTAATGACGGATTTTTTCGATTCCAGCAAATAATCGAGAAATCAGAGGGAATGTTGGTCAACTCGGAGGGAAAAGAAGTTCAGTTGTCACGTAAAAACGTGACGGATCTGTATGGAGAAGATGGATATCGATCGATGAAGGTCATTGAGAAACTGCACGGGATGTACACAGAAGAACAGGTTACATACTACCTTTTGTCTCCCAACTACTTTTCATTTTCTCACTATTTTTGTTATTTACTTTGTCCTGGTTAGGGAAGTAAAAAGCTGCTAGTTAGTAGCAAGTCTTTTTTGCTAAACTCTATGAATCTGATATTTATCAGTTCTTTTCGGAATTGATCTATTCTTCCTCATAAGTTTCTGGTGTCTTTCTGATCAATCTAGACCAAAATACAAACATCAGTCCACGATTGCTTATATGTCACAATGATAAAAATGATAATTTATAACTTGGTTGGTTAGAATTTTCGGTTGTTTTCTGCGATTAAACTACAACGTGGTATGGTAAATTTCATCGAGCCACAACATTTCAGCTGAATGAGTTCAAATCCTCTGGCTACGCACTAATGACTCCGGCTCAGAGAGAATTGTTGTATGGTAAAGGAGCTCCCTTTGAAGATGAAGCAGCTTTGAGAGCGGCAGATAATGTGACACACAAGTCACTGAAGAGATCACTTCACAAGGTGGGAAGACAAGTCATGTACTGTAGAATTAATGAAAATTAACGTGCTGTATTAAGAAAAACTAATTGGTAATTAACTATGTTTTTTTCACTTAACGAAAACTATAGGGAAAACGAGTTAAGTGTAGTTGCAACTGATAACTTCACTATAAACTTTGATGTAGGTAGATCCCCATATTCCTTTGAAACGTGTTCAAGGTTTGACCGCAGACAGGATAAAGCACTCTGCGTCTCTCTTCTGTACACTCTCTCCTCGTGGCCGCGAAAGAGGCTGGCCAATTGGTTGGGAAATTTCCAAGTTGTGCTGTTTTCACAGTTCAAACTACAACTCGGGACTCAAACTGTATAAACTCATTTTCCAGACAATTCGTCACTTCGCGGACGGAAAAGCTTCTTTTGACCTACGCATGAAGGACATAGTACTTTCTCCTATTGTTGGGGGCAGCATCATACTGGATGCTGTAACACCCAGTCAGGTAACAATAATAATTATAATAGTTATAATAATTAACATTATCTATATAACTATAATAACTAACTTTGCCTGAACGGATTTGGCGATGTACAACACTTTCAACTATATATGAGTTACATGAAATACGATTCTCGTCATACTAGGTAGCCTCATATTGAATCCAGTAACACCCAGTCAGGTAACCAGGTTCTAGGAGTGAAAAATCGTCAACAATCTCAGCATAAAATGAAATATATTGTTGATTCATGTAAACAGGTATTTTTTGCTTATAGAATGATAGAAGGTTAGAAGGGTATAAAAAGTTATAATCAAAAAATAGAATGATATGAAGAACTATCAACAAACAAGACGAAACTTCAGATTTCCAAACACCAATAAAACTACAATGATGAAAATGGGAGGCTAGAACGCAAAAACACATGAGTAAACAAACGTTTTTCATCGGAATGACTTTTCAGGCTCTGATCTTATCCCCAGTTGTCCTGACTCCCCTCGTTCTATCTCCAGCAGTGTTCGGATCGGTCATCCTCTCTCCATGGGTACGAACGGTTATATACTCATTCTACCCAACTATTAGGCACTCGAAGCATGAGAAAACTGCTGATGACAAATGAAGAGTGTCACCATGTTATAACTTGAATGCTAACAGGTACACAACTGATTGAACTTTTTGTCCTGATAGATTTTCCCAATTTCGGACCTCCATCTCAGCGGAAACCTCTAAACGCGTCGGCGGCCTTGCTTCAGAGACTCGCAGAATGAAGCATTGTCGGAAAATGACAATTTTTTCGTGTTCGGAAACATTTCAGATGTACTCAGATACAAGATACGCCGTTCCAAATTATTCATTAGATTTCGCGATTTATATTACGTGAGCCAAACGAAATTGTCATCACAAAAAATAGGTACAGTGAAATAAATATGAATAGGTTACTTACTTGATACATTTTGCATATAATTCAACTCTTCTCGATTGCAGTTATTCGTTCCGGTCATCCTGTCCCCCCGTCTTCTATCCCCAATTGTACTGTCTCCCACCCTCTTCTCTCCCATTGTTCTCTCGCCACTCCTACTCGATCCGGTCATTCTATCACCCGGAATAGGTGAGTCACGTGTTATTTACACGTGTTCACGTGCAATCACATTGAACTACCTGTGAGGTGCGTTGTAACGCGAACCACGCGGAACATAGAAATTACATACATACATGAGAAATTGTTGTTTAAAGGGGGGCTGCATTGAATTTTCAAATAAAAGATCGAACTGAGACAGTTCGATATATGTCCATTTCTCACTGAAATATCCAGTTCAATGCACTATTTTCAACATTTCACAAATTTTTGCTTACTGTCAGAGACGCAGAGGATTATTTGGAGTGAATGAATATTGATTGCGCGCACTTCTCTGACTCTCGTGCCTTTTCGGCTAACGCCGTTGCCAAATTCCGCATTCAATGCAGCCCCCCTTTAATGAAAGTAGTCGGTAAATCCTAGTATGAACATTAACAACCTTATATCGTAATCGGTCCGGTTCGGCCGATTCCGTCATTCTGTCACCCGGTAGAGTCACGTGTCATTTACACGTATTTCACGTGAAATTGTGCTGATTCTGGCGAAAAGTTCTCTCAACTTTGCGTTCTGTCAACTATGATTTTTGGTGTAGTTTTATTCGAAGATTGCGCCCACAATCATGATTTGGTCGAATTTTCTATACTATTTTAGAGCGGGCGAAGTTAATAGAATATCCGCCCCATGTAAAACTCAAACAAAGCCCAAAGTTTATCGCAACGGTGTTGACGAATCGTATATATGTGTTGTGCCACAGCGCAAAGTAAGAGATACAGTATACCCCCGTATTTCTTTGAGCCACAACTCTACTCAAATGTTTGTTTCAGCAACTCCGTTCATTCTCTCTCCGTTGCTTCTGACTCCTATCATTCTATCACCACTGGTGAGTGAGCTTAGTTGGGTACGGAAGTCCAGAGAAAAACACTTGTTTCAGAAAAGACGGTCTCATTACGTCTTCTAGATAGACTGAAACACCGCTCATGCGAATGATATGCCTCCAAGTTAAACAAGTGTTCTCGACCTAAACGGCCAATTTACTAAATCAACATATTTATTTACATATTTATTCATTCACTTCGCTTCGTTACGAGGCGGTGATCATCTTACATGTCACAGATCTTTGTAGTAGCAGTTTCTTGTGCGGTCTTGGTCCTTCATAGAAGCCTTCATGGTGGACTATCGAATGCTCTTTTGGCATTGATCCAGTGACATGCGAGAAACTTCTTGGGGAGAGGGGGAAGATAACTGCTTGTGAAACATGCAGTCCTGTTGGGATTACGGACCAGCGATTCCCAGTCGCGCGTGGCCCGGGTTTTCCATCTCGTCTTTTTCTCCACGTCCATCAACCCGGATACCTGAATGAACACGTAGTGTGGGGATCTTGGAAACAGGGCAACGAAGAGAGACTCCGTCTACCAACCAGTAGGAACTAGACCATGATGGAAAACTGATAGGATACCTGAATGGACACGTAGTGTGGGGATCTTGGAAACAAGGCAACGAAGAGAGACTCCGTCTACCAACCAGTAGGAACTAGACCATGATGAAAATCAACACTCTTTTCTAATCGTGTTTGAACCCGGCGTAGGTTCTGCTCAATTTTTGAAGTACTGTAAGAGTAAACGAGCGAATGACACAGGCATGGTATCTGAAAACCGTTGATATTACAATGACTCCAACAAATATTTTTGATAAAGAACAACTCAGTTCCAATACGTGTTTTTTTGGTAGTACTAATGGAAAACAGAACATGTACTCACATGGCGAGAACATTGATTTGTCATTTCATACTGTGAATGTAGCCGAGTGAATGACACAGACTATACTTCTACCCCGATGACGCCATTGATTCCAGGTTCTATGTCCGTTGATTCTGTCGCCAGTTGCACTGTCTCCTCTGATTCTCTCGCCGACTCTGCTCTCTCCTCTGATTCTCTCTCCCTTCGTTCTTACACCGTCTGTGCTCTCTCCGCCAACCCTTGGCGCCCTCATTCTGTCGCCCTATGCACTCTCTCCGTCTATAGAATCTACACCACATCAATTCACCGTTTTCGCTTCGCCCAGCTTTTTGAGTTAATCTTTCGGAATTTGGTTTTGGTTTCATTCTGTGTTACACATAACAGTTATGCGTTGAAAACGACTGCATGAAGATACATTTTAAACGTTTTTCAGAGTTTTTTTTAGAATTTGAGTTCAATTTATGTTAAACATGAATATTAAGCGTTAAAAACGACTGCATGAAAATATATTTTCAAGTTTTCGCTGAAGAAAGTGCAATTACTGAACATTATTCCATATTTTTCCGTGCTCCAAGCAATTATTATAGATTGGTTTGTGTATAATTTTCTGTTGTTTTGTAAAACGTATGACGTTGTTTTCGAAACCACGAAGCGGAATCAAACTTTTATATGTGCAGTTCGATTGAGGTTTCATATTGATATTCATTGTATGGTGCATACATTTCTTCTGTGTATTTGGAAGTTTATATTCACAACTATCGTCGCTTTCACGTAAAAAATCGTGTTGCTCCATTCAACCGGTCGAGCGACGAATTTCGTAGAAATGAATGTTTTTCACGTGATGCGACCCTGTTTACGTTTACGAGTTTCTTGCTCATTTTCTATTTTTTGCTCAGTCGCACGGTTATCATGGCCAAATCAGGTTGGTTTTGGTATGTTTCATCAAACTTTTGTTCTTAGATATTGGATATTGATATTGAATCGAGAAAACTGACATTTTCAAAATCAATATTTTGATTCAGATTTACATTCCTAGTCTGTTTTGGTCTGATTGTTTAGATCAGTTTGTGTTTTTTCGACGAAATGTGTCAAGTTCGACAAATATGCTTGATGTTATCAAATATAAAAACTGTGATGATGTAAAAACATAGCGTAAACCGATTCTTTTAGGTTTGTTTTCTAATTGTTCTTTTTGGAATCATAGGTTAAGCAAACGTAAATTTATTTGACTAGCTACTATTTTGACTGATTGTTAGGGTTTTTCCATGTTTAGTGTGATAGTGTCTCACATTGACGCTTGCCAAGCAGATGGCTGGCTGTTATATCATCATTTTTCAAAAGTTGGCTAAAACAAGATCCTAACAAACTTAAGATGTACTTCACTAGGGTTATACCATCAACACATCAGACATTGAGTTGTACAGTATGATTTAATCATTAGTGTGGGACAATATCAGTATTTGCAGGTCCCATTCCCGAACTGAGTTCACTTAGCGACAGTGAAATCAAGGTGAAGCTGAAGGAATTGAAACAGTGAGGAATCCATTTACAATTTTTTGTGGAGAAGATTGAAGACTTTATAGAGAAAACTAACATTTTGCCACCTAGAGCTTGTTTACTTGTGAATTTTTTTCTATAAAATTATCTTCTTCGGTCGAGGGACGTAATCGGAATTGTAGTTTACTCAGCAAAGTTATTCGAGATTAGAAATTATGACTCAAAAGCATTTGGAGCAAACTACATACACATCACATCAGACAAATACAGCCGATTTCGTTCTTTCATTCCAAGTGCTATTTCTGAGTAATTATGTTTACCTCGGTTGCCCCCACCAATTAATTCAAATCTTTAACAGATTAAAAATTGGAGAACAGAAGATTTGTTTTTATAGTAGATTTTATTTTCAGAGTTCAATTCATTATTTAATTTGTTTCAGATTCTATAAACTGGAATATGAACGACGCGAGGAATGCAAGAAAATGGCAAAGAAGGCATTGGAAATGTACAAGCCGGAAGCGATGCACGACTCTGCTAATGTAAGTTATGACTTGTTGTGATCAAAGCAAAACATAACGGTATGTCTAGAGGAATACTTTGTTCCTCTTCTCCCAATTGAATCAAATGAGCAGTGTCGGAAACTGTCGCGAAATAATAATATCTGGCAACAGTAAATGGGTGTGAAACATCACCCATGTAGACTCACATCATCAACAGTCGAACAAAGATTACATACGTTATGAATGGATTTTGACAAAAAGTAGTATTTTGAATAATTTCACTGCAGTCGCCAGATTGAAATGTTACAACGTAAGTTGAGTTCATTGGATGGTCGCGCACTTATTATCCGACACGCTAGAAAGTAGGATATAAGGCGGAATCAATTAAAAAAATTCGGAAAGTCGCCGAAAACCAGGAAACGTGCCAAACGGCGCTCTCGAAAAAAACGGTCGACACGCGTGAGTGATTTGGCACAGAACTGGAATATTTTTCAAACGAAAGCGACTGCATGTTTGAATTGTGTGTGTTGCTTGATACTCGGGTTGTCAATAGTACAGTGAGGACAAGGATGAGTAGTGACCACTTTATTGCGAATCAACAACAGACAATGCATTCAAAAAATACCTGATTTGACACCTTTCAAACTAAAGATAGACATACGAGAAATTCCAAAGCCAAAAATTTCCCGTCGACAAATTCCAAAGCTAAAAATTACTCGTTTGACAAATGCCAAGACATTGCTTTTTGCTTTGAAATTTGTCAAGTAATGGTGTGCCTCAATTATTAAATGTCAAAACACAAATTCTGTAATTGGCACATGCCAAAACATCAATTTTAACAACCTAGCTTAAACAACATAAAAATATTACGGAAAATAGATAAAAGCAAATTACAAACATATTAAATAATGAAACAACACATATGTTCCAAATATAGTTCAATTAGGATTATAAAAAGGTAGCTAGAGCTAAAGTGTTATGAAAAGCAAGCTACTTGAGATGTGGTTCGCTATAAAAAAAAGTTAAGCTTGAGAACATTGATAATGTTTGAGTTTACGAAACCGAAAAGCCTATTGTAAATGGGATTGCAGATACATATTACATTTGTAAGGCTTTTCGCTGACTCAGATAGAATGCTGAGAAGAGAAACTTGGCGGCTAGTAACCCACCCAAAGCGCTAGTAGCGGTTCGATCGAACAAAGGTCTGCTATTACCCATTTAAATTAGTAGTGACTTCATTTTCGATAGCCGTTTGGCAAACGGATACCAAGTTACTATTAACGGCTATAAAACAACTACCTCGAGTTCGCGAAAATGGAAAAAATCACAAAATGCTACTAGTTTTCTACCAAATTGCTAGCTAATTTGGACAGACAAATTGCTAGCTAATTTGAACAGACCTACCACTACTAAACAGCTAGTAGCCGTTAGATCGGACGGCTACTGGTGGTTAATTACTGTATATAAGAACCAGGTTGATCAACGTGTTAATCTCTATTTTTTGAGCAAAAACCTCAGTTCAACAATAATTCGATCGCCCTCAACAACGGTGAAACAAAGAAATTATATCCATTCTAGCATTACTTCGACGTGAAAATAGCAAATCCACTCCATTACAAAACAAACCTCAAAAGAATCCAATTTGCTATTTTCAATCGAATTTAACAAAATTCCGTGAAAAAATACTTATTAATACAGATTTACGGAACTGAAAGTCAAAAACTGATTGCTGATCTTGAGAGCATACCTATTACCTAGCAGAAACACAGAAAAAACAGCGTCAAAAATATTAAACAAAGTGAACTGTCCGGGCAGCGAGTGACAGACCAGCAGCTTGATATCCGTTCGAGTGGACTCCTTTTGGGCCGGAATAGAAGGGAATGGGAATAATGCTTCGCCCGTATCTGAAACAGAAACTGTACTGAACAATAATGTCTGAATCAATACACATACACATTCTTCATAACCCTACAAAACGAGACATCGGTGCGTGACCAAAATAACCTTATATTGGCGCGGTGCGCGGTTTGAGCATACATCAGGAAGTTTGTCCGAATAGCCATGGAAAATAGAGAAACGAGCTACTTTTCTGCCATAAATGGGGGAAATTTTCTGTTTTCGATGCAAAATCATTAAATTTCACGCATTTAAGTATGAAAAGGACTCCTTCTTGTCGAATAGTTCAACCTCAACCTAACTGGTGTATGCATGAATTAGAGTAGTGTTTTCTACCCTATCCAAGTTTCCACGGCAATCCTCACAGAAAAATAGAAGAACTGAGCATACACTGGTAAGGTTTGACTATTCGACAAAATAAGTCCGACCCGTGAGAAATGATTCATCAAAAAAGACAACATCACTTGTTTTCAATCAAAGAGGAGCCCGCGTTTCGATTTTCTGTGGTATGGGATTTCAAATATGGGATTTCAAATTTTTCAAAAATCCCATACCTTGAAATTTTTCAAGGTATGGGATTTCAAATGTTTAGACCTAAGTTGATTGACACTTATACTCATGGAGCATGTTGCATGTACTCAACTCAACCAATTGAGACTAATAGGTTATATTGTTAACTCGCTCCTACTACTACACCAGAGTAAATTGAACATATTCCGTGAGCTACCTGAAAGAAAAACGCACTCAAGTCGGCTTATATTTAGAGCGCTACGAGATTACGCGACAACTCGCCCCCGCGTGTGTGACACCTCGTCCCCACTGTTTTCAACAATAATAAGCAAGAAACAGGGCTTGAAAAGCGAATCACATTTTTTGAACCTCAAGGTTTGTTATTGAGTTCAAATCAAAAACTAACACCTTAAAAAGTTGTATAACAGCCACACATTTGATAAAAACAATGAATGTCTGAGAATAACGATACAATTAGCAAATTACTATCTCCTCTTCCGATTCCAACTCGATTCTGAAGTTGTCTACTATTTCTAGGGGGGAACAAATCTAGGCAACCGCTTAATTCTGAAGTTTAGGCTGGTTTGAGTCATTTTTGAGCCGCGGGACAAGTTGTGACCCACACAACGAGAACGAGATGTCCGCAAACACCAGCAAAAGCTGCATGATGTGACGAAGCTAGAGAACTATAGAATGAAGACTCACCCTTGTTAAACTCGAACTACATCTTGTGGTTGAGCGCGTCGCAGCTTCTCAGTGATGCGGGTAATCATTCCGAAACCTTCAAGAAACACATGTAGTCATGTCAAATAAATAATAAATATGAATAATTGCGTCTAAAAGAACGATAAAAAGAAAAATAACATTATAACTCGGTTTAAAAATTTTCCAAAAAAGGCTGCAGACGTGCACAGGAAAATGCAGAAAGTACACGCGCAGGCTACGCATTACATTTTTCGTCACACGCTATTATTAAAAAGTTCAAAATTTTCAAAAATTTTATTCTAAATGTAATTCTTTCGTGTTTATATTGTTTATATTGTTTGTAAAACGTCATATACATCAGTCTCTTACTTTTTCCGTTAGTTCCATGCTCGCGCATGAATTGTATCGATGAAATTTGGCGTGCTGTGCAATCTCACCGTTTTTCCTAAAAACGGTGAGTCCAACATTATATTCGACAGCGTATTTTCATAATGCTCCGTTACCACATGTTTTATTATGTCTCAGAATAGTTTTCTGTTTTCACGTGTTCTCACTTTCGTCACTAGGGTTTTCTCCTCGGTAAAAATTTAAGACGTTGGTGTTGATGTTAGGAACTTTACAATATACAGGTTGTGTTTTTCAGGTATAATTGCCAATGTGGAGACAGTGTGGGTGTTACTCAGATGAGTGGATGATTTTGGACTTCGATGGAGTAATCATAAGTAAGTTTTTGGTCAATTGGCATTGTAGATTTCGCGACTTTATCAAAAAACACTAGATTTAGAGCTAGGATTCTGGGTGTCTCCTTTGTTGAGTCAGAGTCGAATTAGATGAGATTTAATTGGGTTTTCCGAACCAGCGAGAGAAGGTAGTTTTAGGCAGGATTCATATTTTTTGCTGCCGGATCGAGCGTTTTTTGCTGTCAAAGTCGGCAGAAAAATACTTCGAACTCTTGCAGTTTTGCAGTATTTTAGCGAGCAAACTGTACATTACGTCAATAGTTGATTATATTCCTTGAAACCTCTGAACAGGTCAAAAGTCTAATTTTTTATATAATCAGATAAAATGTTTGCTCGAAGTTTCCATTTTTCTTGCCGAAATTTGACTTTTGTGTAGTTAAAGATGAGCGTATCGTATCGGATATTCATTCTGTATGGTTTGGAGAGATCTCTGACACCAGAACAGAAATATGTAATGTGTAACCACCAAAATGAAAATGAACAAAAAATAAAATGTTTTACCATTAAAATCGTTTCCATACAAAATGTACTTGTTCTTTCAAGCAGGTTCAGACACAACAAGTAGCGTTACTAGAATGATAGTAATAATGACTTATATATATTTGTTCTACATATTTATTTTACAGGCGAGAGGAAGGGTAGACGTCCTTCGGGTGGATGACACATTGTGGCTCTTCGGAAATATTGTGAGTTTTTCAACACTAGTTGTTTTCAATCGAGTATTTAGGGTTCTTTAGGTCAAAAGTTTCAGATAAAACAGTTCAATGTTACATAGTGAAACCTAAAAACTTAAATTAACGTGCGTAATTTTAAAATAATACACGATACCTCCGCAAAACAGATTTTGCCTCTCGCTTATCGCGTTTAAAACAGTTTTCGCTTCTAAAAATGATCGGAAGCTCCAGGAATAGAAAGAAATGAGCATCGGTCGACGCAATAAGTACGGAGTAGTTTAGCTGTAGTTCGAGTTAATATTAACTGTGGCATTGTTCATTCAAGTTCAGCCCACATATGATTGAAATTTGCTAAAATAGGCGCACAACATTTTGAGTGTATGGAGCTTGTGACCCCGAAAATACCAAACCTTTTATAGTTTGAGTCATTTTTTGTTGGCCGATTCCGGTGGGAGCCAATTTGGAGATTTTAGTGGGAGCCAATCAGCTAGTCAATTCTCTGCTATACCAGTTAAGGGAAGGGATCGTGTCAGTAAACATTTTGATTAAGATTTTGACCTCCACCGGTTCGGCCTTACTCGTAGCTCAGTGAGGTGGTCCGATTAGCCCTAAAAACCGGCTCTATTCGCATTGATAAGCTGTATTGTTTTTTTTTCAAATGATAGGATAAGTTGTTTTTCGAATCCAAAACCACGTTATTTCTCAATAGTCACATTGTACACTGATATTATAGTACATGATAGCGACTTATTCTCTCAACGTAAATTAACATATCCCAGCTGAGAAACTGAATGCTTCAAAGACCTGACACCATGGGACGGGTAAAATACCCCGTCGAAGTGGTGTAGACCCATGCACATTTTCGCCCTATTTCTAGAAGTTACGCTCATTTTTACAAGCGAAAACAGTTCGACACACGATACACGAGAAATGTACTCACTTTTCAGAAGTATAATGCCAGTTTTCAGAGTTACACACGTTCATTTTAGTTGTACTGGCACTTATCTATTTTACCTATGCCTGACACCTGAGAAACGGTGGAAATCTGAACTAGAAATAAAGTATGAAAAACTTCGGTAACTATTTGTGATTTTCCTTTCATCAAATAACTTTTTAGGTGTCTGTCATAGTGTCATCCTGGGTTCGTTCTCGGGCAAAGCGACGGAATCAATAACAAGAAAACGGAAGAAGATTCTGGGATTCCCGAAACCCGTCCCAAAAGTGCTTCATGTCGTCCCATTTCGCTGCTGTTTGTTTAGCTCCATATTCCCTTGGACATACTTTGTACTTTGTAGTGTAGTGTGTGAGTTTTCATACAAAATATAAGAAAAAGTAGAGTTTCGATGCGATCTAAAATTGTTTTTTTTTAGTTAGTTAATGATCTGTTTCTGTGTAAAAAATTAGGGTTTGAAACGTTCCAAACAATATTTAGGCTTTTGGAAAATGTTGACATGATATTTTCGTGTTTTGGAACATTTCAAATGTCGATGTAGCTTTTAGCATCGTTCAAATGTCTGGTTCCCAGTTCCAACTGTTCTAATGTGCCAGAATTTTCTATTTCCGTTCGGAAAGGTTTCGAGAATATAGGGATTTGGAACAAGACAAACTAATTTTATGATTTTGATAAATGCTGAATATTCCCCTTTCCTTTTTGAAACATTTCATAATTATTGTTTTCTAGAAAGGTTTGAATAACATAGGGGTTTGAAATTTGTTTTCTCAGAATGTATGTGTTTGACACTTTTCAAATCATCACTTTTCCATTTGGAAACTCTTGGAAGTAGTAATATTGTAGGTGCTTGAACCATGTCTCTTGAAATATAGGTTTTTGACACATTTCAAATCATTACTTTTCCATTTGGAAACTTTTGAAGTAGCAGTATATCTGTTTGAAATGTGTGAGATGTTTATTCTTGTGATAATCGTGTTGTACTTTGATCAGTTTGTCATAATGTGATAATAAATGTTCCTCAACAATGTGTTTGTTTTTAAGTTCAAAATTATGGTTCCGGCTTTTAAAATCTTCCGTAGTTGCAAGTGGGTGGCAATTGCAGAGACAGAAAACTACCACCGTATCCGAGTGATTTCGGGCGACACGGCCTCCTCATTTGGCACAAAACAGCGATATTTTTCACGAAGTACCGAAATACAGAAAGTTTGGCACGTTTCCTGGTTTTCGGCGACTTTCCAAATTTTTTTAATTGACCCCGCCTTATATAGTATTACAATTCAATATCTAGTAGACATCTAGTGTGATGTTATAGATGTGGTCAATCTGATGCGTCCTGGTCGAACGTTTCCAATTACACACTTCATCGTTTTCAGTAATTACTGTCTAGTTATTCATGAAATCATCTTTCATAACTTTCCAGGAAAGTCGAGAGGAGATCAAGAAGTCGTCAGAAAAGCTGTGTCAAATGGTGAAACGGATGACCAGAGATCTGGATGCAATGAGCAAAACGTACACAGATGTGAGAACTGATACCATTTTATTCTGACTCATGGAAAATGTTTTGACCTATTTGAATATCAAGTTCATTATCTGATCAAATGTGCGTACTTCTTGGCATTGAGCGCCTCAAATATTCACAATTTGACTACAATCTGCGTAAAACTGTCAATATCAGGTCTGCCTCAATTATTTGATTTTAGCATTTAGATTGGCGCATTAATGAACAGCCGGTATCAGCTGGTACCAACAACCACTAAATTTTATGGTTCAGCTATCAGCTCACAACTCTTTATAAATCATTGAAGTGAACATAAGAAAACAATTGTTTGAAGTATGCTCGAACAGCACAGAAAGTTTCCCAGGCATCGTAGCTGAAAAGGTCAGCTACAAGCTGAACCATTTGGACACTACCTGACCCACATTCGGGTCACCACCACTGTGATTGAACACGGAAAGTGGGAAACTAGGTGTCCAGACTGATCAGATCCTGAATGAGGATGAACTCACCACTTTCATGAATTTGCTACGGTGTCGGGGGAAAAATGAATCAGACAGTAGATGTGTGTTCATCTGGTCTGCTGTATTTGTAGTTTGGTCCCGCTGTTTTATCCGTCATTTGAGCTACAACTAAGATAAAATCCCATTTTGTAGTTAAAATATAAACTGTTTTAGGATCTGGCTACTATAAACGAGAAACACGGAAAAGTTTTGGATTTGAACAAAGAGACGACAGCTGAAATGGAAGTTATTCGGAAACTCTACGAACAGTGGAAAGCTCAGCAGCCCACTTCGCTATGGGTAGGGTAGATAATCATTTTCTGGAATCAATTTTGTTTCGGATTCTTAGTTTAACCGAATGCAGGAAATATACAGTGTTTTTCCAATGTAACCTGATCTTTTTCATAAGTTTTGCGACAGTCAACTCAGAGTATGTCTAGTAGAACGTTCCGGCCTCTCTATGCCATGCTGCGACGCTTTGTGTTGTGCACTATTTTGTGATTCTTCGTCTGGGCGTTTGTGAGCGTAGATAAAGTAGCGTATGTTCGAGGTGGAGATAAGGTTCTGGTCAAAGATACCGTCTTAGAGCGTGGTGTATCTCAATTTGTGATGTGTAAGAACACATATATACGATTCGTCAACAACGTCGCTAATAGGACAGTTTGCATAGTGGTTTGCATCTGCTCCCCCCAAAGGTTGAGCCCGGTTCGAGTCTCACATGATGCAAATATTTTATGAATTAGGCACGCACGACAGAAATTTGAAATGTAATTGTGTACGTTTTTAGAATAACGTAGTATGATCGCTCTTATAGAAAACTTGAGGGCATGATCATAACAAAACGCTTTTGTTGCAAAAAGTTAGAAATAAATCAAAACAGATAGTGAAACGTTCAGGAGACGATTCGTTCGTACTACGATGCAGTGGTCGAGTACTTTTCCGGCCTCTATATCCAGTTTCTGATGAAAGTAGCCCTGACCTCATCTACAACTACATGTCCTGAAAGATCGCCGACGTCCAGCGGAGGTTCGGAAAAACGCTTCAAGAAGGAATAAAATTTGCCCGAGAAATTACCCATTTCTTCTGTTTAAACATATTTCAGTGAGCTCGATACAATGTTTTAATGAATATTCGGTTATTATTCGCCCAATCTGTGTTTTCGAAAGCTTGTGACTTCATTAATTGCCGACAACAGTATAAAAACTTTATCACATTTGAATAAATAAATGAAGATTGAGAAGAATGTGAAGCTGAAAAATCGCGAGTGCGATTGAGTGATTGAGTGTTTGTTCAGGCGTTTAGATTGGTTTCGGATTCATAAGCAAATTTTTCGATCTTTCAATTCGAATACAACAGACAGCTACTTTTTTTTGGGTTTTCGTAGTGAGTTGGCCATTTTGATTGATAATTTCAAACATTTGTTGAGAGTCAGTGTTGAAAATGAGTTGCTCATCAGAATAAAAACAATCATGAAAATTTCTGGTCATTATAACATAGCAATGCGAGAATACCAACCAGAATTGTGCTCCGAACCATAACTTCCAACCGAAATAGTTACGGAATAGAAGCTAGACATGAAACACATCAAAATTTTCTAAGAAGCCGCGGCTGGCGGTGGGGGTGCTTCTGGGGTTCCGTTGATCACGGCGCTTTCGTAGGGTTCAGAAGGACCGGGGACGTCTTCTCCAGCCGGTTCTGGGGGTTCCGCAGCGGCGACGTCCCCTTCAATGACGGCGACGGCAGCCGCGACGACGCCGTCTTCCGTCGGCACGGCATCCGCCGCCGTCGCGACAACTTCGACCGCCGGCTCCTCTTCGTTAGTTGTGGAAGTGGTCGCCGGGGGCTCTTCTCTGAAAAATGTTTGTTGTTTGTTGTTTATCATCGTTGAATTGTTTGTACTGTTTCTTACCCTTCTCTTGAACAAAACACTAGAGAGAAGTTATACGCCGTCGTTTCTACTTGTATCACAGACATTTACGTTTTTGTGCTTCAAATCTCTGATCACTCTAGATCACACAACTATGAACGACGAATTCATGCTCCATATACCCACGAGCAGGTGGTTCTATTTCACTATGTGTCGTATGAAAAATCAATAATAACTCACTCGAACCAAAGTTCTGCTTCTTTCCTCGTCTCAAGAACAGATCGCGTGAACAGAATATCAGCTGAAAAGAGTACAATTTCAATTCTGATGAAACTTGTGTGTGACTGATTCTGTATTGAGAGGTTTTAAGATATTTGTGACTGAGTTACCAATCCTCAGTTTGTTGCGCACATGTAAAAATGTAAAATTCATTTTGAGAGTTATGACAAGTGAAGAATTGTACTGCAGTCAAATCTTAAGTGACGCAGAGAGCATGCGACATGTCCATCACTGGAGAGTGCGATACATTTTTTGTTCCGCTAGCGGAATGTACCAAAGTGACACAGCTTAGGTCTTTCAGACTTTTTTCATTAGTTCAGATGTTTCAGTAATGAACACGATGACCTGACATCTGCGAAGTTGTAAATAAAATTATGTTATACACTTTGACACTTATCATTAGAGCTACTGTTTCTTCTAATCTGCATCGAGAACGAGAATAATTGTTTTTTGATTCAATTTTCAGCAAATGTGGATTAGTAAGGATTCCCCACCTTTAGCCAGCGTGTGTTCTGTTCCCACTCTGGTTACAACCTCGCCTATTCGTCGAAATACGTCGGTTCCTTTGAAAAGAAGCAGCACCACCGGCAGATTGCTGACTGCTTTCAGGGGTTTCAGGAGAGGCGAGCCCTGAAGTGTGTGTTCACCCATGCTTTCACGTGAATTTCACGTGATCACTGTCTTTTTTTTATTAACTGTCATGCTTCATATTGATTTTCAAGTTATTGACCTGGGATATATAACCTTACTTTGGTTTGGCGTTATCTGTCGGCTGCGGAAAACATTTAGGTTTCGCCCAGAAAACACCGAAACCCAACAATAGGAGTGAAATAATGCGATTGTCTGTTAAATTAGCTTTCGATAAAAGACATTCGCCTGTTCAGGTTAACAAAGTAACCTGGATAATAATGATTCCTCGAAATCTGCAACACACCACTAGAAAGGGGTTAAAAGCGTTCAGCTCGAAATGATGATGATTCTCTCAAAAGGTTCAAACTGCTGTATTGTATTTTATTGAAACATGCCAAAATACATGCCAAAAAGTGAACACAGCAAAATAGAGCACATACCTGTACGCTCTTTCCATCCAGTACTTTCATTGTCATCCTAAGAGAGGAAAGTCCTTTCGTTTCACAGGCCCCAATTACAGTACCCAGCAGAAACCGAGAGAGAACGGACGGAGAAATGTACACAAACACCTTGAAAGATCAAACTACAAATGTCCACAATTGAGATGAGTTCAGGTTTAACTACCTCAAAAGTGTTATTCATACTCATTGAGGTCACTATTTCGACTGGTGAAAAGTTAAGAAAATTTTTCAATATCCATGGCTTTCTCAGGTTTTTGTGACCACTCTCTGAGTATTTAGTCTCTCTCATCTGTCCTGACTTTCACAAGATAATCACAGAACTTTGCGTTAGTTTCAACCACGTCTATCCTACCAATGCTCAGTTTTGTTTCTGTCTATCACAAAGAGCTCACAAACATTTCCGGCAGATAGTTGCTTTAGAAACGGTCAATAAAAGTGATAACTGTGGAATGATCTCAACTATAACTTGGAAAATTTCCAACAACTCAATAATTACTGAATCGGTCAAGATGCACTTACCGTGTCCCTGTAGTCCTGTACAGCGGTCGTATTCTTGTCATTATCGATTTTATTCGATTTACAACAACAACATATCGATCGGAACATGACGTGGCTTACATGCTCTCCCCTAGAGAGCATATACTGAAAAAGTTGGGTTAAAACAGGGAATAACAATAATACTAATAATAATAGTAAACATACATTTTTCTACTGAAACACGGATATGAAACTCTCATTTCATGTCACATGACAGAATATACAGAGACTTATTCAAAATATATGTATAAATGCACGTAGGTAGATCAAAAAAATCATACCTCTTATTGCAAAGTGGACTTATTATATGACAAATGATGTGACAAATACATTGATAATCCGATCATTCAATGCACACTTGGATTAGCTTTGTTTGGATTTCATCATAATAGATGATTAATCATAGAATAAGATTAATGAAAAACTGAATATAAAATCTTTAATGATACCATGAAACCGTTTCCGTTCAATGTCTGAATTCTTGTGAATAATAAGGTATTCAAAACAAAAACTTGTAAATCTTTGTATATTGAACTCGGTTCTCCAACTATCGTGAAAAGTACTCTCCAACTTTTTCTCACACAGAATTTACGGGAAATGTGGTAGAACGTAATGATAGAATGATATTGACCCTTACAACAAGAGATCTAATATAGTGTTTTGAATTGTGAATATGTATGTTACTTGAACTGAAAATCCGAACAATCAGCGTGCTCGCCATTTTTTGTTCAAAAAAAGTTATTAAAGTAATATTGCGAAATTTGAGAATGTTACTCATGAAAGCGCACAAACAAATTCAAAATTTTCTATGTTCGCGAGTATAATTACTTTACCGTTCTAGAACGTATAGTGCACAATGATTGTTAAAATGTGTCGTAGTTACGCGAGAAACCTTTGGAAAGGTGTACACAATCAGCGCTATTCATGGCTTATGATGTGTTTCCCGTATAGTAATTATGGTTTCACTGGTTGGCTAATCTAGGAAGGGGTTTACACTTCCAAGCCCTTAGACTCGGTTTCACCAATCGATAACTTTCTACAGTAATTTTTTATTATTCAAGCTTTTTTCTTAATCAACAAACAGACTTTAAAAAAATGCCCCTATATTTGTAAGAACACAATGTGGAGAACCTAATATCAAAGTTTACACTATTTAAAATAGTTCAAAGATACGAAAAATAGACTTGAAACATTCACAATCTTACTAGCTTCTCCAACGATCGCGAAAAGAACTACTCGTGGACTTTCTAAGTGTTTTCCGTCTTTCAGCTTGTTTAGTATCTATCAAAGGCAGACTACTGTTTGCTACAAGTCGTGTTGTATAAAACTAGCCACATATGCGGAACAATTAGAGGAGGTAGAATAATAAGACTTTATGACTTCATGTAAACGTGCATTTTGTTACATTTGATAGAAGGTTCTCAGGGAGGGCAGTCTAAGAGTCAGTGTTGTCGTATTCTGCTGTGTTCGTACCTCAAGCTCAGTGCAAGTTTTCACCGAGTTCAATGAACAAACTACAATTTAGATTTGGTCATACTCTATGGTGCTGCTCGTTTCATGACTTGTAAACTCAAATCGATTCTACTTTTAGAGTATCAGAAAGTAAGAGAACGTGGTGATTGTGTCGTATAATTGCTAGTATAGGAATGGAAGTAATTGTTATCCCCCCCCCCCTTTCTCATGAGAAATAATCGATAGACTACAGCATTACCTCCAATTAGCTGGACAAGAAATAGAGAACGTTGATTATTGTTCTGTTTACACACTATTACACATGAATAGCTGAATAGAATGGAATTATTACGATATTGCGAAAAAGAGAATTGAGAGGTATTCGAGAGAAAATATTTCTCAGGTAAACAAGACTGTCACAAGCTATGGTAAAACGAGTGGGATGCGGTTCAAACTTTGGAAAATATATGAATTCTTTGCGAATTTGATGAAATTAATTGTTTAATTATACAATGCCCTTAAAATGACACAAGTCTGGAATAGTTTCCGTGAAATATTACGAAAAACCATTTGGTAATGGAATGGAACTAGGAGTTTTGCTTACATACTGTAGTAGTCCCAGAGGGAGGTAAACGAGTATAACAAGCATTTTTCATCAATCAACAAACAACTGATTCAAAATTTGAAAAAGGGGTATCGAGAAGGAAGAACCAAAGCAATTATCAGAATACACCGGCTCTCCGTTTGCATCCTGCGTCTCTCAACCTTCACACTATTTCGCAAGACTGGTACTAAATTAGGATTTTCTGGTACTGAATTACAATAATACTGAGTCTAAGTTGTGCTTAATTGGTATAAACGTGAATAAGTTATAGTAAACTGACACCAATCTGGTACTAACAATAAGACTGGAACTAAATCGGGATTTTCTGGTACTAAATCGTACTAAAGTGCACTAATACTGAATCATAATCGTACCAAATTGTGATAAATGTAAATGAATCGTAGTAAACGGTTACTGGATTGGTACTAGAAAACAAGACTGGTACTAAATCGGGAATATCGCCAACTTGAAGAAGTGCAGGCGGAAGTGGAAAATCGGGATAATAATGCACGCGGGATATTGCTACATAGCAGAATGTCATTGTCGAGAATTTGTTCTGGAATCCGCCAATCAGCATGCATTGTAGGTCAAAACATGTGAGCCGCGGGGCTGTAACTAGGTAACGACCGTCTATTTTGTGAGAAAACCTGATTCAGTCGCAAATATCACATGTTATCTTGAGGAAACAGCAGCTGTCTACAGATGTAATCAAAGGTTTGAGAACTTTTCAAAAACTAACTGGCGCATAGAGGTTCAAACAGCAACCACAGTCCAAAATGAACTCTTAAGAATTTGTATTATTTGTATTCAAAAGTATCGAAAATCTCGTTACCTCTGCAGGTTTTTGAAACGAAACAAATTGGAATTAGACAAATTTAATGTTAGATACGTCGTTTAGACATCGAGTTAAGTTAACGTTGTTTAATGTGACTTCAAACTACGCAATCGATTTGAGTTGCACAGTTTGAAACGGCAAGTATAGTTTAGTGGTTGGCGTAGGCGCCCTCCAAACTTTAGAAGATTGGTTAGAGTCCCACTGGAAGCAGACCTTTTATGAACTTGGCAATCAACTGTTCAGCCGATCGGTTGGAAGGCTTCCTAATGCCATACAAGGAACCACGCCAGTCATGACGTCATCAAAAAGTACATACATTGCTAAAAACGTGCGTGAAAACAAGAATTTGTCGCATAATAATGTAAAACGCGGAGAAACGTGTGAACATCAAAATGAGAAGCAGTGTCTTCACGTTCAGTGATAGTTAAGGTGCCAAACACGTGTGTGAACGTTCTCTCGTTGTTACTAGGAGGAGTTCACGTATTAGTCACAAAAAGGGTTAGACACGGTTTAAAACTGAAGTGTTCATGTATTCGACTAAAACATTGCCACAGAGTACTCCAAATAACGAAAGTGGTTCTGTATCTTAGTTGGCAATTACCTTCGTTAAAAGAACTTATCCTGTGACAAGAATTAATTCATCCTGTGTGAAATGGTAACGCAATTTGGTTCGAACAACTACGAATTGGCAAACATTTGCGTGGAACAACCGTTCAACTTTGTTTTAGTAAAATCCGTGACCTCTGTGATAGGTTTTTGGTATGACTTACCGTAGACAGTCTTGCTGTAGTAACTTGCGACATTCTAACGCGTGATTCAGAAATAGAGACGTGTTTGTGATGAATTTGAACGGCAATACTAGTTAGAGAAGAATAGGGTGTAATTACTGTGGTAAGATGACTAGTGAACTTTTCGAGAGATAAAGCTTTGTGCGGGGGGATTACTTACATTACTTTCTAACGATTCTGAATGATGAAAAAGTTAATGAGACAAGGCATAAACAAAGAGAAAGAGATGAAACACGCGAGAGAGGGGAGGGGGGGGGGGGAGGAAGAGATGGAGATAGAGTGACAGCTAGAGAACGAAGATAGAACAGGTGAGAAAAAAGATAAGTGATACGAAACACAATTTTTCTAGTATGTCACTGTGGGGACCGGTATGAAATAAAGAAAGACTCGTGAATAAACTCAAGAATGTTCATTATGTCTCTCTTGAATCACCTGTTACCTCTTTATAGTCCATTTTCGATTAGGAAATGTCAGAACTACAATGAGATTCGGTTTTGTGGCAGTACTAAGAACAATCCGAAGGAATTGAGGGAAATTTGTAATTGTACTTTGAAAAAGTCTAGCACGCGCAATCATTAAACACGAATATACGTTCTGTTGAAAAATTCAAAATGCCATTATTTGCCTGTTACCTAAGAGGTTTACAGGTGTATGGGAATAGAGAAGAAAAATCAAGTGAAGAGGAGGCAAAATCGAGTTAGAAAGCGAGAGAGAGGAATGGAGAGGAATAGAGAGATGAGAAAAACCGGACTGAAAAAAAGAGCACAGAAACATGAAGGAACGAAAAAGAGAGAAATAACGAGACTAGAGATAATAGAGAGATTCAGACGGTCAGAGATAGATTGGCTGTGATCCAGAAATGACGCGGCTTCTCCTGTGGCTTCCGGTCGGTTGCAGATACAATTGGAGCCGTTTCCTTAGTAGAAGGGGGATAATTATAGTATGGGAATGATAGTGAAATTAGTAGGAAATAAGAAGAGAGAAAGAGAGAGAAAGAGAGAGAGAGAGAGAGAGAGAGAGAGAGAGAGAGAGAGAGAGAAAGAGAGAGAGTTGAAGACGGCGAGGGATAGAGAGAAAAATAGGAAGTGAGGGTAGAGATAGATAGAAAGAGAGACGAGTGTTTCCAGTGGTAGTGGTTTTCGGCTTGAGAAGTCTGCCTCCTCAGACTTCATCTACAGACTGTTTTTAAAAGTTTCATTTCAATGTTTATCATTTCCAACATACTTTGAGATCAATACTAGAAAACTACGTTCAACTTTGTTTCTTTAATATGTCGAAAATCGCTAGTTAGTTTTTAGGGTTATGACCTGTGATACGAACACAAACGTTTGATCTATTCTGTTATAGTCTCTTGCACGCACTCTCCGACTGTTAGGCCGCTTTCCTACATTTGTCGACGTTCAACGCCGGCGTTAATAGTGGAGAAAACAAACGTATTGATTGGCGCTGGCGTTGACGCCAATAAAATCGATGCGCAAGTTTTTTTTTTCACATTAACTAACGCCAGCGGTATACGTTACCGTAAAACGTATGAAAGCATATATCTTATCCAAAATCAACGACCGAAAAATACTCGCAGGCGACCCGCCGGCGACACTCTGCCGACCCCTCCATGTCGCCGGCGACTCGCCGTCAAATTCTAGAGAAATTGGTTCGTTTCACCAATCAATGTCATTCTACAGTATTTCGTCGTCTTTAGAATGTTTTTCTAACGATCGGTTCATTATTCAGATCACAAACTTTCACAGTTTGTAGTAGTCGTGATGCAGAAAACGCTACCAACATTTTGAGAAAGCCCAAACAACGCCAACATTGCAAACTTTGAACTGGAAGTTTCAGCATTGTACTGTAGATGGTTATCGGTGGGTGGAACCAACTATATGTCGTTGAAAGAAAATGGTTATTCCTTGCCCATCAACTCAAACGCGTCAAGGTCAAACCAACTTTGAATTCGAAATCTGTTCCACATTTCTCTCCGGTCGTTTTCGTTACAAAAATGCAGGACACCAGAAAATTTATCGTGCGTTTAGAAAAGCCATATCTTTGTTGAAATTCACGGCTCTCAAAAACCTCGAAAAACACACATAGAAGAAATGGGAAATGAAGAGACTAACTTTTTCCATATCTGAGGCCGTATGCATGGAACATCCCGGGCCGGGTTGGAATGCTATCCCGGGGTATTTCTCGGGCAATTCAGCTTCGAATTTTTACACATTCTGTTGTATCATAAGATATCCTAGCTATTCAGAAGAAAACCAAAAACCAGCACACACTTGCCAAAACAGAAACAGGATTATGTGGTGCGAAGAGGAATAAGAAAATAAGAGAGGAAGGCTCGGGTCATTCTGTACCACATTTATCTTTCGGTGCCGGCTCCTTATTCACCTTTTCTATCTATGCTCTCTCATTCCCCCCCCCCTTCCTTTTTTCTTTTCTCTCTATTCCGACTCTCTTTCCACCATGAGTTAACATTCCATCTGGTTATGAAAGTATCCTAACAGAAAACGAAAAAGACACGGAGAAAGAGACGGAAGGAACAACCATGTGTTAAATTTTTGAGCTCATTCAGAGACGATTGGGAGAAATTGGAGTATCCCTCCATTACAGTTGTTCCCTTCCGTGCCAGTTCAACCCAAGCTAAAACTTGAAAATCTAGGAGAGCAGTCTAGGGGGGGGGGTCTACATTTGATTTTAACATTCACTTTCTACCCCTTTTGAACCCCACCCGGGTAGGCGGGGATAGAACTCTAATGAGGGGGGGGAGGGGGGTAAAACTTCAACGAGTGGGGGTTGAACTTCAATACCGGAAACGTTTACTTCTAAACTCCAGCCCTCAAACTTTTGTATTGCGGGTAATGAACTGAGTTTTGTGAGGATCAACCTACCATTTCCCAAAAGCAATTCAAACTCAGAAAGGTGGGGGTAGGGGGAGGGTAAAAGGTGAATGTTCCCCATGCTTGTAACTGAATAGTGTAATGTACCTTTCCTGAACTGAGTGAATGACTCTCTGTACCGAATACGAATAACTTCATCCTCATTTTGGAGTCTGACGTCAAATGATACCACAATTATCCTGTAATTAGCTGAATAGGTGAGAGGTATCCCAGCTAATTGGTTTTCACTAAAACCAGGCCGAGAGTGTGGGTAACATTGTGTCTGGGCACTACTTAATTACAATAATGTTGTATTCGGGCTTTCTCTTATTTCCTTATTAGTGATACGCCAACCATGTTCTACATCTACCCATTCAAACTTGACTGTCTTACGTCTGGTCTACATCCTTCCATTCAGTATCTATATTCTTGAAACTAGTATATAAGTGTTATATCAATTCGAAACAAATGTATTCACCTTTAGAAAAACTCTCAGATGGTATGAGGAACTAGTAAACCATAAAATTTCTTGTATACGTATTCTTTAAATATAGTCTGTTCAGCGCATGTTAACCCTTTACAAAAATCTCCTTGAGCTTCCAGAGCAAAGTTTGGAAGTATATGGTATTAGAAACTATTCCATAGTGTTAGATTGTGTCTTATACCTCACTACTACATGATCTGTGACTTTTATACACAAAACTGAGATCTTTCTTACCACCTTTCGAATATTTGACGACGTACTGTAGGAGGTCATATCCAATCGAGAAGTACTGTGTTCATGATCAGGAAATGAGCAAATTTGTTTGTGGTTCCATCCCCGGTAACCAGTGAACGTTTGATCAAAATCAACGACACCAAACTACAAAAACAGCAGATTGTTACTGAAGTACCGTGCCAGCCTGATTCGATCCTTTTTTTCAATTCTGTATTGATCTGGATACAAATTTTAACGTTATGTTGAGAGGAGTGATACTTGCTGTTGTCTCTCGAACGATCAAATAATGTTTTATTCTAGATTCAATTCGTCTCCCCGGAAATGTGTGACTATTTGAACTGGGACGAATGCAATCAATTGATGGCTACTTGGAGAATTTGTTACCGATGTGAAACGAGTATCTCCAGGAACGAGAGTGAGTCGTGTGGATGATTCGTTGACGTGAAACTTATGTAACTTTTGTAGTTTGATCTCGATGCAGGGCCCAGCAAAGGTTCAAAGCACGAATATGGGTTCCAAACGCTTCAGTCCTTTAAACTGGGACACATTCAAGTTTTAGCAGTTTAAAGAACCGATGTATCGGGATCGGTTCACATAATCGTCCCACTTTAGAAGAAATATGAACGTGGGGTCGAAACTGCTTCAGCCTGGCCATCGAAGGAATATATAGTGACTAGTGACTTTATTTGCCATCCAAAAACAAGACTAATATAGATCTTGTGATGTTCCGAAGTAGACTACGATGCACTTTTTTAGTTGCTGCTATTCGTATCTGGAATCGATCATTCTCTTTTTCTAGTCCAAATAAACTATCCAGTTAAAACAAATCTAAATCCCAGTAAAAACTATGTTTCATCCAATTCCAGTCAAAGTCTTCTGCTCTTATTTGAGTAGAACAATATTATTTTTTACAGAAGGAGACATCAATGACTGTCAGTGTCTCCGCCACTACGGCAATTGTCCCTTTCCCAGTGTACGCGAATATCATCAACCTCCATATTGCTCCCTACAACGCAGTGAGTTATAGTTATTTAACAATTGGCGGCGTAGCCCTCCCACAAACATCTCGTGAGATACCTCATGAGCTATTAGCATCAGCTTCACATGAGATTTTAATCATTTTTATGCTACAATATTGAGAGTTCACGTACATCTCATGAGGTAACTCATGAGAAACTCATATGAGTTTCTCTTGAAATTGGAAGGATGGATTGCTATTCATCTCATCATCAAAGAACCTTTATTCTGTACCATTATTGCAATATTTTCACATAACTTTCAATATGAACTTTATTAGTATTACATTTAAGAGAATAGTAAACGATTAAATGAAATGTGCCGTATCGTTGAAACCCTAGAAATTGGCCCGCCTCTCTTAGAGATTCAGACCCCAGATTTCTTTGTTTTTATACTTTTGCCTTCCCAAACGACAACAAATTGTAGCTGCTCATGAGGAGTGGAAATCATTTCTGTAGAACACACCTGCTCTCTCTCCACAAAAATTATTTTGTTTCAACCACTCAAAGGGGGGCAGGATGGTAAGCTAGTTCAAGTGCCCCGGGGTACCTAAACATAAAACGTGTGAACCGTGTGCAAAATAGGTTGTTTAGTTTGAATAAAAATGATGTGTATGAATTTATCTCGAGCAGCTCTTTCTAAAAACTGGTTTATTTCACAAGAACCACACATGTTATCTCATGAGTATCCACGGGAACAATCTTAGAACCCCAAAGGGACGGGGTTATAACCCTCCCGTCTCTGAAATGAGGAGCGGGTCCGTTTACGAACTACGCTAGTAGAACATTTCATTATTAACTTTCATTTCTGTCTCCCTTGAAAACTCTCTACAGTAATCTACTCAAAATTCTTTGTCAAAGTTTTTTCGTGTTGGCTTTTCTGGTTTTCTCAGTTTCGGTAGTGTCTTCTGCCCCTTCTACAAAATCAGATTTTTCGAAACGTACAATAATGAATTGTTCATTAGAAAAAGCCTCCTGAATATGTGACAGGTTATTGTAGAATGACATAGATTGGTGACACAGAGTACAACATGAGTTTCTGGGAAACCGATGACTGACCTCACGTCATGAGAACACGTAACGTAAGAACGTATGAGATCAACTGCACATGAGAGAAGGTTCTTGAAAATCTGATGAATTCACGGTTTCTTTCAACTTTGAGAACATTGCGTGTGGTTTTCGTTCTCACGTTCAAAAACAGAAAGAAGGAAATATTTCTTCCAGAGCAACAGGCGATCTTGGGATTCGCGAGAAAAACGTTCCAAACTGGTAAGTGACACTTTCACACCTCAGCCATCGCTTAGTTAGATTTAATCGGGTAATTCGAATTCACGTCACGTGTATTTTCACGTTTTTTACCAAAATGTATTTTATTGTCAACTTTTTCCTTATTTTTTCCACTGTTTCCCGAACATCAACTGGCGATAATGTGATTGAAATATTGATGTTTCCTAAAATAGTTTGTTTAGGGAAAAAAACTATCACTGAACATTTAGTTTTGTGTTGCTCTATTGATCTTTTCATTTACATGCAAACATGAGATGTAAAAGAGAATATTTCATAGATAATGTGGTAGAGGCCCATCGGATCTATACGGAACAAAAATGCCCCATTCTATGGAGAGGAGTGAGTTTTATTCATTTCGATACCGAATTGCTGGTGACCTTCAAATTCTCACATTGTCCAACAAGTTGAACCACATAGAAATTTGTCCCCGCAGTACGTTTATCGACTAACTATCATAAATATGATTATCGAGTTGAAAATTTCTCCAAAACGAACGTCACCAGATGCGATTTTTTACTGTTCAGTTGTATCTGTTCTAGTTGACCTATTAAAGCTATTTGTCGACTTCCGTTTTACTTGAGACAAAACACAAATAGCTCTTTCTGTTCTGTAATGTGAAAACGAATTTTCGATGAGTTCATTTTCCAAGAGCCTAATCCCAAACTGCTCCTCTCGCTCAACGCATTCTTTGCCAAGCCAGTTCCCCGGCAAAAAAGTAGGTAAATACGTGCTCTCTCATATCTTGGCGGTTCTGCCCAATAATTTTATATACTTTTCAGTCCAAAAACCAGGATGATAATGAAAAATCGGTGCAAAATCGAACTAGAATTTTGGAATTGGAGATGGAAAACGAGGAGTTCAAGCGAAAGTTGAAGGAGTCTCAGGCTTCCTGTGAAAAACTGAGAGAAAAGGTATGTGCGAAGAAACACGGTTCTCATGCAACTAGTTATTAGTAATCACAACAGAAAAGCTTGGTTTTTGGGTTATTGTTTGAAAATAATCGGAGATTGGATGAGTTATAGCGGAGTTCAAACAGTTCATTGTGGGACTTGAATATCAGTCTGATCTTCACCATTTCTGACTTGATGGACCAGTTTTAACAGTCAAAATTAGTTTCTTGGGTCTCAAGCCGAAATTCAACCTACTATATTTTTGAATTTTTCAGATTTTAAAGTTTATATTTGTAGATTCCCGATTTTCAGTTAGACGCAGAAAAGCGAGAAATGGAGACAAATTGGAAAGAGTTGGATCGAACGAGTGGAAAACTGGCCAAATTGAGTATGGAAATCAGTCAAGTGAAAAAGAATTGGAACGTACTCCGTGGCGAAGAATTGTGTGACGAAGAGAAGGTTTGAAATCTGATTTTTAGAGAAGTAAGGAAACAAAAAAGAATGCCATAATTGTGTGCTAGAGGTTCCGTATCAGAAAATTCTGGGATAATGTCTGATGGAGTTGCTGTACATTCATACTGTAAGAGTTGAGAATGGTGTAAACACATACTGAAACAGAACGGAGAGTATTTTTTGATTCTGGAGTTAAAATTCAACTAATCGGAAAGACCTCTGAATTCGGTATAACAAGTGAAAATGAGTATCTGTCATTGTTTTGCTTCCAACGCTGTAGAAACACAGTAAATATGAGAAGATACAGTAGTTTCTCTCTCACACATTCACACGTTGATGCGCAGTCTGTACGGCATTCCTTACATTTCACATGTAATTTACATTCCCTGAAAAAAATATCATAACCAAATTTAGAATATTTGTGGGGTTCGAAACAGTTTTCCCATTTTCAGACTTGTGAAGAGGATGATTCGAACATTTCGGCTAGTGACGAGTGTCTGGTTGAAAACGAATATCAAGCATTCAAACAGAAATGCTCTGAGCTACATAAGGTTTGTTCAGATTCAAAGACAATGGAGTTTTGTGTTTTCTGTGCAGGTAAGAAAACGTTAGTCATAACAAAGTATTCGAAGGAAACAGTATAAAACACTGTAATGTTTTCCCTCCCAATTATCACGCTGAAACGTTGCGTTACACACGTAGTAAGTTGATAGTTACGTTATCGTCACTTTTAACGGTGTCGTAGAAGGAATAAACTAATCTAACTGCTTTCGTATAGTCAGACTTAGAGCCAAAGAGAGAACATACAATGTTTTCTGAACTGATTCTCTGACGAGAAGACCTGTAATGAACGCAGAGATATGTTTCACGGAAATCAATCTCAAACTTCGCGTGTTTTGAACACAGGAGAAAAAAATATGTTTTCTCACTGTGTTTTGTGAGAGTTGAAAGATTGTTAACAAACGTGACAGAAAAGACAATAGAGGTTCACTCCAAAAACTGAAGTTTATCTCGATTTATCCTTCCGTTCCTAGCATCTTTTTTGTTAGGTTTTGAACCGATTATTTTCAGAAACTGTTCTCGCTGAGTGCCAGAACAATATCTTCTAAAAATTGCAAGCTCATTTCCAAAATGACTGGAAAAATTTCGTCGACGACAAAAATTTGCTCGAAATTCAATGATGAAGTGATGGCTGTCCTGAGAAAAGGAAGTGCGGGACTGAAGGTATAGATGTCCCTAGAAGATTGGCGGGGATGTACTGTATGTCCTGCTTTGTGCTGTGTGAAACGATTCGTTATACGACTCGTTCGTGGCATTGAAATAAACCCATTTGGTTTAGTGGTTAGTATCCGCGCCTTCAAATGTTTTAGGCCCTGTTTGAGTCTCACTCGGGACGAATATTTTACAAATTTGGCACGCACTATAACTGATGGGAATGGAGGGCAAAAATCTATGTAAAGAGTGGAAAATTGTCATAAATCATGGTTTTCCTGAATCTTTACGTTTCGGAACCCACTTGGTAATGTATTCGACTAGGTGGTTGTAAAAATGATAATGAAGTTTTTGCTGAATTAGGACAACTCTTGTTATATTGTATTTCTATATAGATTGGTAAAAAAATTACCATCAGCGTTTCTACCTCTACGAAAACTTGGACTCTAGAATTTGGCGGCGACTCGCCGGCGACATGGAGGGGTCGGCAGAGTGTCGCCGGCGGGTCGCCTGCGATTGTTTTTAGGTCGTTGATTTTGGATGAAATATATGTTGATCAGACACACATACTTGTGGTTTTTAGGTGGGTGACATGTTTATACCTGAACAATGAAGTCGTGAATCTCATCGTGTCTACTTCTGGCGACGTTAAATATGTATAACATTGTTATTCTCTGTAAATTCATAAGTTTCTGTATCTGTTCACTATATAGAACGTTCAGTGTGAAGAACCTAAAAACAATCGCTCTGTGCCGACCCCTGCATGTCGCCGGCGAGTCGCCGCCAAATTCTAGAGAAAGTTTCAAGGCCTACAAGCGTTAAAACACTACCATATTTTCACTGTACAAAACCGAATGCTAAAAGAAAAGTCCCGTTATTGAGGTTGTGAGTAGTTTTCTGAGCTGTGCACAGTTAACTATCATTTTTGTTTGCATGATGAAAATAGAAAAATCAGGAAAACTTTGAATCGGTATTCCGTTTTCAGTTGTTTATACGTTTTAGTGCTCAATATAAGTTTTCTACAGGATGCACTGGACGAGCTGATTCTTGTTGAAGCTGGATTTCCGAATTCTTTGACGAAACGACAGAATGAGAACACCGATGAAAAGTTCTTGGAATAGTAGATCTGAGCTTTTTCCCATGTTTCATCAGTTCAATCTCGTTTATTTGTACTTTGACCCTCTACCTACCGTTCACAAGTTATTTCTGCCCATTTACTACTGTTCATCTGCTTCAATTGACTAATCTCTAACACTTTAATGAATTTTAATGGAAATCGATTTAATTGGAATCCTAAATACGTGTAGTTGTCTCAAAATCTTAGCTCCGCTAATAGTTCATCAATCGTTGGAGAAGAATGAAATTAAACACAAAATATATGACACTATATGACACATATATGGCACATCAAAATAACATGTATCAGTTTTGCTCATTGCAAACTCCAATAAAACTTCGGAGAAGAAATGATTGAAGGCATACTGTATCACTCATTCAACTATGTGTAAAAGGACACACTTGAGGTGCTATTGACCTATTTCTTCGAATTTTCTTCTCCTAAAACGTTTGCGGTTTCTAATAGCAGACTGAAAATCTCAACGATTTAGGCAAAAAAAGACATTCAGATCGAAAAACATCCAGATCCAGATACAAGATGGGGTATACGTGCTTCACCACTGTGAAGTCAGCTAAAACCTAAGTACAGTCAGTCAAAACAAATTATGAGTACATGTGCTTTTTTGATTATTTTGAATCGCAATTTTGCAAAAATTATTGGTTCTGTACATAGTGAAGAAAGAAAAATAATAACTCTGTAGTCGAGGTTATATTTTATTCAGAGCTAGGGATTACTAAAAGTCATATTCGCCCCCCCCCCCTCCCCCCGCCGTTAGTAGGTATTTGCTTGCCTTAAATATTTTCAAACAATAAACATTGACACATTAAGCTTATGCGTGAACGTGAAGGAACTAAGCTATGCGAAATTTTCCTTTCATCTCAAGAATGACTAGTTAGTGCAAATAATTGAGACTATCCTCAGTACAACCTCAGCTGTCATTACCGTACTCCTGGTTGTTAGGGGAGGACGCCAGTATATGACTAATCGATAAACAGGCGTCCTGGCTGCTATAAACCCACAACCATTCGTTAACGCATAGTCTACGGTATAACCATAGTAAACGAAATACTCTTATTTGAAGTAAAATGGTGTCACGTGACTCATTTATGTATAAGTATATCATGTAGCATGCATGTTGTTTCTCACATAGTTTTCAACGAATTTCCAGCAATAAACTTTGTTTCACATATAAACCCTAATGTAAGAGGGATAAACATGTTTGGTGTTTTTCTGTTTTAGGGAATTTGTAACCTCTGTAAGGGTTATGAACATGTTTGATGTTTTTCTGTTCTAGGAAATTTGTAACGAAATGTGTATTTCTGGCGCTTCCTCTTCTTGAACAGTGCTAACGAGCATAATTGGTTCCGGAAAAAATGAGCTGGGAATTTTGGTTATAAGAATATTTTTAAACAAGAATAAGAAGAATGAGAATCATTGCACATCGACTTCATTGGAATACGCGTAGCTGACTCGAAAACCAGATTGGTCCACCACATCCACAATGTTACATTGTAAAAGCCAGTTGGACAATGATATGTTTGGAAAGTTACTGCAAGAAAATAGATATTCCATCAATATACTATTAAAAAAAGAAATATACCGTCTACATTCCAAACCCCAATTTTGTTTGTTTTTTTGTTTCAAACAACTCATTTTATACAGTTTCCATGTACGTGTCTTGTAAACAGCAGTTTCCATCAAAATCCAGTGTTACAATTGTGTTTGAGCTCGATGTAAAGAGTCGACGAGTATTTCGTGTAGTTTGCTCGATCTCCGGTCTCGGAATCACCGAGATCAAATTACAAACACGTCAGACTGGAACAGCTAATCGGAATCGCCTATGGTTTCGCGTCACGCTTCTGTACCCACTTTGGTTACAATTGTTCATGGTTATTCAGAGGCCTTCCGCAGGAGAATCTCCACTGCCTTATCCCATCCTGTGTCTCCTCAAACGTGTACTATTTCTCTGCTCTTGAACCCACCGGGATGCAATAGCAAAGAAAGAGTGCGCAGAGCGAGAGACACAACCCGAGATCAGGGAAGATTCTGATTCAATGACGTTCATACATATATATATATATGAATTCCATCCGTGAATAGCACACAACACTGTGCTCGTGTCTGGCCTTTTTTCAAATTGAAAAATCAGAGTTTATTTCAGATCCAAAGCGTTTTGTATTCTGAACAATGTGTGATGAATTTAACGATGACGAATGTGATCATTTGCTAGTCACCTGGAGAATATGTTCCGTCTGTGAAAGGAGTGTTTACGAGGACCAAGGTGCGTGGTGACTTTATGATCAGTGGACGTAAAACATTGACCCAATGAGAAATGGCATGATTGGAGTAGCGAAAGTGTTTCAACATCAAATCATTAAGATCAGAAACGCCAAAGATCGAATTCGGTCATTGAACAACGTTAAAGTCAATAGTAACTGCAGTTTTGTTCAATTACAAAATTGAAATGCTAGTTGTAATGTGTACGACGCAGACTACGATTTACTTGACTTTCGAAATCAGAAATTCTGATCCGGAGAAAATTTCAATTTCGAATTAACTCAAATCTGGGAAAAATTGAAATACGTTTTTCCTTCGATACAAGTTACTGTTTTATTGAACATAGTTGTTATTACAGAAGCACACATTCTTTCCTGTCAGTGTCTCTACCATGGCAATTGTGTCGTCCCTGGCGTACGCGTCGGTCATTCTCCTTCTAATTGTTCCCTCGAATTCAGTGAGTCATTTAACAGCAGAGTCTCAACATTACTTTATCAAAACAAATACTCTTTGTTAAGAAATTACATAGTATCTAAATTTCATCATTGGATTTTGACTGTATGATATGAAACATAATCAATAATGTATTTTTGCCTAATTCACTATAACTCATCTAGTTTTGTCTATTCTCCTTTTCATTTATTTCATTACACGAACATCCAATTTGTACTACGTATACAAAATTTATACATAACTTCTAATATGAACTTCATTGGTCTCGATCTGGAAAAAATTGTAAAGTTGGTAAACTCAACATTCATCACGTACTACAGCACAAACTACGTCTTCCGTAATGAAAAACTATAAAAGTGAGCTTCTGGTTCGTTAGGTCTCTCAGATATTGAGATTTCTGTTTCTTTTCGTTTATACTCTTGTCTCCCTGTACAACTTAGAATGGCTACTTCTTGTGTGAAGTGAGTGAATAAATGTCTCTTTCGAATACACCTACTCTTTCTCCATCAACATGACATTTCTTTCAAAACTGATATCAGTTGACTTCATGTCATGAGAACAAGTGACGTGACGTGAGAGACCAACTACACATGTGAGAAAGTTGTTGGACGAAAATCTGGTAAATTTACGGCTTGCTTCAATTATTGGAAAACATCATGTATTTCTTTGTTCCCGCATTGAAACATTCCAAAAAACACATTACTTTCAGAACGATCTGTCATCTCTAACTACGTGAAAAAAACGTTCGAAACTGGTAAGTGACTATTGCAACCTTTGCTTAAGTTGAATTTGATGAGGAAATTCGAATGCGAGTGTAATTAGTACTAAATTTCATCGGCAACGGATTTCCCATCTGTTTTTACCACTGTTTCCCAAACATAAACAGAATGATATTGTGTTTGTAATTACTTGCTTCTTGAAGCTTTCGGTATATATAAGTTCCATTATATTATAGGTTTCTTAAAATCGTTTTTGGAAAAACGACATAACCCTATTCTCAATGTTTAACCTCGTTCTGTTTTCAGAGAATGTGGTAGAGGCTTATCGGATCTCTATGGAACGAAGCTGTCCTATTTTGAAAGATGTGAGCTTTATTCAATTCTATACCGAACTAACAGTGACCTTTAGAATTTAACGTTTGCCAACGAGTTGAACAAAATAGATAACGATATAGAAGGTTGTCCCCGCAAAACATACTTAATAAAATACATCTTTATCAAATGATTAACTATTATAAATATGGTTACTTCGAGTAGGAACTTCTTTTAAACGAATGTTCTCAGTCCGTATGCTAGAAGATCCGGCATTTTTATCCCATCCTGCGTCTCCTCAAACATACGCTATTTCTCTGTTCTTACATTCCGGCGGGATGTAAGAGACGAGAAATAGTGAGGCAGAGCGAGAGACGCAGGATGGGATGAAGGTGGCGGGATCTTCCAGCATACGTACTCTGGTTACCTGTAGAAAAGCTAACTTGCGACTTGGGCGTGGAAGAAAATATCAACTGCAACATAAAACAAAAAGAATACAAATAGCTTTTTGCGGGACGTAAGAGTAACGATTCCATCCTATCCTGCATCCCTCTGCGCACTGTTCTGCAACACCAGTATGCCGGCGTACGAGCGGAGAAACATCGTGTGTTTGATGAGACGCAGACTGGTATTTCTAGGTTGGGATGCAGGTTAGTACGGCGTCTGGTGAAAACCTACCAAGTTCTTTTACATTACTAATTTTTAATAATTTTCAGTCTCAGGACCAAAATCAAAATGTTGCTAGAATCGCTGAATTGGATGAGGAAAATGGGGAATACAAACAGAAATGTGGAGAATTGCAAAGATCATGTGAAGAATTAAGAACTAAGATACGAGAAAAAGTGTTTTCACGCCAACAATTTTCTAATAATAATCACATCAAAAAGCTTGAATCAAAAATCACTACAGTCGGTTCCTGTATGATTCAAAGCGGGATTTGTCTGTCAGGTTACCGTTCAACATCCATAACAAAGTGATCGAACCAGTTTTCTGCTACTGAACCAGTTTTTATCGTTTTAATGTGTTACATGGGTGTAGGGGTACCAAATTTATCAAAGTTTGTCTCTCGCCGGAATCGATGAAGCGAGCAAAAATTTGTGAATGGGCGCTAACCAGTGTGCCACGAGAGTACATCGACGAGCTTCAGAATCGAAGACATGTGATCGTACACAGCGCAAATTGAGATATACAATACTCTCCCGCTTTTTCGTTGGCGACTGTGGTCACGACTATACTTGAAAATATGTATGTAAATTCCCAATTTTCAGTTAGAAACAGAGAAACAGAGAGAGATTGAAAAAAAGCTGGAGAGAACAACCGGACAAGTGGCCAAACTGAGTATGGAAATCAGTCAAGTGAAAAAGACAAGGAACGAACTCCGTGGCGAAGAACTTTGTGACAAAGAAAAGGTTGGATATTTTATTTTCAGAAAAGAAGAAAAACTAAATATGCAATGCCATAATCGTCGTGTACGTGTACTGAAGCTTCCGTTACAGGGAGCAAATTTTTGGTATTCGCCTTGAAGTTGCTGTATTCGTTACCTTTCCATCGTAATATAGATAAAATGAGAAAAAAATACGTTTAATTTTTACAATGCATCATTTTTAGGTGGTTCGAAAACAGTTTGTTTTTCCATTTTCAGACGTTAGAAGAGGATGATTCGAACTTCGCAACTAGTGACGAGTGTTTGGTGGAATACGAAGATCAAGAATTCAAACAGAAATGCTCTGAGCTACAGAAGGTTCGTTCACGTGCAAAGACAAGTGGTAATAACAATTGGAGAAAACTATAAAACAATGGGATGTTTTCGCTTACTCCGAAGTATCACTCTCAAATGTCGCGCTATAATAAGTTGACAGTTATTTTTTCTCTATTTGCTTCATGTCGATCCGTATAAGCGATAATGTTCTTGTTCAGTTTGGCCTCAGAGTATCAAAATTATTTGAATAGTGGTTGAAAAGGGACCTAAAATTGACAAGGTTCCTACTTTTATTTTCTCTATCACACATATGAGAGAGTATGATATTTGTCTAGATACACTCATTCAATATTTTGTTTTTCAGAAAATGGCCGAACTGGGTGTAAAAGCGTTCTCTACCAGGAATAGCAGACTGATTCACAAGACAAATAGAAAAACTGTTTCTACGGCAGAAATTTCGTACAAAATGAACGATCAAGTCGTTGAAGTATTGAAAAGAGGACGTACAGAACTGGAGGTAGGTGATCAGATACAATGAATCAAGAAGAGTAAATAACAACCCGAAATTCTCATGTTTTCGAACGTTTCGTGAATCTATAGTTCATTTTAGCAGTGTAATGGGATCGTCGACGCTTGATTGTACGAAAATTCGGAAGTTAATTATAATATTGTATGTTTAAAACTGGCAGTAAGGAGTGCACTCGTTGTGAATGTTTCTATCTACAGCTCGAGTTAGTGGAACCCACTATTTCTTCAGTTTCTGTGACATAAATGTTGTGCACGTCAAATAGAAGAATTCAGTCTTGAAACCAGTGAAATAAGGTTGTGTGATGTGGTTTCTACATTGTCATGAAATAAGTTATTTGTTTCAGAATGCACTAGAAGAGCTAACTCTTCTTGAAGCCGAGTTTCCGACGCATTCTGAAGCCAAGAAAAGCAGGAACACAGATGAGAAATTTCTTGAATGATGGTTATGTGGATATTCGAAGTTTTTGTGTAACTCTTGTTTTTGTGTAACTCTTGTATTGACTCTTGATGACTCTTGATATTGTTTGTTGGTGTACATTTTGAAATTTACCGGACAAGACCATGTTCATTGTGAACTACATTTTCTCTTTCAGTTTTTCTCCTCAGGCTCATTCAGTGGAATTTTTCTGTAGTTTCTGCATTTGTTTTGAATTGAAATATTGTATTTGTTCATAACAGCTCAACCTGTAATTAAACAGATCTAACACTGGGAGTTGTTTTCCTGAAATCTCTCGCCTACCATCACTACTTGAATGAAGTTATATTGAATATCTGCTGCGTTTTTGAAGTTGACGATCAGCAACCTACTGCGTGAGTTTGTGAAATGAGGAGAATCGACACTGAATTTCACAATTCACAAGAGTCTTTTTAGGCTATAGAGTCTTTGTTGATTCAAAATAAAGTCTACAAAGAAAATGAGCCAAACGAACTTATCAAGACCACCAACTGAAACCAAAAACGCAGAAAGCAGGTGAGAGCGAGCCGATATAGATTGTCTGAAAGGGTTATTATAGTAGACACAACGTGAATTTTTGTTGAGTCCACTGCACGGAGTGAGTCTCTCGTAACGTATTGGGATCGTACTGCAAACAAAGTGGGTTAGTTATAGTTCATTTTATTCCCACTGAGACCCACTGGCATCGTGCCAAGATTTGTGTATACCTACTTCTTAGAGAAAACAAGAGTATTGTGAAGAATTGGTTTGTTAACGTGTTCTTATGAAGCTGAACTACCGCACAGAAATTCGCACTTTTTAAAGAGTGGTGAAAAATTAATAGAATATTCATAGGAACGCTGCCAATCAGGTCAGGCCAATCTGAATCAGGTGGAATGACCGGAACTATAAACTATACCGTAAACACTCGTTTCTGGAAAGCTTCGGCTATCGTGTCCATTAATTCTCTGTACGAATTTTAGTCAAACAGTTTATCATGTCAAAAGCCATTTCATCTTTCCGTTTACCTTGGAATTCATACGGGTCAGTACCGTCGCAGTCAGTACAATCTAAGTGATCAGGATCATATTCCGAGACTGAGTCTCGCATTTGTTTTGGTAACCTCATATTTCTGTGTGTACTATAACGTTTTAAGTAACCACTAAGAAGCTTTCATTCACCAAAGAGTTACCGAAAACAAAACTGAATGTGAAACGTGAAAAACACGTTGCATTAAAAACACAGGTAACAGTTTTCTTTTTCGGTTACCTATCGAGGTGATCCGAAAAAATGAATTGTCCATTTCATTCACGGAATTATCCTGTCAATTTATCAACGTTTATAGACAAAGGGATACATGGAAGCAACACAGAACGTTGATGATCGAACATATAGGGAACAACTGAGGTACATATTATGAAAAACTCGCGGCTTGTACAAATGCAAAATAAGATCAGATACAAATAAACCTGAAAGAGTCAAATAGTTGATATTGAATGAATTGGAAAATAGGTTCCGAATATAGATCATCCCATTACTTATAGCTAGGAAAAGGGTTTAGGAGAATGGTTAAATGAAGATTTCACATGTTTGTTAGAAATGGTATCGCTGCGTAAACATCAGTTTTTGAGAATTAACATTTACAAATCGTCCAAAATCCAATGTGTTCTAATCAAGGAGTTTGGCGTCCTGTTCCTTTCGGTTACCTTTTGTAGATGAAGAAGATGCTCGGATAATTCAGTGTCACGGCCCCCGCCGACTGAAAATCTCAGTCGGCGGCGGCCGTGACAAATTATTGAAAACAACGGTTTTGCTTGTTGCGCACCATGTTGCCCGGTATTTACATCGTGCGATTGGCTGCGTTGGAGTGACCAAACGGTTTTCGAAAAATATTGATCGCCGCTGTTTTAAATTTTCTATTTCTATTTTCATTCGTATTTTTTTGGTTTTCCGATAAATTTTGTCAGTGTCCTCCTTGTAGTAATTTTTTCAATGATTGCTTATTGCGGTTTCGCTCCAATTCTTCGATATAATGCATTATTCTTCAGGAAACTGCGAAAATCACTCAAGTTCAAGTCAATCAAATGTTTTTATTTTTCAGCAATGAAAAACATCCCTAGTTTCCGAATATTCATCTTACAGTCTCATGCTGTTGTATTTATTGCTTAATTCATGTTTATGATGCTTATTTCCAGGCAGGAGGCGTCATTACTTCTATGTGTCAAAAGTTACCTGGCTCCAATGTAATCTTTCTAAAAGGACATCTGTTGGATAGACGGCATGATTCGGTAAGTTTCGCGTTTGTTTTCATTCGGTGGCTTCCTCTATAACTCATCCACACACTCACTATGTGTAACCTGTTAGTTTATACTATAATTTTTGAAGAAGAAAAAAGTAGTGAAAGGTTGATGTTTGTGCACGGACCAGTAAGGATAGTAAGACTCTCAAATGTCGCAATTTTTTTTAATCTTTTCGGCCTTGTCTAAAACCCTAATGTAAGCCCGAGGTGCTATGCCACGGTTAACTAGCTGAGGGTTCCCCAACTTCATCGCAAGGTGTTCTGAGGGACCTATTCATCAGTCTCTATCTATTTGACGTGTTCACGCTACTACTTTGCTTTTTTTCCTGAGGGGAATCCTTAACTCTCCATAACCACACAACGCCAATGGTAGCTCAACGGGAACAGCAGTCAAGGCTCGCGATTACATAAATAAATAATTTCTCAGTTTTTCCTATTCACGATTTAGGTATTTTCTACCTGTTGCTGAGCAATTATTTGCTCTTAAACAACCCTAACACTATGGAATAGCCATGCAATATCGATAACCGACGTCTCTTGATCTTTTCGCCATTCTCGAGAAAGTTTGGTAATTTTTGCTGCAAAAAATGAAAGTTTCAATCGAAAAACAGGTTCTTTATGGTATAATAGCCATGATGGCATGCTGTATAGTGTTCATTGTTCATTAGTTTGTCTTTGTTTTCAGTGGTGAAGGGATGTACGGCTAGATCTGGTCGTGAATCAAATGCAACCACATCATGCATCTGAATCCGAAACACTCGCTCATCTGGAATCTGGTTTGATGTTAGTTTTCTAATTTGTGTTCTAGTTTTCTCTATTAGCGTAGTTAATCACGACTCAATCACCTAAGCTTGGCCAGAAATAAAAAAATAATACTTAAACCACAGTATGATGTATGAGTATGATTTTGCCAAATTCGGGAGAAATTGTCTACATTTTATTCAAATGGAAAAACTAACTCCTGGTAGTCTCACCTTACTGGTGTATGGGGGGATTTGGTGTACAAAGGTTAAAGCTTACTTAATCTTAATCTTTTCCAGAACTTCAGCTGTTACTCTATTAAAAAAATCACATTATTTTATAATCGCACGCAAATCACTTATCAACCTTAGAAGGGGAAGGGTGAAAGAACTGTCTGTAGAGGGTGGAGCATGGGTGAGCATTGTTTCCAGAGGGGTGACCACAACGTTGACCGACCTTGCAGCCGGTACGAACCCTTCCCTCTACAACTTATGAATTTGCCGAAAACCTGTACTTATGTCGGAAAATTAGAAAACAATCCACCGAAAAAGGCAAAAATCACCCCAATTTCGACATTTCGCCGGACCTTTACGACCCCACTTCTTTCAAAAAGTTGCATGGAGTGCAACCTGTGGTGACCCCCGTTTCCAGCTCATGCGGCCAGATATTGTGTTTTCATCCAACTTAAGATTAGGAAGAATAAGTTTTTTGTTTCTCTCATTCATAAATTTGAACTGCTGTTTTTCAGACTCTTCTATCTTTCTGTACTGGATCTTCGGATCATCCTGCTGCTATCGGAGGTTTTCCAAATGTATCTGTTTATTTTCGTAGGATCGTAGGCTGACGACAATTAGGCTAACTAGATAGAGTAGATGATCTAAGGACTGTATTAAAATATTAAAAACCGCATTTATGAATCTTAGTTAATAAGCATAGTATTTTATACTTCAGGGAAAAGTATAAACATCTAGTTATATTGCATACTTAAGCTAAACAACGCAGATCAATATATATATATCAGCTTAATCGTCGCCAGTTAGTTTGTTTTTTTGTCATTTTCTCGGATCACTGTACTGTCGAGCAGGTACTGGTTGACTTGTTAAGCACATGCACATGTAACCTTAAAGAATCCGTTCCGCTATAATCTGAGTTTCACGAAAAATTTAAAAAGCTCAAAAAAGATTCTTAATGTCTTCCCATAGACCACGAAAAAACTTTCTGATTAAAAATTTGTAAAATTTGCATAACATCAAGCAATAAAGAAGGGGACATGAACATTTTCACTGTGACGCAACTTGACTTGGTTTATTTACATCCAAATTTATTTTCACTTTTCAGTCCCTAATTGTGTATTCGTATTTGATTGAGTGTTTTGAAATCGTTTTCGCACTTCTATAGGCTATTTTGAGCATACCCCGTACGCAACCCCCCTATCGGTGTCATTACGTAAGCCGCTTTTCTGAGAAAACGAAGCAAGATAGGGATATAAAAGTATATATTTTTGATAATGGTTTTTCATTTGCCATAGGGTCAGTTTGTTAACTCAAAAGTCAAAATTAAAGCGGAACGGATTCTTTAATGTTGTGTCGATTCATTATGCATGGAGCGAGATAACTGCGTGTTCTCACAAGAAAACCTTCAAATAACGCTAGAAAGTATACATTATTTTCCAAATTATTGATTCGGTTCAATAGAAAATTCGATGTGTAATAGGCTAATTACATTGTACTTGTACGTGTTTGATATCATATTCGTTTCTCTATGTGCACATACTTTGGAGAGTTTTTGACATTTCTCAGATTTCAAATTTCGTTCTTTGAAGTGAATTTCGGGCCGTTCTCATGGTAATGCTCCTCATTCGTTGTTTATCTGTTATCTAACCAAAGACTGAAATGTTTCTACATTCAATAATACATTCGACATTCGATGACAGTAGTATAGCATCACATATTTTATCGAAATCGTTTATATAATTGTCTCGAACATCAGTATCATTATTTATTATTTTCAAACAAAGTGTGCTTTTCCTTTTCCTAACGTATGTTCTGTTCCCTACTATTTTCGTTGTTTGTTATCATTCTCGTTGTGATTTTGTTCTGTTTTGGGATTTGTACAGTAATTAGTGTGGTTTGTGATATCAATAATTATGTCTTGTGATAAATTACGTATTGTTTTATAGGAATGAATAAATTTGTGTATTATTACTATTGTTTTTGTTTATGGTGAGGTTTCAATATGGATAGGAGGAAATCGTCAACGAGCGTTTTGTCACGGCCCCATCCGCCTAGTGACATTGTCGGGCAGACTCGCGAGACGGAACTCACAATGTCGTTGCCGTCTCGCGAGTCTGCCCGACAATGTCATTAGGCGGATGGGGCCGTGACACGTTTTGCTCATAGTGGTAGATCACGCTCCATTGGGGCAAGTCCGTCGAAAGCAGCCTGGAAAATTTATATTTGTTTTCTGGTAGTCAAATTTGGAGGGACGTTGAATGGTTATCACATACAGTGGTGACAACGTTCTTTCATTTCATCTGTCACCATTTGCGGAAAAGAATATTCATGAACGTACATGTTTGGTAAGTTGTGCAGTGAAATTGAAGTAAAAGTTTACTTTAACTCATATGTTCTGTGACTAACAGCGAACCATTCGAAGAATAGAGTTTCGATGGATACGCAACAATACATGTGATTCTCGAATCGATTGCTTTTCGAATTAATTCGAAATATTACATACATACAATTAAAAACACTTATTACTATTCTACCTTTAGTTTGACAGTTCCGTTCTTGAGTGAATTGAGAACATCTTCTTTCACTTCAGAAGAAGTGATCGTGGCGGGGAAAACTTTCTGTTGTAGTTCCAGGATCATACTTGTGTTTCGAGTCGAGAAGCATTTCTGACCAAGCTCGGAAATTTTCTGAAAAGACAAAGTTTAGTTATCATTTGAAAGAAATGGGAAAACAATCTTGGTTGCGCTCTGAGGCATCGCTGAAGAAAAAAAGCGGTTCGAACATTTTCACAATTATCATAAATAGTTACAAGTCTAATATATGTTGCATGATTATTCCCAATGAGAGGGCAGTTTGTCTGGTTTTAGAACGACTATTCTCTAAAAATAATACCCAAAACTACCAATAACTAACCGATTGCAGCTCGTTGAATTGTAGTTTGAAGCTGTCCCATTCAAAGTTCAAAGTACACTCGTCACTTGTGTCGACATCGAAATCGTCCTTTTGCTTAAATGAGAAACGATAACCATGACATGTGAAATACAAGATTTCTTCTTCCTATGAGAAACGCGTTCGGACGTAGTTGTTCACTGGGCAGGACCGAATCTTTGCAGTTAAATCTCGATACTCGCCATAGTTTTTGAAACTTGAACAAGAAGCAACGAGATCAAACTGCGACAGTTGAGCTACTCTGAAGTTTGAAAGCGAGTTGTTTACCAAGGTTCGCCCACCAGATTGGTCACTAGTTTAAATCAAGTTGTAAAATCGAAGTTTGGTGAACAAATGTGCCCCAAGTTCTTGGTAAACTGTCTAAACCTCGATTCACAACTTGAGTTTTCAACGAACCTTGGTAAACAACTCGGTTTTTTAACTGAGTGGAAGAAGTGTGGAACTGCCCATTGACTGGTACAGAACTGATCATTCCAATGTGATCTAGAAGTGCCAGGTTAAACAGTCGGCGTCTCTTTCCCGTAATGAATCAACGTATACCAGTAGTTAATTGAAATTAGCATTCTAATGAGGAATCGTGCATTTTCTCATTGTATCTTTCTGAGTTATGCTGTGTTTAACATGTTTACGTGCTTGTGCAATTGACTAACAGTATATCAAACGTCATCGATTTAGATCCTACATGATGACCGAGTGGTCAAAACGTGAAAATGTGGTACCTTTTCGTCGAAATCTCCCACTTCGTTCTGACTTTCTGTATATTTCTTCTTCAGTTGCTTTATTTCTTGACTGATCTTCACTAGTTTCGCAGTGGAGTATCCAGATTCGACTTTCACAGCGGAGTTCTCCTTTCTCAGTTGTTCATTCTCCTTTTCTAACTGAAAAAGAATTAGAAATGAGTTTTTTGCGGTAAGTTTCACTATGCTCGTTTACCAGAATGTTTGAAGAGTTCCTGAAGAGAAAAAATAACCAATCAGACTCAGACGACTCAGACTCGTGTTCATAATTCGTATCGTCGCTCGTGGTGATGTTTCAACGTTCTCCGGATAACTTTTTAAATAAATGTTTTACGGTAACCGAAGTTGGTAAATAAATATTCAAAAAATGTGAGCAGGAACCCAGAAACGAACCTCGGAGATTCTGCCCTTTGCGTTGTCCAATTTTTTTTTCAGCTGCGAGTCATAAGTTCCGTCTCCATTCTAGCAAAAAGTACAGTTATTTCATGAAATGGAACATTAGAGGGAACGAAGAACATGATGTATCGTTCGAAATTCACGCGAACATTTGTACAATAGAAGAGAATAGATTTATTTGCGATTTAACACGTGACTTACACATAGTGTGTGGCACTCCAAATGAGTAAATGCAGAGAAAAGTTGAGAAGAAAAATGGTATGATTACCCTGTTACGCGCACATAATATTACATAGCTATATTACAAGGCTGATAAATATTCATAGCAAACGATCAGAAAACTCATTTTCAAGCAGTTTTGTCGAAAATGATACGGTATCGTTTGAGTCTTCAACTTTTGATGAAAGAGAGAGAGAGAGAGAGAGAGAGAGAGAGAGAGAGAGAGGGGGGGGGGTAATGAGAAATCATAACTGACGGCCGAGATGGAAAAGGGGGGAAATCAACCATTTGGAAATTTGGAAAATTACACCGATTGAGACATGCTTTTGTTCTATTGAATGAATGAATTTATTACGCAAGTGAAGCGTGAGATGAATATAATGAATAGAATGGAAGCATGGTCGGAATTGCAAGTACAGTATGGTTTAAACGCTTTCCGCACCTGAATGAATCGTGGAACGTTATCTTGCATATATCGGTAATAAACCGCCCTCACATTACCTGAAAATAAAGAGTATGACTGATGAACATTTCTTTCAAGTTGGTGACTGAAACGCTCTCGAAACAGAAAAATTGAAACTCACTGGACTCAAACGTCTTCTCCACGAAATATGTGACTGATTGTGTTTCTGGAAAAGTTATTTTCATTTTATTTCAATTCTGACAAAAGGAACAATGTTTATGTTTGTTACTATGTTTGTAAATTATTAGAGTTTGCGCGTGCAATCTGAGAAAGATGACCTTTTTTAGAGACATATACCAAAACCAGAACATTCCAGTCTTTGAATACTAGACAGATAGTAAATACAGATAATAATAAAACAACTATAAAAAATCTGGCCTGATTGCATTTTCACCTATTTATTGTTTTGCGCTTTGCAAACTTCGCTCATTTCTCATTGGTATGTTTTTGAACTTTCATTGGAACATAATTCAACACTTTTCCCCAGATTTTCAACTTTTATGAACTCAGAACTTAGGGAGACGAATTGTTTAACAGTTTAACGTGTCGTATTATCATTTCCCACTTCACGTGACATTCACGTGCCAAAGCCGCATTTCGTCTAGTTGAGAGAGGAATCAACAGCTTCTTGTTCATATTGGGTTGGTTTCTGATCTTTTTGAAGAAGGTGAAACAACATGATAGAATTTTGTGTTTTTGACCAACTTCAGGAGCACTGAACAGTTTTGTTCGTTGAAATGGAAGATGAATTGGTAATAGGTCAAAAACTGCTGTACTTTAAGACTTGAAATTTTATGGTAAATTTCAGCATAGCGTTGTGTGAAATTTGCGTAGGGCGCTGCAAAACAGGACATTAGGCAAATGCGGAAAGGTTAGATAGATGTACACAATTTCCGTGGATCAAAACGGTTCTCAGCCGCGCAGAAAGTCACGCTGAGAGATGGATGTCTGGCGGGCTTTAAATGTCGATCTCACTCGCCTGCCAATGTTTGTTCGAGCTAGGAGAGTTGTTGAAATCAACAACTTACTAATATCGCACTGGTAACTGTCGTGTTGCTTGGCGTGAAAAGAACAATTGTCGTTCTTGTGAGCAAAACATTCACACCGTAGCATGATCCCGACTGTAAAAAATGCGATAAGAGATTGAGGAGAAGTGATAAAACTCCTCGAGAAATGTGTCTTGAAGAACCAAATACTTTTGTTTTGAGTGATATTACAGACACATTGTATGTGAAATCAAACTTGAACTCGTTACACTCAAAACTAGAAAAGTGTTTTTTTTTTGTTCTGAAACTAGTGTGAAAATTATTGTAAAAACTGAATAGTTTCCTACTTTGGTCTCCGTATCCCGTTGACACAATTGCCTCATTTTTCGCAATACAACCATCATCGAGAAAACATATTCTCCAAAGACGATTCAAATGAACTCCCTCTGCTTTTGTGAGATCAGACATATTGTACGAGCACTGAAAAGTTGGTTTGAATAATTTCTATCATGAAGGAATGAAAAGTTATAGTAGAACAAGTAAACAGTTTGCTTCGAACATAGTGTATACTAAATCAACACTAATCATCAGCATTTTTCTCTCTGACGTGAATACAACGTGAATACAAAACCTACGCGCAACACATACGTATAATACGCGTGAAACAGTTCATGCAATGTTATAGATTTTGGATTGACATGGGCCTTTCTTTTATAACAACTGTCGTAAACAAAAACATTTTCGACACAAAATCAACACTAATCATCAGCATTTTTCTCTCTGGCGTGAATACAACGTGAATACAAAACCTACGCGCAACACATACGTATAATACGCGTGAAACAGTTCATGCAATGTTATAGATTTTGGATTGACATGGGCCTTTCTTTTATAACAACTGTCGTAAACAAAAACATTTTTCGAGTTCAAACACAAACGAACATCTCCTGTGAGTGTGCGGAGGTTTGCTCTCATATATTGTCGGTACGCTCCTCTGACATCATCTGAAACAATCACCAGTAGTGCGTGCCAAAATTTCAAAAATTCTAGTTATGGACCTACTTATTCATGAATTTGCAAGATTGCCATCCTCCTACTCATTCAAGAAACCTACTTATTCAAGAATTTGCAAGATTGCCATCCGTTTTTTGTTCAAGATCACAGTGTTGGTCAAATAACGCCAAGCTTTTAGTGTTGGTGCTAAAATAACAGCATTTTTATAATTCCATACACACGCTGAGAAAAAACTTTGTTGGCATTCACTAGAACTAAGGACAAAATCACATTCAGAAAGACATTTCCAACGCTTGTTGATGCCTACAATAAACTATTCAAATATATTAGTAACCACTCTGAATCGCACAATCTCTCTCGATAAAATGTGAAGTTTCTCGGTGAATAAGAACGGAAACTATTGTATCTCGCAGTTGTAGGGGTAAATTTTGTATTTCAGGTGGTCATTTTCCGAGCTAAGCGAGGGAACTTTTCTTTGGCAGTCCAATCAGGGGAAAATGGAGCTTCACGAGAAAAATTAAAATTAGATTACTCTACTCGCTCATTGTACAAAATGCACTTTCGCAGCACTGAAAAATTTGAACCATGTTTGTTGTGTTACGAGATTTATTGAGAGTTATGTCATTGGAAACAGATATAGTTCGCAACTTTTCCACTAAGACCTTGGCAGCATGCCAATAAAATGTCGAATGATTAAATTTCATATTTATAACAGGTTATGTGAAAATACTTTCACCCACTTGCTGTGACATAGGTTATCTACAGCTCAGAAAAGATTTCAGAGGTTGTAGTACAAAAAATAATAAAAAGCCGCCTTGAAATATTATTGGCAAATTGCCACGGTCGCAGTGATAATGTTTAGAGCTTTTAGAATACTCACCAGTGTTGAAATATTTTCTGACGAAATCGATAAGCAATCCTTGCTCTGAAAAGTTAGCACATTGAAATAAATAGTTTTCAACGTCGAAAACATTCATCGACCAAATGTCTAGCTTGAACCTGCTTTACTATCAGTTTCAAGAGTTCGTAACAGAAAGAAGTGTTGAACAGTTGTTCTACAGTATTATTCAGCTTAGTTCTTGATCATATTATTTCAGCCTCTAATAGTTATAATAGCCAAAACAAACTTGTACGTTATTCTCTGGGGTAGCTGATGTGGCAATTAATGTTGTCCCCCAAAAATGATTTTGATCATAGTCACAGAAACAACCCTTTTTACGAAGCACGAATAACAAGTTTACTGAGAAAATTTTGAAACAATTATGGGGTCGAAATCGGAAGCTAATTGTGCTCAGATCTTCTCCAGCATCTGAATGTTCGAATTTACTGAGGTTTTACTGAACTGCTTGTGACGGTCAATAAAAAACGAAAAGAAAGGACATACTAGATTGAATGGAAGCACAAACATCATGACATTGGTGATTATCACAGAGCAAACATCCACATTTCCTAATCGAACCACCTGAAAAAAAGATGCTCTTCATGAAAACATGTTTCAGCGTGAAATAATTCCGGATTCAAAAAACACGTGAAATCGTTCCGAACTGCACTGACCGCTGATAAAGTGATAGAAAAGTTCCAGTAACTTGTCAACTGACCCGAATAGTATTTTGTTCTGTACTTTATTGAAGAAGTATGATACTGCTACAACTTTTAGCCAGTGGGGCGAATTCTTATTTTCAGCCTAACAGAAGGAGAGATGAGAACCAAGTTTCTTACCGAGTTTGACTGTCGTTTTACAGGAGGGACAAATTTTCCAGATACGAATCAAGTAGTCGCATTCTTGATCTGTGAGATCCATCAACTCGTTCTGAAGTTCCATCGTAGCTGAATCTGAAACGATTGACGAGAATGAAAAAAAAACGCATTTGGGGTAATATATGTAATGGGAAAAGTCAATCAAAGAGGCACTGAGTATTCATGAAAGTCAGATTCTAGCGGAACTTTTTGTTCAGGTGCTAAGTGGGGTTAACTGTTTACCGCTGTTAGGGCGATAATTTCGGTTGTCTCTCGCGCTTTCATCCAAATCACCTAACCTCTCAGAGTTTCTTACAAAATCATAAAGTAAACAACTAACAAAACTCTAACAACCTTTTTTTCAAAGCCCGAAATACCTGTGATCAAAAACCAGTCTGCGCAGCGCTTCGCGCTGCGCTCGATTAGCGTAAATACTGAAGAAGGTTGCTAATGAGTGAAGAAAGCAAACGTGAAAACAATTAATTTAGCGTATAAGCGAACTCGATAAAAAAAACTAACGATTTAAATCCATATATTAGGTTATTTATTTGATTAAAAAACCAAAAATCGTCTTGAATCAGGGTCGAAACGATTTTTGAGTACATCTTTTACTGAGCACATTCATATAATGATTCAAATTCATTTGCTAGCTAAATTGTATGACGTCGAGCAACCAACGGCGAAAGTGACTAGAAACGTTCGAGTGACCAGAAAGAATGAGAAAGAATGAACAATACATTACAGGTGCGGAACAGGAGGGGTCATTCCCTAATTGGAAAATAACGAAAAACGAGGATTATAGTGATTACTGTAATTGAACAAATGCAAAGGTCGTGAGATCCTTATAAGCGAACTACCAAACCAATCAAAATCAATTAGTTCGAATATTTGCGATATACCCGGAATATAACGAAAAAATAACAATTTTCAATAATCAGCATGAGCAAACTACAAATTGACTTCTACCGTACTCTACTATAGTAATAGGACTGAAAAACAATTGTGTACGATGGTATAACGCGTGAAATCACTCAATTTGAGTTTAGTCTGTTGTATGTGGTTGTTAATGACAGAGGTGCAGGTAACCTGAGGAACTGTGCTACATTCTTTTGTGAATGTCCAACTTTTTCAGTTATATCAGAATAAAGTAACATATTTTCTAGTTGAAGTAGTCTTCTGAGTAGAGGCGAACAATCTGTTATGAAAGCATTACAACCGGGACGCCTGTTTATTGATTATTCCTTCATGCAACAGTCCTCACCCTATAGGGGTTGACCTTATCGGAGCCAGTTCTCCATAATAATACTTCGTGTATTGAATGTATTGAATGTATTGAATGTATTGAATGTATTGAATGTATTGAGTTTATTGAATGGTCCACACCACCTAACAAATCGACGAGCAAAACAGTCACACAGAGCAGGAAACCTCCAGAAAACTAAAAAAAAAAGCTTTTCTACGGAGATTGTGCCGATTGAAATGAACGATTCCAGTGAGAAATGTGTCAGAATGAATGTGAGCTTCAATCAATGTTTCTATATGTATCTTCATATGCTAATCAGTCTTTCTTGGTTCACTTAACTCTTTTGAAATATAGCAAAAGTGCTATACTAGAGGAGTCCTAAAAGTGGGACCAAATATGTGGACCAAATCCGACGCATCGATCTTTCGAGTTGCAATTTAAAAAAGTATTGCAGTTCAAAAGACTGAAGCGTTGGAATTGGTCCACATAATCGTCTTCTTTCAACAACAATAGCAACACGTCTATCACCATAATTCAATGTTTCACTGTTGTGTTTCTCGTTCTTTTGCTCTGCCTTGTAGTTTGATCCCACTGACTTCTAAAATTGTTTGATGGTTGTCTGCGTTCGCAGACCGAACTTGCTCATAGTTGATGATCCTCCATATCCGTAGCCTGAGACAAAGAGCAAAAACTAAGACATTTAGGAAACTTGGGTTCACTGCGTGAGTTCATTCTTTTTCCAGTGACTTTAAACTTTTTTAAAAGTTTTATATAAGTGCTTCATTGTTTCATTCAATAAACATTTGTTTTCGGTTATCGGCTCACAGAGTAACGGTTAATTGGTCTTAGTAGGTCACAACAAGACTTTCTTATCTGGGTCATATGATAGAGTTCTGAATTACCTACCCATCCATTGTGATACATTTGTCAATTAGTACTTATAAGGGAGAGTGGCCTATCGAATTTCGACATGAAAAACAGTTTTGCGAATAACGGGCAGGTGAAGGAGGACCACAGAGTCGGACGCTTAGAGAAGTACATAATACTGTAGACCCCTCCTGGTATTTGCCATCATAAAGACGCAAGATTTGACTTGCGGCTCCACGTGACTAAGTTTGCATTCGGATCTTTCGGACAGTTTTCACATGTAAAACTATTTCTTTTTGTTTTATTTATCTCAGTTCTGTGGACTATTGGAAGGAATCTCAGTTCAGACTTAGTTATTGAAATCGCACTCCAAAAGATGACTTCGTTCAGTAAGTGCAGCCAAGTACAGTACTTGTTGGTTATCTTCAGTGTCTTTGGTTCGAATCACGTGTGTTCAATTTGCATGTCGCAATAACTGCTGTGTATCGATCAGACTATAACTCATATCTGAGACAAATCGTTGTTTAACCTGTTTTTGTGGTAGTCTGACCTTTTGTGCTTACATTTCGGCTTGGGGTAACCCGTTCGAAAGTCGAACTCAACCGTGGTTAGTCCATCTTGGTTTTTACCGATCGGAATTTTTATTTCACGTTTTCCAGTAACTTTGATTCGGATGATTCAGTGTTTAGGCTGTTAACTAGAGCATTGAATAAGAGAAAAACTGTTTGTAGTTTGATCCTCGTTGATTATCAATAATTGACTTTATTCTTGTTCTCATTTGGGTATGTCGATCTAATTGGTTTCTGCAAGGGAAATGTCACATAAATGGGTCTTCATAACATTTGATACTAATCAATCATATTAATTACCTTATTTCTCGTTCAGTGTTATTTGCCAATTAGAGAACGACACACACCCCTTCTGTTTCACACCTGCAATGTTCTATTCATTCCTTTGGGTAACTCGAATGCTTCAGTTACATCTGTTGTTAGCTCTCAGGAATCGTGTTCTAGCTAGAGTTGTTAATCTAGTCCGAGAAGTTTTTTCTAGTTCGGCGTCGCCAACCCACATGTTCTACGTAAATTTGACTTCGGAGGTCATAAAAGTATTGTCAAATTCGTGTCTGATGAACACAATGACAGTTTCGGTATTACTCTCCTACAATTGAAGATGCTACTATTTTGAATTTTGTTGAACTTTTTTACACAACTTCTTCTGCTAAATTGATTTCAGTTCGGAGGTTCGGACGTTCTTTCACACTTTTTTGTATTCAACTCCTCACCTGTTTTATAAATATCAACTTTCTCGAACTTCAAAAAGGTCATTTTTTCAAAGAGCCAGTGATTTTGTTGGTTAAATTGAATTGTAGTTTGACGTCGTATCTGATCACCTTATTACATGTTCTCGCATAGGCGCAGTACATCTCAACGATTGATTTTTGAACGAATATTGATTTTTCGTGACAAAGTGGTTTTGTTTTTCTTATTCTTCTTGATCTTGAATAGTTTCAGATTCAACTACGATGGCGCTTCAGAGCAAGATGGTTGATCTGACGGACAAAGAGTGCGATTTCTTGATACGTGTCTGGAGAGTTTGTCCAGTCTGTAAAACGCCAATCGAGAAAGGTGAGTCAGTACTATTTTGATTTTTATGTTTCGTTATACTAACTAATACTAACTAATGCACTTGTTCTTACAACACTATTGAATTATACGGTTTCCTAGTGTTTTCTCTGTTTCTACTGAAAATTATCAAAGAAGTAGCACACCAGTTGAGGTATTAAACTTCTCCAGCTAAGGATTATGAAAAGTTTAGCTTTAAAAAAAACTTCTTTTTTTTTGTTGGAAGGAGACAGCTATGTTGAGGTTTTGTTGTTTCCAATAGACATATGTGCGTGCAGGTTGGATTTCTGACCATCAACGTTTGATCTGTGATCGTCATTTCGAATATCGTCGCCTCCCGCAGCGAAGTATGGTCCACAAAATTCAAAAAGTTCAATCCATCGAGCCCTTCACTCTTCAACTCAGTGAGTAAAATAATTACTCTATGAGTTATCGTGAATAAACTAACGATAAGATGTGATCCAAGACTAGACGTTGATGAAAAAACAGTGAACGATTTCCAGATCATGAGAGATGATCTATGACAAATATGATTGGTTTCAAAAGTGAAATAGAATTGCAAAAACTACTATACAACACGAAAGCGTATCTGTGAGAAAGTCCAAAATAATGGTTTCAAACCCATTTTTCTTTTGAATTTTGAGAATGAGAAAATAATGCATTCTGTTTCTGGTTTGGAAAAGCAACTTGCTATCCGCTTGTCAGCCATACATCGTGCGCAGCGCGGAGCGCTGCGCAGATTAGTTTTTGTTCAAAGGTCTGCAGACAATACAAAACAGATTATTACAATTTTCTTCAAAGTACGTCGACCATTTTCTTAGATTTTTGCATGAATCACTGAAGGGCAACACGTCTACAAGATACTAAGTTCACGTTCCAAGTAGAATTTATTCAGAGGAGTTAGAGGGCCCAACGTCTCGCAAAAATGGCTTCCGTGCGGGGCGGCGGCGGCGGCGGCGGCTGCGGCGCCGGCGACAAAAGTGTCCGCCTCCTCAAATCTCGGCATAGTTTCGCACAAAATTAACTTATTCAAAAAATACTTACATTTTTGAAAAGCTCTAAAAAAGTTGAGGTATACGTATTTTTCAGGTATGTCTGAAATTTGAATATTACGTGTGAGAGAGCCAAAAATGGTCTCGCAAAAAATCATGGATAGACCGGTTTCGTGAAAATAAAAATGAAAGAACAGTTTAACGTGTAGTAGGAAGACGTTTTCCAATGACGAACTCATGACAGGCGGGTACAGCTTGGTTTTCACTCCTATTCACATGTCTCATTGGCGGATTGGATAAACGCTCTATTCACGCACGGCGAACGAAGGTTCGATTCCTGCCTGGAGTCTAGAGTGGAGAATTTGCTATCACTTGAACGAGGTTACAACTACACCAAACTTTCTGCACTACGGCACGGTTTAAAACTCCAATAGAAAAACATAACTTTCCTTGTTTAGCTTATTGTTCAAAAATATTATTTTTTATCAAAAATGACCGTTACTTCGTAACCATAGAAAAAGAGTTCAATTAGTAAAAAAAAACGAGTGTAAAGAAAGTAAAGATTAGTTTTGGATAAATATGTACAAGAAATATAAAAGAAGTCCAATAAAAATATTTTGAGGAAAATGCTAATCTCGCTTCTCTTGAAAACAACGGAGTATAAGCTAGATTATTGTGAGTCGCAGTCAGAAGTTTTCTTCCGACAACCAAAAACTCGGTATCCTTTTTTTGAAATTCTAAACCGAGCGAGATTAGAGTTTTCCTCAAAATATTTTTATTGGACTTCTTTTATATTTCTTGTACATATTTATCCAAAACTAATCTTTACTTTCTTTACACTCGTTTTTTATACTAATTAATTTGGGATTTACATGAATTTTTCCCGAGAAGTAAATTTTTCAGAACAAGAAGTACTTCGCGATTACGTGAAGAAAACGTTTAATACTGGTGAGTAGTCTCATTTGAACAAAGACTGTGTCCTTCAGAAAAAACAATCATTCACACCCGATGCAAAAACTTAACTGAAACCGGAATGTTGCAAGTAAAATAGTGTTTTGAACGTTTAACAACTATCGATTCAATCCGCCGCTACTTCTTATGACAAGCTAGATTGAACTATCAAATTCAAAGAATCGAGGTTGTTGATATACACTATTTATGTATATTCAAAGTTTACAAGTTTTTAATTTTGAAGTTACACATCATTCCGAGATTGAATGCTCTCCGACTTAAGCACTGTTTTCCTCACGCTTGGAATAATCGTCATTGATTTCCAGTGAACTCAAATACTAACATTCCGAAAACGCGATGCTCCGATATTCATTGGCACGTTGTCAACTTTCAGAATTGTACCTTGAATACAGTTGTTATGAACGCCTATCGTATAAACTTGAGCGATTTTTTCTTCGACTCACAACAATTTTATCACTTCCAGATAATGCCAGAGAAGCGTATCGTTCGTATATGAAAGCTAATCTTTGCACCCTCACAGAAGATGTACGTTCCTTAGTTTACAATCACAAATTCCCACGCACCTGGCGAAAAGAATACGCATGGTTGAAATAACATTCACGCAAGATTAACGAGTGATGTATGCTTTTTTTCGATTGATCTTCGAATTCGACGAAAAAACTCTACTTTTCGTCAAACTCTTGTTTGTTCTTTATGCTGACCCAAATTTTCTATCTATAACGGCAAATATCTGACATGCGTAAAAATGAAGAAATTGTTTATCCAAACTAGAATGTATACGTTTTTCACATTCCAAATATTTTACGTGTTGGTAAGTTCTGAAAATTTAATTATTCCAGTTTTCGTACGACAAGTCCGATCTGACAGAAAAGGAAGGCAATCATTTGAATCTTGTTTGGAGAATCTGCTCTGGTTGTTCCGAGTCTGTCACAACAACAAGTAACAAAAATGACCCAACAAGTAGAAATTTTTCATCTTATTCATCTTTGCTCTGCGTAAAACCTTAAATATGCTGTTCAGCTGCTCAATTATGTTATAATTATGTCGAACACTGCTTTTGTTTGTTTCGCAAGTTTCGTTCCATTCATCGATAGTAGCCAAGTATAGTGAATTCAAGTGAGCGAGATCATTTATGTGGGAAACTTTCCAAAAACGACCTGCCTATTTGAAGTACTGTACGACCGGCATATCCAAATCGATAGTTGAAACAAACTATGTTTGTATGACACGTTCTTCCGCAACACGCCATTAACCCAAATTCTTATTTTAATGTTTTCCTGAAAAATGTTTTTTTTTTCAGTTGGGTTCATGACACAATGTGGTTGCTTTGTTCATAACTCCCATTGTTCTGGGTGTACACATACCTGTCGCAGTGAGTTTTCCAGTCCATCAAATATTTTCGATATATTTGATTGCACATTCGTGAATGGATCATTAATTTTGACACCAAGCTCACTTCTTGTGAGCATCATCCTCAGAGTGAATGTACCAGTGTACAGTAGCGTAGCACTTGAGTGTTTGAGTTCGTCGAAAAAATAGAGTTTTGTGTGAGAGGTGCTTTGCACTCACTACAGGTTCAGTTTCAAAACATTGTTTCTGGGAAGTTTCGATTGTACTCCTTAAAAACATTTATCTAAGGTGTTAGTGGCACTTGGCTAAGAACTCCTTTAGCAGTTTTCCTGGGAATTGACCCGTTTACAACATTCGGGTCGAAACATGACCAACGACCCTAATGTGCTTGTACAGTTGCCAGACACATTAAATGTATCCATCAATTTTTTGCACATCGTGTTTCAGTCGATTTATTTTTCTTATTTTCAGAACTTTGTACTGTCAAAACCTATGTGGAGGACATGTTCGATTCCAGTGAGTAAAATACTTTTTATTACCACTAAACGTCTAGTTCGTATAACAGAGAAGTAAAGAACACAGGTGACGTAGCAATCCCTCAAAAATCTCATTAGATACCTCATGAGCTATTAGCGTAGGCTTCTCATGAGGTTGGACGATTCGTTACGCCGCCAGGGGTCACCCTTATTGCCCCTACTAATAAGACTCCAATCAATACACGATGTTTCAGAAGAACAAAAAGAAAAGTTCCATCATTTCAAGTTCGTTCCAGTAGAGATTTTAGCTCACATTTTTTATGTCATATAAACGCCAAGAAAAGTTTCACATCAGCTTGTGATAAATTACTCAATAAATAAGGATGAGTAAACCCCAGATCGAAATGTTGTTAATAATAATAATAATATAAAGTTCATTCGCATAGGGTACCGGACATGAACAAAAGCAAAGTAGAAATACATCAACATTCACGGATATACCTATGACAAATTCCAGCTTCGAATGTGTATTTTTTGTTTTCACCAATCCATTTGGCTATCAGCCAGGTTGGTTAGATGCCGGAGAACAATTTGGACTAAATGGAACATTCATTGAGGGGTTTACACATTTACACTTCAGTGTTTTTAGAAATTACTTTCGACTGAATTGGCTTTCTGTCAAACCTTTTTTTCAAACGATAACTTCAACATATATCTACGGTAAAAAACTAAACTATAACAGCTTTGAAATCGGATTTTCAGAGAACGTACGCGGCGCGTATTGCCAATACATGCAGGACAACTTCCCACGTTTGATCAAAGAGGTGAGGATACAGAAAAACATGTTCTATCAGACATTCTGCATACAACATCTCCTCTTTCAGAGGATTCCTTATTGTAATCCAAACTTCTATTTCTCAAGTGAACGGTGCCAATAACCCCCAACAATTCCCCGTCATGTTGGTCCGTTCAAATGTGTTCCATTCAATATACTCACTGTGGTTTTTCTCAGAAATCGGACGAAACGAATGATTCGCAACTGAGGAAAGAACTTGACAACGCAAGACGCAGAATCTCCGAGGTTCGTTTGGGTATTCACTTCTATTGTTTCTTCAATATCCATTATTTCAGACAAAAGGTACTCCAAAAATGCACGCTCACCCTCCCGAGTATCAAATTCGACATCTGTCTATTACTTCCAGAAAGTTTTTTTTTCAGATTTCACATTTCAAATTTGCAAATTTCCTTTCTAAAATATTTCGAGTAATACAAACACTAGTGTACTATTAGTCAATTACACAAAAACTCAGAAACGTGCAATGACAAAGTGCACGATGCCTAATTCAGAACGCTAACTTTACGTGACTATGTTCTACTTCTAGTAGAACTGTACAATTGTTCCGATTTTTCAGTTGGAGAAAGAGAATGAACAACTAAAAAAGGAGAATTCTGCTGTGAAAGTCGAATCTGACTATTCGGTCGCAAAACTAGTGAAGATCAGTCAGGAAATCAAGGAATTGAAGAATAAATATAGAGAAACTCAGAACTACGGAGAAGATTTCGACGAAAAGGTACCACATTTTCACTTTCCGGTTACTCGTACTTCTGACCATTAGGCGTAGTGTAATGTTTATTTCTACTGAGCCTTCTACAGAACACATTCCAATTTAAGATTCAGGATATATTTGATTTCCTGCAAAGTTGTGGCTGCTTGACCTACCATTGGGACTATTAAATTCTGAAGAACATTCCGAATTGTCAATGACCTTTCTTTAATTCTTCGAGCACATTGGAATCACAACTGAAAATTGAAAACAAAACCGCTGATCAGTTCGATAACATGAATTTCACTGGGTGGTTTCGGAAAAAAAAACGTCTAGCTACGATTTTGTACAGAATTAACACGAAGAAAAAATGCAAGCAGTTCACTTTGGGCAGATACGGATATACAAATCGAAGATTTGATTCAAAAGGCGATCATAAATGGCGATCATAAAAAATCATTATGACTAAACTCGTTTTCAATCAGTTTTTTTACATACTAACGGAACGCTTATCACGTAATAAATAGTAGGAAACACACACACATGTTTTTTTCTCAGCCTTTTGTTCTATGCTTAATTCAAATATTTTTTCAAGCAGAAAGACGATTTTGATGTCGACACAAGCGATGAGTGTATCTTGAACTTCGAATGGGACAGTTTCAAACTACAATTCAACGAGCTGCAATCGGTAAGCAGTTTGTAATCATCCGAAGCATTTCTGTGAGAAATGTAGCAAGTTTGAGGACCGGAGTAAAACAGATCAAATATGTGTGTAGATTTAGTTGGCATTTTCTTCTGCATTTGCAGTTTTAATGCGCCAAGTTCGTTGAAGGAATCCAGTGATTCACGTCGTAATATGGAGATGTATGGGACAGTTTATTTTCACCATGCTTCAAGTTTCTGTGCAATACTCAGAAGAAACGCCCCGAAAAATCAGATTTCCTGTAGTTCATCGTACTTGGGAAAATTCTGAAACGTCAGTTACAGTGCAATGCTTTCGGGAAATGGTTGTACTTATTTGTGGTTTCTGACCTTCGTTTATTTCAGAAAATTTCCGAACTGGGTCAAAAATGCTTCTCAACCCGAAACACAAGTATGATCCTGGAGCTGCAACAGAAAGTTTTCCCCGCAACAATTACTTCTTCTGAAGTAAAAGAAGATGTTCTCAATTCACTGAAGAACGGAACTGTCAAACTGAAGGTAGAATTCAATCAACAATAGCACTTAATCAAAATAAATAGAACACAGCTGTAAAGGGGTATACAAATGTTGAAAAAAAAACTGTAATCCCAGAGTTTTTGACCGATATTTGTAGTTGGGAACCACACGGGAGAGCATTGTTGTTTGAAAGACTCTGAGGTAACTTTACGGGAATATATTCTCTTCTGTTCCATATACACTAAAAGTGTACGGAAGAGTTTAGAACGGTAACACATGTGATTAGTGCACTCTTATATTTTATGCTCTAAACTCGGATGGGTTCAGAATGTAGTAGAAAATGCATATTTCCGAGTATATTTGTTTTATTTCCAGGATGCTTTTGACGGACTCACACCAAATACATGTGATCTACCATCTTCCTCGTCTAAAAAAGAACAGGATGCCAAGCTTCTCGACTAGCGTTTTTCGGTTGTTGATTTCTGCTCTTGCATATTTCTCTCATGTTTATTGCCGTTCCTACAATCACATCTGAACAATATATTGAATGTTTTCCTAATATTTCATTTTTATATTATGTGTGTTTGTGCCATCTACCTCTGTTGTCTCTTATAAAGTACTGTTTCATCACTTCTGCTCTGTTCCGACCCCACTTTCTACTGTGAGAATATGGAATTAACAAGTTTGCCAGTTGCTGCTATGTTGTTCTGGTATTTCTATGTAAAAGGATTTAAATGACTAATAAACAAGCGAGCGTACATATAAATTAAGTTTCGCTCACAACAAGTTACATGTGCGATGGGTACGAATAGAGACAGTATTTCAATACAAACTCCCTCAAAAAAACGAGGACTGCAGGTCAACCGCGTAGAAGAATCACAACTTTGTACGTAGTACTTTGACGGTCAACAACTTGCGAAGAAGAAGGGAAGAGAGACAGAGAGAAATGAAAAGAGAAAGCATAAATAGTACGACAGACAATAATGTGGTTTTGGAATTTCAGTAATATCAAACAGTACACATCAGAAAGGTGTGACCATTTCACGAAAAATTAAAACGAATCCGTTTATCCGTCCAAATACGGGAAATGTCATGTTTTTCGATAAAAAATAATCTAACTTTCACATTGTTGGTGAAAAGTACAGTTTCTTTGTAGTGTGATAATTTGTGCCAACTAACGATTCTACCGAATGTTACAGTAGTTTTCTCAATAGGTTTTTTTCCCAAATGACTACGTTTCAGCTATGGAAATTTGGATATATTCACGGGTTTTTGAAGTACTCATTTAGGTAGTTGATGCTCGACGGGTCGAGTGTTATTGTTACATGAAATGAGCTGATTTGCACACGTCTTTCAGTGCCTATTGGTCTATGTAAAGTGTGTCGAACTCAAATGGAGGCGAGATTCACAAACGGAACTGAGGCTAAAATACCGGGACCTCCATATTGGAGAAGAATAAGCGTCTGAATGTTAGGGAACAAAGGCGACATGGTTCCATTAATCCTATCAACGTTTTCGAGGTTCAATTTCTCAAATACACATTAACCGAAGTTGACGAAGTAAACAAGATCAATAAGTATCTGGGGAAGATCGTTACCTGCCCTTGATTATTTTGCCCTTGATTATTTTTGTGAACCACGGTCTACATTTTATTGGTTACCTCTCGGTTGCGTCTGTAATTTTTTCATATAGATTCCTTGAATGTGAGTTTGCGAACTAATGACGAGGTCGGAAAATTTTCCGGAAAAGTTAGACACGTTCAGGCAGACGCGGCATAGAACGTTTTTCCGTTTTCATTCTACTCGTTCTCACTGGTTGATCGGTTTCTTTTTACTTCTCAGGTACCATATACTTTCTGTTTCAACTATTACCAATCATTTTATCTCGTAAATTATGTATCTAACCGGGTTCTGGTAATTTTTTTTCCGATTACCCAGTATTTCCTCGAGGTCGGAATTTAACCTGGAACGAAAGCTCAACACCCTAATTTTACCACAAACGAGATTGTCAGTGTGGGTTTCATTGCTAATCGAATTCTCTTGGATTGATCTAATAAACAGAAAAAGCAACAAATCTAAGCGAATAGTGAACTTCTAAAAGACCCAAGTCCGGAATTTGAGCAATGAACTAGTACTTATGACCGATCTTCCTAAAATACATATACGATGTATGTGCCCTGTTTTTTATCTGTTCGAAGTTTGATCAATTGTAAAACAAATTATGACACGTCTCGAGATCAAACTATAAAATACACTTCTCATTGCTACTCTCTATAGTGAGCTTTCAATTCTCCTTTCAAGGATACATCTCGCCGACTTGGAAACAAATCTGTACAATGGCAAAGAAACATGGTAGAAGACCGAAGGTACCTTTTCAACTCAACTGAAACCCAATAAAATTCGTAGAAACATCGTCAATATACGCAGATCAAAGTTACATAACACGTTATTTGAATTCTGTTCAGTTGAAATTTGCACTCCTTATGTGAATGGAAACTGGGAATTAGATAAAGTAGTCAAACACTTCAAATTGAGTTAAATCCCAAGTTTCGATTTGTTTATTTGATCATTCCCAGTACGATTGATGTACACTATAATAGTGCACCTGTTTCTACTTTTACCCCCACAGTACAAAGCAAATTTGTATAAACAATGTAAGTGTTGTGGTTGCAGGCCCTCTGTCCCCCGCCTCTCCCGAAACCCCGTGTAGCCACCAAAGATGTGGGATGTTCTCCCGTGCCAGAACTTCTCTCTTCCGAATTGACTCTGCCCGAGTTAGAAATTGTCGAATTGAACAAAAGTGAGACGAAGACTGCGAAAATGGAATTTATCGCAACTAGGGTGGATGGAGTGGTATCAGTGGCTGCACATAGTATCGAAATCGGGCTCTCTCCCGCAAATCTGAACTGGTTAGTTTTATTGTAATGTTTCCGGTTAGTTTTCGATTTCATACGGTTTTTGGTTACCTTCGGTTGAGTTTTTTTTAGTTTCAGCTTGATGTTTTTCGGTTATTTTCGGTTTGTTGTTGTTATGAAAAATTTATGTATTTATTTGATGCACTACGAGGTGCGCCAAACGAGAGAGAAAAAAAACTAAACACAGAATTACTTGGATACAATTTATCAAAAAAAGAACTTAGTAAAATACAGAACCGATATCGAACAATAGTTAGGAAGTGAACAAGTAGAATTCTGAAAAATGTTTGGTGAATGCGTCGTTATAATCAAACATCAGTGTTTTCAATCGAAGCTACATGATCTGGTGTATATCTGAATAGGAATCGATTCGTGTTGTTGTCTGAATGATGTTAACTTAGTTAGACCACCATTTCGTGGAACTGTTTTCATGAATTATAATAAAAAGTTCAGTATCAATCAATAATCTTCATTCCAGGAAGGCTATTTTCACGATGTCGGCTGATGAAAAACTGCTTTTCAACATGCGTATTGATGGAAAAGTGAGTGGATCGGTGATTTGGTCATTATGGAGTTCGAGTTGCAAATATTTCATAATTTCTTGCTCCGGGCCAAGATGTTTTCAATCTTTTCAACGCAGACTAAGCAGTTACTCTGCGTGTTCTCGAGAGAAAATCAACCCAATTCCATTTTTTACTGGTTTTCCAATACTATTCCATTGTCTAAGCACTCTTTTTGAGTTTTCATTCCCTCATTATAGTTTACCGTTGGTTATCGTTTTTTTAGTTAGTTTGCGAAACACGAGTTGACTGGAAGCAGAATTGAATGTTCGTTTGAAAAAATGTAACCGAAATGCAACGGTATCGAACTACAATCATAGCAAGTACGTTTCCGTATACTCCGTATACTTATACTTCATTTCTATGTTTTTTGTTCTAGATCTGGGCCAATCAGTGGAGAGTTCTCGCCTCGATCGAATGGATATTTTCCGATCCGAATGATATCTCCAAGAGAGGAGTGGTTCGTTGCTATCATAAAGTGTCTTGGAGAAAATGTAGGGAACTTTGAGTATTATTCCTCATTTCTAAGTTGGAATTAGTTTTAGCGCATTCAAATAGGAATCCCCCCCCCCCCCCTCCGAAGGGGGGGGGGGGTGAAATGTTATGGAAAGTAATACAAAAGTTTGAGGATGCGGGGGGCTAATTGCATAAGGGGGGGGGAGGCTAATACTTAGTATATCCCACTGAACCCTCTCCCACAATACAAAATGGGAAAACAGTATATATCCGGAGTTTTTCCTTTCCATATCAAATCTTCTTCAATGTAATTCCACCTTTCAGCGATTTGTATGCGCCGCCCCGAACAGTACGCGGTTCGACTCTGACGCTCACTCCTGGCACTGGACTGTCAGCGACAGATACTGGCGCTCTCTTGTGACGAACCCCGAGGCCGATGGTCAAACCGTTCGCACGGTTCTTGATCTCGAATTCGTCCTCACCATCGACGAGATTTTCGGTTTCAGGTGCGTTAATTGTACTGCCCATTGTGATTGAAGTATACACATGTTGTATTAGACTGCGCACTGTCTCAGAGGAATGACCCCTCATGTCATCGCCGTGTTTAACTATGTACTACTTTGAGAAAATTCTAGCCGGCAAGCATTGTGAGATCTGAATTACCTACGCGTCAATCGGGTCTGCTGCTACATGTTCGGCCCCTAGATGGCTCGCTCGCGAACATGTCGCCTAACTCTCTCCTAATTGCGAACATAACGCGGTCAGAGAGAACATAACGCGGTTAGAGAGAACATAACGCGGTTAGAGAGAACATTACGCGGTTAGAGAGAACATTACGCGGTTAGAGAGAACATAACGCAAAAGTTTATAATAGTTTAGAACACAGGGCGGTAGAGTTTCCTACATTATCAGAGAATTTACTCAGTTGACATATCTAATGCCATTTATGGTGTCAGGTTGGATTTATGTTTGGTTACGAGTTCAAAAAAATAGTAACTATTAGAATCATATAATATAAAAAACATGTCGGATGTCGGTAATCTAAATTTCTCCCTCATAATTTCGCCTCAAACTGCAACGAGCCAGTGACCTGAGGCGCAACGAGCCAGTGACTTAAGGTTCAACGACCTATTCTAGGAACCACGGCTTACCTAAGCCTAAGCCTTTTTAATAGGTAAACTAAAGTAAATGTGACAAATATTCAGTTTGAACAGCATATATGGTTTTCTTCTTTTACACTTTGCACTGATCGGGGCAGGTTTAAATATTTCCCAAAACTTCACTGATAACCAAGCCTAAAAACTAGGGTTGTTAGAATTGGAATTGGAATTGGAATTGGAATTGATAGAATTGAGATAATCTTTCAAAAGAATTGCAATTCCAATTCTTTTTATCTGTCGAAAAGAATTGGAATTGCAATTCCAATTCTTTTGTATGTCAAAAATAGTTGGAATTGCAATTCCAATTCTTTTGTATGTCAAAACATTTCTGGAATTGCAATTCCAATTCTTTCGTATATCAGAACAACTGGAATTGGAATTGGAATTGACTTGATTTTCTCTCGAAACTGATTCAGAATTGATTTACAATTCCATGCTGATTTTTCTTTTTCATTATTTAGTTACCATTGTTCCTTATGTCTGTTGTTCAATGGAACCAAAGTGAACACTGAGGTTTCTCTTCGTTTTTTGAAAAAAAACTGACATGAATTTGGAAACACAGTCAATTCTAATCAATTCTAATCAATTCCAATCAATTCCAATGGAATTGGAATTGCAAATCTGAGATTTCCAGGAATTGATCGGAATTGGAATTGGAATTGAGCAGTTTTTGAAAATCTAAAAGAATTGGAATTGGAATTGAGTGGTTTTGAGAATTGCAAAAGAATTGGAATTGGAATTGAGTGGTTTTCGAGAATTGAAAAAGAATTGGGATTGGAATTGAGTGGTTTTTGAGAAATGAAAAAGAATTGGAATTGGAATTGACTTGATTTTTGGAATTGATTAACAACCCTACTAAAAACTGTTGGCAATACCGCGTTATGTTTTCTAGTACCGCGTTATGTTTCCAAGTTGAGCTTTATGTTCGCTGTTCAGGCTCGCTCTTCTATAATTGATTTTACGATGGTTGTCTCGCTAATTGCGAACATAAAGCTGATCTCCCGCGTCAATCAGATACTTATACAAACAATTTAATTAGACGGCAAATTTAGTGAGGTTATATCTTTTGCTAACGGTCACAGGCGACCGGCCAGCGATATCTAGAGGCAAGGGTAAAAACAGGAAAAATGTGCTCTTCGTGCGGGCTGAATGGATATAGTTTGCTTAGTAGTTTGTATTACATCTATTCCTCACAGTTCGTGCTAGAACTCACTATAAATATATAGAAAATAGATGTCATTCTGGCCATTTTTCGATGAACAAGTCCTATATGGATAAAAGTTGACCAGAGCCGTGTGCATCCTACAACAGCCATACCTCACAAACAACCAGACTGGCTGGCCGCTCGCCAAACCCCGCCGCTCACGAAATCGATGGTACGGTGTCCACATCCGTTGGAAAAAAACCGTATAATTCGTGCTGTTTTCAGGCTTCGTCACAAGTTCTCCTACAATTTCACGGTGCCCAACAAAGACGCCGACTTGGTTTTGCACTTCAGTGACGGTCCCCTATACATCGATTGTAACGTAGGTTTTGTTGTGAGCTTTACAACTTTCCCAAACTGAATGGACAGTTTGAGTCGCACGTTATCTTTCACCAAGAATTCAATACCCCTTTTTAAAATTCAAATTCTGCAATAGGGGATTTTGATCTTGATACAAGACATGATTTACAAATATGGCGCGAGCGATCGATCAAACTGAAAAAAAAACTAAAATTACAGCGGGGTAGACCGTATTGGTTTGCTCAAAACAAAATCTTCTCTCGAGTGTTTCTTGCAATCAACTAGAGGCCCTATTATACTACGGGCGACTGTGGACGTCTGCGTGCGTCTGCGACTGAGTGGTGGTTTTGACGCGCCGCCCCGCAGACGCACGCAGACGCCCGCAAACGCACTCTGAATAAAGGATGTACGCGCGTTTGCGTCTGGCTGCGGCTGGTGTGGCGCGGATATTTTTCAGGTGATTTTTGACAACTTGGACCGATAAGTAATAGTTATAAGTGTGTTGATATGCTCTCTGAAAGCCAGTTTAATTGTGGTGGTCAAGCTCCCTTCTTTCGTGAACCATTGAGTGGGAGGATCAGAATTATTATGACTGCTCTTCGGAGTGTTTTTTTCTCTTCCCCTACCACATTTCACACTTCTTGCTTAATAGTAATAGGTTTTTTTCGATTCGGAAAGAGATGAACTTGAATTATGTTTTTTTTTAAATGGTATTGGGTTTAAACACGATTGATCCTTACAGACGCAGAGAGCCGCCGCGGCAATGTCGAATCCATCCACTATTGCCGCAAAGCCTGTTTGCGGCTGTTGGTGGTTCCGTGCGGCGCCACCCGCAGACGCTTTTGCCCGCAAAAGTATGAATGCCCGCCAAAACGCCGAGAGCCGCAGCCAGCCGCACATTGGATCAATAATGAGAGGGCGCTATACTTATATCATATGCCGCCCGCAGACGCCCACAGCCGCCCGTAATCTGTAGGCGCCTTAGGTCAATCAATATGATATTCATTTCATTTTAGTTTCTCTCGTACCACTCTGCCTACTTCCGTGCCACTAAGGAACGTCTATCTAACATGAAAAGGGATGAAAACGGATTCCCCTCTGAAAACATGGATGTGAATATGAAAGAATTTATTGAGCTAGTGGAAATTGTCTACCCATCTGAACGCGAAATAACAGGTGAAATAGGGACATTTTACTTATTTTGTGGTTCTTCAAAAATGTTTCATCATTAGTCTAATTAATAGTCGTATTCCTGTGGAGACTTCATTCAAAATTTGGAGAAACAATTCGAACCATTTTTTCAGATGATAATATCTCGTTCATTCTGGCCTTGGCCGATCGGTTTCTCTTTGATGGAGTTTTGAAGAAGTGCGAGAAGTTTCTCATGTCCGGCTCGTTCAAAATAGATACTTTCACAAAGATTTACTGGGCTTCCGAATACATCATGACAGATCTTCAGGTTGTTTTTTGTTTTCATATTTTAATCACGTTCACCAAACTTTTTAGAGAGCCTCGATTTCTTTTCATCTCGCCTCAACAATCACCATTCAGAAAAATACCTTCAGAAAACTGTTGGTTGTCAATTATTGATCTGCGTTAGTTAGATTTTGACTTTTGAAATGGTCAAAAAGCACCTGAACACAATTGTTTTACACCGTACGACACTAGGTTTTGATAGAGTTGTACAATTTCCTAATTGACTTTCTTTTCAAGGTTTTGTAATGGGGTTTGGCGCGCAATCCGATTTTTTGCTAACAATTTGATTAATTTTGCAGGACTGGTGTTTCTCTCAGTTCAAATCGCGTAAGGAACTGAATTTGGTACAAAAATCGGAAGTCTTCAACAAGATGAAGAAATCGGCAAATGTGATGACGTCGCTTTGGGAGAAATTGGCCTCCCTTCCAGAATAAATCGATATTCGTACTTATCTCTATGTACTTTGTAGGCAGTTGCCAGATCTTTGTTGTAGTCTGATCTCCGAAACACCCTAGTTTGGAATTTCCACCGAAAAACAAGAGATCAAACTACAAACACAGCTGGTGTATCATAGCATATGAAACATGTTGCGTATGTCATAATTGAGACATATATAGTTCGTTTCAACCATCGATAGCAGCCAGTTACAGTAGATTTTAGTGGGCGGAGTTAATTGTGCTGGAAAGTTTCCAACAGCGATCAGACTAATCAAAATTGTGCACCAGCTGGGTATTGAACTCAACTGTGATGGCTGGTGCGGCGCCCACAAGCAGGCGGCCATCTGAACATGGTAGCCCAAACTAAGAATAGTGATATCCGACCATCTTTTCTGGCTGTTTTTCAATGCACATTTTATCGCACAAAAAGTTGTTTGAATTACTCCCCGATCATGTGGCAATCTTTTGAAAACAAAAAAGTTGCAAAAATCCTAAAATAACCAGTTTTCGAATTTTTATTTGCAATAAAAAGACTGGCAAGCTGCCAGATCAATCGACTGCAATGTAGGGTGCGCTCGGCCAGCATGGCTGACTGCTATCGATGGGTGAAACGAACTATATAGCCCATTGAACTGCATTTTGATTGTATTGTATTTGTATGTACAGTGACGAAATGAATCGATTAGCACTCACCTCTTTCGTTATGGATGTTATTGACATTGCCGTCCTATTCCAACATGTTCCATTTTCACTGCAATAGTTTAGATGCGAGTCAACTGAAATGCTAAAAAGCTCCCCATGACCTGAAGATGGAAGAGTTATGCTTCCATTCCTTTGGGGTTTTCAGTTTTTTCCTATTTCAAGGAAGATTATTATTATATGCTATTACTTGAAGGAATAAATACTATATTGTTATGAATACCATTGGAACAACATAAGTTTGCAACACCTGAAAACCCTACGAAAATTTATGCAAATCGTATCCAGTCAATATTTGTTTCATGGAATATAATGTACTACCTCATTGAAAACTTGGATGAATAAAAAGAAAAAATACACTGACTGTTACTATTTTTATCGTATTTTGAAAATCTTACCGCTGAATGTTTGTTTCGCTCATTTCACGGAGAACTTTTAATCGGATTTTTCTCATATACGGTAACAAACTTTTCAGTTAAGGTAGGACGATTATGTGAACCAATCCCGAGACATCGGTCGTTGAGAAAACTTCAATTGTGAACTATACTGCAGTTTAAAGGACCGAAGCGTTGGAATTAATCTACAAAATCGTCCTTCTTTGAGAAATAGGTTTTCTTTTCGAGACCACGTTCTTTCAGTGGTGACCAACTAAATTCTTTTATCTTATCAGTTTCCAATCACTATCGGCGTCTCAAACGGTTTACACCAATCAATCTATTTTATCTCACACCCTCACACTGAATCGGAAATGTATTGAAATAATTCACCCTTCTTGTTTCAAGTCTTTTTTTTTGTATAGTTCACCACTTGTGATAAATAAACTTTAGTACACTCTCGAGTCCTAAACAGAGCTCGAACTGTTATCATATTAGTTCATTTTCTTTGAATAAAGGTAACGATGTAGACATTTAACGAAAAGTAGAGGCTGCGTAGTAGAGGCTGCGTAGCACATCGCCCAACCTCATGAGAAGTTCATGAGTTTCTTATGAGATGCCTCATGAGCTAGTCGCACAACCAGTGTTGTAGCATGGCAGTTGACAGAATCTTATGAGAAGCTTACGCTGATAGCTCATGAGGTATCTCATGAAATTTTTGAGGGAGTGCTACGCCGCCTGACATTTTTGTCTTGTTTTGGGTATTTTACTTTGCGTTCTGTTTCGCAACACTTGTACCTTGGCAGGGTGTTATCAGCAGAGAAAACGCAAACGTTGGTTACGTGAATATCGTATTTCCCTATTGAATTCCGCCACGTAATTCACGTGATAACGTTTATTCTTTCTCCGATCGGGGGTGTCAAAAAATGTCAACGTTAACTTTGTTGGTTTTGCATATCTCGAAATATACTTTCCCGGTAAGAATATGTCATTTGAATGCGAACTAGAGTGTTTGAATGAATAATCGTTCGTTGTGGATCAATAACTCTCTGGATAGTTGTTCTTATCAGTTTTTGTTGACATCAGTCTTCCATCACTCAATCGACTTTCAATTCTTCACTTTATCCTAATTAATTAGAAGAACGAGTTAAAAAACGATGTGATGACTGCAGACTTTTTCATTCGCTGGAAACAAATTCAAACTCCAGGCAGGATATTAATCTGGCCGAATTTTACCTCCAACCCTATTTCATGATGCTTTGCTTTTTTCGTTGTTTTTTTCGTCTCCATGAGTTGGTAAGCGAACCAAACTCCAGGAACGGTATGATTCGGGTTTATTGCTGTGTTTGTAGTCTCATGTCCTAACCAAACGCAGGTCAAAAAAATTTGTTTGAACAATATAATACGTTCTTCGTTAATTCTGCTCACATATGTACTTGTTTTTTTTGCTTTATGCTCGAAGATATTTGTTAATTCTACGAGACTAGAATTCCGTACATAATTCTTCAGGTAAAAGCCGATCAACATGGCTGTCGGTGAAGTGGGTGAATGCGATCATTTGATGGGAGTTTGGAAAATATGTGTGAACTGTGAAACTGAAATAGATTGTGAGTATTGATACAAACAGCTTTTTCGAAATTTTCTCAAAATGAAAACGCACATTATTTTTCAAATTCGTTTTGCTTTGGGAACTTTGCTCACATTGTGAAAGAGCATTGGGGCTTGTTTCCAGTTTCAATGAGAAATTTGGAAACAACTTAGAATATAACCAAAACGATAGATATAACCAAAACGATTGATAAAACCTTGTTTTTCGTAAAAACGATTTCATGACGACTCATCGTGAATTGCTGAATCTTGCTTGAGTGACTTTCATTTGAATTTCGAAACTTGAAATGTTGTTGATTCCGTTTTTGAACTATCCCAACTGAAGAATAACGAAATCACGCTCGTCAGCTCGTGAGTTTCAGCCAACATAATTTTTTTTCACGTATGTTAACTTTTGTAAGAGAAACATTTCCACGCGTATTAGCATTGTTTAGTGTTATTGCATGTCAACAAAAACTTTTTTATATTCCCCAATTCGAAAGACATTAATTACAAGTTATGAGTTCCTACACGAACATTTTTCTGTCCTCTGAGGCTATTCATTAGAAAAGATCCTTATATTTGAATCTGCGTAATAACATTGTTCTCACAGCGGGGTATATCTATGACTGCAAGTGTCTCTACCATCACGAGTGTTCCGTCCCTCGTGTACGGGAAAATCACTCCTGCTCTCTGAAATTCAGTGAGTCATTTAATTGTTCAATTCTCATGCATATTGGTATAACAGCGGATGCTTAATATGAATCCAGATAATGAAAGAAATAATACATATAAACTATAACGGGATTTCTTTTTATGGTGAGTTAGTTGTAAACAACACTTATTTTTATCCCGCTGAAACATTTTTCAATCGATTACTGAAAATAATGGAACAATATGTTCCGCACATTATCACTGACTGTTAACAAACAGGTCTATTCTGAATTTCTGTGAGTAATCACAGCGTTTGTATTATCTAGAAATGATCTTAATTGTCCCTTTTCTAATTCTTATGGAACAGTTGTTTTTCAGAGCGACAACTGCTTAAAAACTATGTGAAGAAGGCGTTTTCTACTGGTGGGTTAAAATAATTCTCACTTTGCAAACCAAAATTCGTCAAATAAATTTCTGTAGGTGTGCTTTGTATGATTTGACTGTATCCCGAAGTTTTTAGTTCAATAAATACAATCGTAATTTGTTGACAAAGTTCTGTCACTCATTTTAAGATGACGTAAGAGGCGCCTATGGACGGGACATGAAAAACAATGGTCTCACTCTGATCAATAAAGTAAGTTTTTATTCCGTTGATTTTTACATTGTTTTTAATTTGTTTGTACTTTAAATGGCAAATGAATTTCAATGTAGCTTATGTGATCAACTCAAACTTATGAGAGCTGACTTAGCCAAAATATACACAGCGGGTTTGACTCCCGCGTCAACCGGTTAATTTGGAATAGGAAACCGGTTGAAAATTACTTATTAGGATCTTTTGACAAATTTTTTTTGAGTTGAGCTTTATGTTCGCTGTTCAGGCTCGCTCTTCTATAATTGATTTTACGATGGTTGTCTCGGTAATTGCGAACATAAAGCTGATCTCCCGTTCTAGAGCACTCGTGTGTTCTTTCAAATGGTCACGTTTCATATTTTCTCTCAAAGAACAAACCCGACGAAGCATAGTTCAACTGGTAAATATAGTTATATCTACCACCTCCGATTGTTTTTGCAGAGAGACGCGTCGAATCTCACAAAAAAAGAATGCAATCTGCTGATGATGTGTTGGAGAGTATGTGTACTGTGTGAAAGAAAAATGGAGGAAAAAACTAACCAATCAAGTATCCCAGGTGACGCTTTAATATAAGATTGTGAGCGAGAAAATTAATGACTAAACGATTTGAAACATGAGAAACGCAACGCAAATGAGATTCTTCTTCTTTCTGCCTCTCTCTGTTCATATATTATATTATAATGAATCTCAAGTTTTCTTCTTCTCTCCATCTTCCCTAATGATGTTCTTTTCACAGTTGGGTGGATCAATTACTGTCAGTGTCTCTCTCCCCCCTCTCCCTATTTCTCTCTCTCTACTTCTCCCTCTCTCTTTCTCTCTCTCTCTCTTTCTCTGTTCATCTTTTATATTATATTGACTCTCAGGTGTTCTCCTCCTCTCTGTTTCCATAACAATGTTCTTTTCACAGTTGGGGGAATCTTTAACTGTCAGTGTCTCTTCCATTACTCCAGTTGTCCCGTCCCTCGTGTACGGGAATGGCATGATCCTTCTGCTTGTTCCCTCCAACTCAGTGAGTCGATCAATTGACCAGATTCCAATGTAATTTTTACTGAATCGTTTTTTACTGAATCTTTCTTTCTATCTGAATATTTTGAAACAGTGGATTATAAAGTCTTCAATTATTTTTTGTTTTCGACTGTTTGTGGTCATGGTTTCAGTCATATAAAAAAATGGCAAAACGTTTTTCTATATATGGAAGAAATTTCACGTACTTTCAAATTTTATCATTGGAATCTTATTATACTTCAAAATCGAAATACCGTCATTTTCAGAAACGGAAGTATTGACCAACTATGTGAGAAAAACATATAAAACTGGTAAGTGAATTCGCATGCTAACTACGAATTTCAACAAACAAGAAATGATAATTGTATCTGATGCGGCCGTTTTGTACCTTTTGCTTCTGATTCTTACCTTTTTTGGCACATTCTCCTTACTACGGCAAAAATTAAGGGGCAAATCAAACAAAAAACACAGCATCCTTTGTTTGAAATTATATAGTTTCAGGAAATATTATCCTCCTCACTACACTTCCATTGTGTTGAAACTAAACAAAGGTATTTTGGTCATCTAAAGTTTAAAGGGAATGTTTTGTGTTGTGCACCCTATTGATTACTCCAGACAATGTGAAGACAGCTTTCAAGACGTACATGGAGCAAAACCTCACTGGTCTGGTTCGCAGACTGTATTTTCTCCATTATTCCGAAGTAGAAACGGAAAATGAACAACTGAAGAATGATAAACAACAAGAGATAGAGCGAACTGAACAAGTGAGTTGGGGCACAGCCACATTTTTTACTTCTTCATTTTTCGCTCAACTTTTTCGGCTATTTTGAACAATTATTTCCAGCTACTAAACCAGTATGAAATGTAATGTAAAATGTATATAAGAATATACCAGTATAAAATGTACATTCTACTTATTTCATCACACTTATTCTTAATCTAAGTATCTCTAGCTGGAGAATGAAAAACAGAGAAATGTTGAAGAACTGCGTAGCATCAGGATAGAATTGTATAACACAACTGCGAGTTTCACGAGATCAGAACAAGGGAGAAAGAGTTCGGAGGACAACTGGAAAGGACTTCAAGTAGTCTGTGACCATCTCAATGACCAGGTGACTGATTTCGTTTGATATTGAAATGGAAATTAACTAGGAAACCAACTGCTGAACAGTTCGTTCAAGGAAGACTTCTCAGACTGATGGGTAATCCAATGAACGTGCATTCGCTCAAGTTCTCTTTTTTCACTAACATCAATTGAATCAGCTCTAAGAATGCAAGACTCAGGGATTTTCAAATAGAATAACTGAATTCTAATTTTACTAGAATTCTCAACTGAAATTGGAGATTGACCAATGGAAGTCCAAGAACCAACAACAAGAGGAACGATGTGTGCAGGTACGCTGCGTCGTTTTTTCAGTGTGGAGATGTAGTACATTTATTGCGCCAATTCATGAAAGGCAGCTCGTTTTACTTTGATAACTCTTAAATACTGACCGTTAATCTTGATATTTTCCGTTGCAAAATGAAAAACGGAGCAACGACGAGGAATTGAGTAGCATCAGAAGACAATTGACCGACAGATTGACAAAATCAGAGACGGAGAGAAAAAATTCGGACCGAAACTGGAAAGATGTTCAGAAAGTCTGTGAAGAACTCAAGTCTCAGGTAACAAAAATTGTCAATATTACGATAAGAAATGAGTTAGATATGTGCTGTAAACGATTGGAAGAAAATAATTCTCTTAAGGTTCTCGATTTCTTGGTCCAGCATTAAACTTACTTATACTTGAAGTAAGAATAGTCACGCAAATTTAGCTTTCTAATGAGGCATTGTGTACTTTTTCTTTCATTACACGTTTCTAAGCTCTGCTGTGTTTTATTTCTTTTATTTCTTGAAATGCAAGATAGTAACTATCATCTCCGTATGAACACTGTTGCAAAGTACGTTACAAAATTCAAATACATTGTCAGACACTACCTTTAGATTTGATGTTTTGTGAAAGTTCTACTGTTTCTAGATTGCGAGACTGCAAGAGGAAAATCTTCGTTTGAAACAGGAAAAAGACGAGAAAAAACAACAAATGACACAGGTGAAACACCAACGTTGTCTACATATTTGGAAATTATGAACTAGTTGTGTCATAGATCAGCGTTCCAATTTTGTTTAGAGAAACGTATTACGCGATCTTCATCGTATTAGCATTTTTTTGACTCAGCATTCATGAAAAGCAGCAAGACTTTCCAGATAATAGAATTATTCTTTGAAAATTTTCTATGTTTTGAATTTGGAGGGTTTTTGAAAAGTCTCAGATTATAGCGTGTTTCATGCTGTTACGAAGAAATAGATGAAAGCACTTGAAACGTCTCATCACTTTTTTTCAGATACTCGCGGGTGTAGAGGGTGAAACAGAGCACTTTAAGCAGAAGTGGGCTGAACTTCAAGAAAAATACAACAAACTTGAGGAACTTGTGAGTTATAGTGCAACGGGTAACAGAAGGAAGCAAAACATGAAACGTTCGGATCTGGCATTGAATTTGTCAATTATTTCATGCTTTCCATATAAAAGTTTTTTTCTTATTCTGTACCATATTCTGCCTCCATATGTCTGTGTACCGTTGCACATTTTGTCTAATAAATGTTATTATTATTATTATTTAAATCATTCCATATATCTTTTTATGGCTGTAAATCACCTAACAATAGACGTTTTCAAAAACATTGGAAGAAAAAATCAAGTCGATGTGGCGCGACCAAATGTAAAACTTTCGGTTTTTGAACAGCAAAATATTTCAGAACGAAAAGCTACACGATGATATCCAATCTTCGAAAGTTGAGAGCGAAATGCAAAGAGAACAGGCAAGGACTTTTCTTTTGGCTCCAAACGTAACATGTCCCCTGCGACTGATGATCTTTCGATATTTCAAATATGTATGGCAGTTTACATCTTAGTCTTTTCAGTTTGAGAATGAGAGAAAAAAAATGGTCAGTGAGAAGAACGAAATTCAAGAACAATTGAATCGGATTTCCAAAAAATTTGCAAAACACAATCATGAACTGGGGGAAATGAAGAGAAAATGGATGAAAGTCCGTGCAACTGACGGTTTCGAGTCGAAGGAAAAGGTATGTGATAAAACTAAGCCTTGTGCATAAATTGGTTGGTAATTTGCTTCAATATCTACGGTATATATGTCGTTTGTTGTTCCTGTAACGTTTACTGGCCTAGTTTCTGAATTGTTGAAAAAAATTGATTCAAAATTGAAAGCAAGTGCCCAATCGTGTTAAACAGTTCAAGGTGAAAAAATTGTGCACAGTAACAAGCAAAAAGTTACCAGAATTGCAAAGCAAAACGTCACCAGACAAAAAGTCACCAGAACAACCAAATTTTCACCGGCCTTGATTTTTTGATTTGCTGTCATTGTGTTTTCTCGCGATATTGAGCTATACGCAGGTTTTTTCATAACACCGCTTTTTTTTTTGGATCAATGACCAGGGGTTTTGTTTTGTCATTTTTGTAACACGAAAACATACAGCAAGTAATATTTATGATAAGAACGCAAATTCTATTGTTCTCCAGGTATTCGATGAGTCAAATGACACTGAATCTGACGAGTGTACTCTGAAGTTTGAAATTGATTCGTTCCAGCTACTTTTTAATGAAACTCAAACGGTAAAAGTGATCATAATTATTATATTCATATGAAATTTCTATTGAGACGACTTTGTTTTTCTAAACAGGTGAAGCTGAATAACTCTACGGAAACGGATTTTCTTTTCTAAAAAAAATAATTATTGTTCCAGAAAATTTCCGAGTTGGGTAAGAAAAGTTTCTCGACGCGAAATAATAAGTTGAGAAAGGAACTGACTCAGAAGATTTCTCCCGCCACCGAAATTTCATGTGAAGTTGAAGACGATGTTGTGACCGTTTTGAGAAGGGAAAGAGAAAAGCTACAGGTCAAACCTAAATTCTCTCTCTATTTCCAAACCCAGTAGTAGTGCCCAAATTGAACTGAAATCAGCATCTTCCTAACAAGGTGATGGCCTGAACAATATCGCCCAGATCTATGCTCTGGTCGCGATGACCGCAATATGTCCTTCACATATGAATTCTAGCCCAGTGGAACAATTTTGACTATTATCATCGATGAGAAAATTTTCTGAGTAATGCCATCAAGGCTTTTAAACCCAATGTGGGTTAAGGAACATTTGAATTCAGCGAGTTTGTTTTTTTTTTGCTTCTTTTCCATTTTCAGTCCATGAGCTATGAAACAGAACATTAATTCGTTTCAGACAGTTTTGGAAGATCTGTTCTCCATAGAAACTGAATTTCCATCAGCATCTTCGAATCCACGAAACGACCACGGAGATGCTAACCTCCTCGATTGACCCTGAATACCGACTCACACGATGTTGATATATTACCTGTGATGTGTTTTATACCTTTTTGTTCTGGTATGAATATAGGGCTGGATGTTTTATTTATATGACAAAAATATCCATTTTGACTTTGAAATTTCATCACCAACAGTTCCTTATCAGGCTATATGTGTGTGTTTCCAAGATTTCTGTTTGTTTCTCACGTTCTTTCATGCAATCTCATTTTACTGAGAAAGCTGATGTTCGTTGTTGAAGTTGTTCGAACACGGAAAACTAGTTACGCACGTATTACTTCATGCAACAAGGAGAGGTTGCTTTACTCGCAAGCCTTAAACCAACACAACTTAGCTTCAATTGAAACGGAAAAACTGTGTATACCCCCATTATCAAGAAGAAAGCCCATTATTCTTATTTTTATCTTTAAAACGATAACATCTCTCCTAGATGACGATATTTACTTATACATAACCCAGGAATAGAAAACAATGCTTCATGAAGTTGAAGAAAAAAAACCGAAATTACGAAAAAAATCAGGCGCCGCTTTGCCAAACGTGGTCAGCAAATATCCGATGTAAACAACGGGCGCCCGTAACGTGGGTGGCGTTTGGAACAATTTTCCCAACATGTTCGGCATGCCCTGGGAAGCAGACTCTCTGAGAAGAGTGTTCGTACATACGTCGGTCATGTCTGGAAATCGTGTCAGAGTAGACCATGCTGTTCACCCTAATCATCTAGTATAAGTAAACTGTTTGGAAAGTTCGGTACAGTGAAGGTATGGTCTATTTCAATAGTACGTCAGGACCGACTGTTTGCTGCCAAATCTGTGAAAATGCTATCTTATAAAAACCAAACCTCACAGATGATGTTTCTGGAAGCGATTTGGAGTATTCTAATACATCTTAAAAAACTTGGGAAAAAAATGAATGGTGGAGCATCCCGAATTCTCGTTTTCGTCCTGCTTCTTTCACTTTGTGCACTTTTTCTCGACACTTGTATTCAGCGGTCTGTAGCAGATGAAAAGCAACCGTTGTTCACGTAACTCACGTACTTTCTAACCTCAATTTGTCTCAACGTTGATTTCTTTGTATTTTCATACTACAAAGTAAACTTTCCCTGTGAGAAAATGTCTTACTGATCTGCAGTGTTTGAATGAATCATCTTTGCTTGGACAATAAAACTCCTCGCATAGCTGTTTTTATCAGTTGCCGTTCACAATCAGCCTCGCTCTTGCCTTTTATAACCCAATCCACTTGCAATGCCTTGCTTTTATTTTAATTTGTAAAAATAACACTCTAACTTCCTGAAAACAGATTCAAGTTCTAGGCAGCATAGTAATCTGGCCAAAGTTCTCTCATTTCTTGGGTGTCTCAACGTTTCTTCGACAGTGTTTGTTTTCCGGTTACATAGGTTGATATATAAGATCGGAGAAACTTGGATCGAAAAACCGGTAACTCCTTAATTCGCCCGAAAGTATGATTTTCACGGTGGCTGAAACGGTATATTCCTGTCTTGCTGATGTGTTTGTCCTATCAGCTGTGTGTTTGTTAGTTCAAATGCTCATGCTATCTGCATTTCAAACTTCCAGTTAGCTTTGTTGTAATCGTAAAATACACTCATATATATGTAAAATACACTGAGTTCTGTGGCCGTATTCACTAACCTCAAATAGCCGGGTGAGCGAATTTTCAGTGCTGATTTATGGGACGTTTGTCTATTTATTTGGGTAGTTTATTACGTTTTTAGTCAAATTAGGCGGAACGTTTCAAAGCATGAGCAAAGTCTAACGAAATTTTGAATAAACGAATGAGAAAACGTCTATTGAAAACTTGCTCAAATAGCTTACCCGGCTATTTGAGCTTAGTGAATACGGCCACTGCTCTCGAAAATACTTGTTACTTCTGAGAATTACTATACATGTGTTTTGTTTGCTCCGAGAAACTTATTTGTTCAGTCAGCAAAAAGTAGATCTTTTTGTATAATTCTTCAGGTAAAAAGGCACTCAACATGGCTGACCTTAACATGAGGGAATGCGACCATTTGATGAGCATTTGGAGAATATGTTACAAATGTGAAGCCACCATCCAAGAAAATAACTGTGAGTATCGACTCAAACTGCACTATCTATTGCTCTCAGAAACAGACAACTAAAAAAAAAACTAATCTTCACAGTTTGTACATCTCGAGAACACTAGTTAACTTGTGAAAGAAAATAGTAGTACTATAATAATTCATTATTCATATATGTCAATAACAACAGATTGAAAACGTCTTTAACAACAAACAACAACAAGCTTTATTTTTCTCCCGTATCACTGTGTGTTGTGTGAAGGTGTTGTTGGCGTCAAAAGGGCGCTGGGAGTTGGAGGAAAAGAGTCTTCTAGGAAGACAACGGCTATCCTCCAAGAGGCTGTCTGTTACATTCAGGTTGCAAGTCTAAAGTAGATAATTTACGTTCAAATACAATTACACACTACTATCAAAACAAGGCAAGAGGGATAAACAGGTTCTTTACTTTACAAAAGGTTGTCAGAACCATTAAGGAATAAACCATCGATTATTGTTTAAGATATGTTCGTGGGGTCAAGTGATCCAAGAAACACATTTTCTGATAAAAACCATTTTTCCAAACGACATTTAAATTCACTGGGACAGTGAAGCAGAGCTATTTCTGCAGGTAATCTATTCCAAACAGGGGCAATGCGTGACGAGATGAACTTCAGGTTGACAAGAGCTGGGGGACAATCCGATAGTTTCAAACCATTCCCTCTTAGCATATGGCGAACACTAGTGGGGGGAGCAAGAGTAACAATATTGGAAGTCCAATAGTGGCCATAAATGTGTTTGTGAGCAGTACATAAATCCTTGAATAATCGGCGTTTCCACAATGTAGAGAGTTTGAGTTTTTCTAGACGGTTTTTGTACGGAAATCCTGGCAACAACCTCTTAGTAAATCTTCGCTGAACCACTTCAAGACTCATAATATCACCTTTGTTTAGTGGGGCAAAAACTTCTGATCCATATTCAAGAATGGGAAGCACTTTTGTTTTATAGCACAACATAAATCTTTCCTTATAAAATGAAAAACAACGGAACAAACTGTTCACTATCGCGCTCGCCCTCCGTTTAACAGAGAGAATATGTGTAGACATTTTCAATGTGTTACTCAAGTTTACGCCTAGGTCTCTAATTACATCAACAGATGCCAGAATTGACCCGCCAAGCTTATACTCATGTTTACTGTTTGACTTTCCCATGTACATTACTGCGCACTTTTCAATAGAGAGTTGGAGTTGGCGTTCAACTAACCAGTCATGAGCAAAGTTCAGATCATCTTCAAGAAGCGACTGATAATTTGGTATGGAACTGTTCGAAAAGATCTTACAGTCATCCGCATAAACGAGAAGTTTACTACTTTTGATTGATGTTTCAATGCCATTTATGTATATTAAAAACAAAAGTGGGCCTAAACAGCTTCCCTGGGGAACACCGGATGTGACTATCCCAGATGAAGAGTACGACTGATTGATTTTAACTCTTTGGGTACGATTAGTCAAATAGTTTTTGATCCATCTGATCATATCACCAGTAATACCGTATGCCTCAAGAATGGAAATTAGGCGTCTATGAGTCACTGAGTCGAAAGCTTTAGAAACATCTAAATATACAGCGTCCACATTGAGGTCTTTGCAATGAGACTCATGTAGATATTTTTGATATTCTAACAAATTAGTTGTAGTACTGCGGTTATTCAAAAACCCATGCTGATTGTGTGATATCAGGCTCGTGGACCATAGATGAGTTCTCAGTTTTTTGACTAGTAAAGATTCGAAAATTCGGCAAGATACACATGTTAGACTTATGGGGCGATAATTTTTCGCCTCGTTAGGATGCCCTTTTTTGAAAATAGGTACAACATTGGACTGTTTCCAAAAATTTGGCAACGTACCAGTTCTCAGACTACATTCGAAAATGAGAGAAAGTGGATGTGCAAGGACTAGCGCCAAATTCTTATAGAAAGATGTTGGTATATTGTCGGGGCCGCAAGAGAATTTGTTTTTCAATGTTTTCAGACGCTCATAGACAATATAGGGAGATACATCAAGTGTACTTAATGTCCCATCTGTTGCTTTGGTAACCTCAAAATCAGCTAAATTATCTCTAGTGAAAACTGTGCAAAAGTGTTTATTGAAAATTTCAGCTCGTTGTTTGTCATCTGAGACTATACCTTCAGCTGTTTGCAGTGGAGGTAATTGCACTTTATGCGTTCTTGACATATGACCAAAACTGCTTTGGGTTACTTGATGTGACAGCTTTCAGTTCTTTGTTAGCTATGAAATTCCTCAACGAAATTTTGTATCGTTTCTGGATCTCTTTGTATTTAACTACATGCGCCATGTTATGAGACTGTTTCTGTTTCAGGTAAAGCCGTTCGCATTTGCGCTTGAGGCGTTTTAGCCAGTCAGGAAAAATAGAATTATTACTTGACTGAAGAGGTACATATTTCTTGATTATAGGGTCAATGATGGCTAAGAAGATACAATACATGCTGTCACAATTTGTACAAGGGCTGAATCTATAATTCCAATCTATCATAGAAAGTTCCTGCTCAATAGCATCATAATTCGCTTTACGGTAACAAAGAGAGGGGGGTGCATCAATAGTTTGCAAGTTTTTCGGAATATTCAAAAACGCCTCAACTCTGTGATGATCACTTATTTGTGAAGTCACATTCAAATCAAATAACAGCGCATCGTCGGTGGTTAAAACTAGATCAAGAATATTGTTACCCCTAGTTGCAGAATTTACTAATTGTTTAAAACCGAGCTCAGAAATTATGTGTTTGAATTGCGTGTTCATAGTACCCGGAGTTATATTAGCTAACCAATTTATGTCAGGAAGATTGAAATCTCCAGCAACTATATGTTTGGAACAACCTCTAGGTTTAGGTAAATTCTCAATATATGCGTTGAATAGATTTGGAAAATTAATATCGTTGCCAGGACTTCTATACACCCCAGTAAGAAAGAATGGTTCGCAGTTTTTAGATGAAAGTAGAACAGTGATAATTTCGAAGGAATGGTTTGCTAGTCTGGATTGAACCTCACCGATGAAGTTGTCTGGATAATAAATGCTCACGCCACCGCCCGTTGTTTTCTTGGAAACAGAAGACCTGCACACGTCGTTTGAATTGGTCTGCTCACTGAAAAAAGTTTCTGTGAATACAGCAATTGTAGTCTGTAAAGATAATTCAAGAGATAAATCAATTTGTTTGCTTTTGAAACCACGAACATTTGCCAAGAGAAATTTCGGATAATCTAACGGTTCAAAGATCTATTCTAAACACCCTGAGGTGAAGTAACTCCCTGATTTACCCTCCTACCCGATTTGATCTTCTCCTGGCTCCCAGCTTTTTTGTTTGGTCCTACGTCTACAAGCTTGCATTGATTATCGATCACTTTGTACATCTTCTTTCCATCTCCAGCAGCATTCATTTCACGACACCAATTCCTCAGGGCCCGGTTGTAGTTGAGCTCACCACGGGTCATGTCTTTGCGGCTATATTTGCCAAGACCCGAGGTGCCGATGCAGTATTTGATGTCTCGATAGTATTCCTTCTTGGCGACATGAATTTTGATGATTCTGTCGCCTCCATCCGGCTTCACACGACCATGGCGATGACAATCTACGACAGAATCCTCCGGGATGTTGGCAGCTGTCAGTTTGGATCTGACAGCCTGTAACAAATTTTCATCCGGAGTTTCTTTACAGCCGACCAGATCTTCAGGGTGTTTAGAATAGATCTTTGAACCGTAGTTATGGATAATGAAAAAAACAAAGGATATTTAGATGAACCTGCGAGAAAAACATGATAATATAGTCGAATCAGAGTTCTGCTGCATATTTCTTATTTTCTATGATGGCAGGATCGATCGAAATGCCATTCTAAGATGATACTTGACAATTTGTACAAAATAAGTCATCACCACATAAGTACATAATAAGTCAACAGTCCAATCATCACCATATTAAACATAGAAATGCATCACAATCTTGAAGAACAAGATTTTGTTCATAGGAATTGAGACGGAGATAATTTATGAGCATAGAAATAGTCAGAAGCAGACTGTAGAGAAACATCATTTGAATCGGCACATGAAGGTGAATCAAACATAGTTGGGGACTCAACTTGAGGAAAAAACAATAATTGAGGGAGTGACACATGTAACCGGACTGTAAACGATACGATCTAAATTTCTACGCTCTCCAACTACCGTCATATCAGTTTGTAGGTTGGCGTCAGCAGGATCTGGCTGCGTTGTAGTTTGATGGGTGACCTCAGCTCGGGCGGCTTCTTGTTTCGATTGTCTGGCGTATACGGCCTTTCGCTGTCCTGGAATCTCGAACTTCCAAACATGAAAGTTCGACATAAACGCATCAGATTTTATAGCAGTAGAGAGATCAGTTAGACGAGAAAACGGAATACCATATTTGATAAAAACTTTGAGTGGACGAGATAAGCCACCTTACCGTGGTTTTCCTTAACGATGGTAAGTTGAGACATTAGATGGAGAGATGGACACCAAATTGAAAATTGCATTCACCTTTTTGTTTGTTGTGGAGTCCTCTGGTAGACCATAAATAACGAGACATCGGCGATCGTTGAATTGGTGTAGTTCGGATTGAATAACAGAGATTGGGTCAGATTGTCGATTTCGGAGTTGAGTAATTAAATTTCATTTAAAATGGTGGGTGGAACAATGGGTTTGAGATGGTACCATTTTTGGACTAGGCGACGCGCTTCGCAAATTTCATTCGCAAACATTATTACCAAATGATAAGTTTGTTTCTTCACGAACGTATCATACTACGTCTTTCTCCATCAACAGAAATCTTTATAATCTTCATGACAGTTTCCTTCGCACAGCATGATCATTTGATGAAAAAATTAACGACGTAAACGGAAAAGGGCACGATTCGCTTAGTTTCATCGGTAATTTCAATGCAAATTGACTCAGAAACAGTGCGTGGCGATGGAATTGGAACAGACGTAGCATAAAAAATGGTAGGAACGTCAACATCATTCAAACTAGAAGGTAAAACAGAGATAGTTGCCTGTTCGAAAGAATGACCCTCTAGTTCATGTATGAAACATATGTTTCAATTGTGACTTGATCCCAATATCTCAAATACTCAGTTTCTCGTCGAACTTTGTTCTTGAATGAGATTATTGGATGGTTGAGGTTTTTTCATTCTCTTCTATTTTGATAGCTTTGTTTTTACAGATTCTGGTTACACAGGCTACGTCGATGGCTGCAAGTGTCTCTACCATCACGAGTGTGCCGTCGCTCGTGTACGGAAAAATCACTCCTGCTCTCTGGAATTCAGTGAGTCATTCATTCTCAACGAACTGTTATTTTGCAACATTGCAATAGGAACAAGCATTGGTAACGACTTGAATTCCTCAAAGGAATAACACTTCGAGAGCAAAAAAAATCATGGAATTTTTTTTGTGGGGTGATTGAGTTTTAAACACGCTTGGATTCCTTCTGTGGAAACGAAGTGGAATAGTGAGGTCATTAAAATAATGTTTCTCTCACGACCTAACTGATAGGTAATAACTATTATTATTTACACTTTGGGCTGTGTTTGTTACTTCATAGGTGAAAAGTCACGGTCCTGAAAAGTTCCTTTTAGGTTCGCGATTTTCTTAGCCGAAATCACCCTATTATCAAACGTAGCATGACATATTTCGTCTCTAATACTATATTTAGTTCATTTTTTCTCGCTCACCCTAGCGTACATACCCGGAAAATAAAAGAAAATGTAGTTTAGTGCAACACAATTGAATTTAAAATTGATCAAAGCGTGGTCGATACCAGATTAGCGGCCCTTGTAGAGCTTTTTGCGCCCGCGCTTACTCGATCACCCGGAATCTCCCCTTCAGGGTCGTATAGTCCATTGACTATTCACTTGAGTTATCAAGACATGAATTTGATTGTTTCTTCTCTAATTTTTATTGGGAAGTGTTTTTCCAGAGCGACAAGTAATAACAAACTATGTGAAGAAGACGTTTTCTACTGGTGGGTGACAATAATTTCTACTTTCAGACCAAATTTTATCAAATGATTTTCTGCAGTTGCTGTATCTTTGAGTTAATACACGAATAGTGCAAAAAAAGTAATAATTTGTCTGCGAAATGCTGTCATTTGATTTCAGATGATGTGCGAGGCGCCTATAAAATACACAAACAAAGAAAATTCCTCAGTCTCATGGATGAAGTTAGTTTATTTCAAGTTGTTTCTCACATTTGCTTCTCTGTACTTTATTTGCCGCATTGATCGGGTGAATCTTCTGTTTATTGTAAGAAGTCATCAGGATTAAATGTGCAACCAGTTTATTCAATGAAATTTCTGTCCCACGTTAAGTCAAAATTTCAGCGTCAGTACACTGAACATTTCGGTAGATGATGTGTGAAATAGCAAATTAACGTTCACTCGATCTCAACGGTAATAGCCTATTAAGAGTTGAGATAAGAGTTGATGTCAATCAAACTATACGATGCTAGTTCGATTCCCGCGCTGTTTTGGTTTTTGTAAGGTAGACTTTGTTTTAGATTGAAAAAAATCGAAATCGAAAGTCAACGATTTCTTTCGCTTAAATTTACTCTATAGAGTCTGTATCCGATCACTAGTGATTGGATACAGAATGAACTACCCTCCTCTAAATTGGCAATCAACCACGAGATTAAGTTGTAATAACCTCCGACTTAGAAGTGTTGATACAACAAGCACACAGTAGGTTTGGAACTGTTTATTGGAGAGTGATCGAGGTATTTATACCCATTTCCCAGACAGCGTGAAGCGTCTTCCAGAAGCGTAGACTGCACTCTTTGTTCTTCTTGACAGGATGGCTTGACTCGCTTCTTCTTCTTGTTCTCTCCTTTCTAGTCGTTCTCGGGATGAAAGCGGTCTGTGCCATAACACTCCGGAACCCATTCTAAGTGATCGACTGGTTGAGTGCGCGCTAGCACTCACAACACCAAGGTTCGATCCCTCTCGGTGCGGTATCTTCATGGCGGACCGCATGAGCTGGTAATAAAGCTTACCCATGCCTAGTTTCTCTTCTACGGACCCCACCCCTCTACGGATACTACAACGCGATCATACTCTTGGTTGTAACTGTATGAATAAAATAACGCACGGCTGTAATAGTTGCCGTAAAATATTATTATTATTATTATTATTATTATTATTATTATTATTATTATTATTATTATTATTATTATTATTATTATTATTATTATTATTATTATTATTACTATTATTATTATTATTATTATTATTATTATCTCTGTTCAGGAAAACTCATCTAATCTGCCGGAAGAAGAATGTGAGACCTTGATGATGTGTTGGAGAATTTGTTATGTTTGTGAAGTGGAGGTGGAGGGTTCGAGCAATCAAATAGATACAAAAGGTGACATTCAAATTCAGGCGGATTATAATTCAAATGAAAGCGATCAAAATACGGAGAATGCAATTATGTCCTTGAAAGGACCGTCTTTTTCTAATTTGGTCATTCGAGTTACGAATGTAAACTTGGAGACAAAAAATGAACAAAACAGTCAAATTTGGCAAAAAATGAACAAAACAGCCAAACTGAGCTCTCTTTTTCGATAGTATGCGTTCAGCAACAGCGCGGACGCACCGGCACCTACGCATTTTCAGGGAGACGCGCACAAACTGTTCACAGAACGGCTCAAAACGTATCGTAAATTCAGATGGCGTGACAAATGACAGGGGTAAAAAGCGTTTCACGTATTTTTTCCAATTCTCGTTCTGATTAAGATTGAGGTCTGGAATTCACAGAATTCACCTCTCGGCCAAAAACTTCGTGATACAGTAACCCTGAGGGTAGTTTGGCTCATAAAAGGCTAGATTCTTCTCGGAAAAGGCTAATCGCGCTTTTCTTGAAAAAAAAAACAACAGATTTCAAGCTAGATCATTGTAAGTCGCAGTTAGAAGTTCTCTATTTGGTCACAAAAAACTCGGTATCCATTTTTTTCTGAAATTTTAAACCGAGCTAGATTAGCCTTTTCCTCAAAATATTTTATTGGACTTCCTCAATATGTCTTGTACACGTTTCATCCAAAACTGATCTTTACTTTCTTTACACCCGTTTTTTATACTAATTTGGTTCTCGTTTGAATTCTCTCCGCTTTTGTGTTTTTGGACATGTTTTTCTTTCTCCGATGTTTACATGTTATTCAGCCGGGTACATCAAGACCTGTCATTGTCTTTTCCACGACGGTTGTCACGCCATTCGTGTACGTCAACGTCATTCTACTTCTTCTTGTTCCCTTCAACTCAGTGAGTCATTCGATTGAACATGTTTTTCGTGTTTTATGTTTTTCACTGGATCCATAATAATGTGTCTCAGACTACAATATTGTAATTCGATACAGGGATAACACAGTTATATCATTGTGATTGAATCTTGAAGGTTCAGGGCAAGATTGGAAACAAACCCGAGTCTTTAAACCTGAGAGTTTCACTGTGGTTCGAGTTTCATCGCGGTTCCACTGTTTCAAGGATGTTGTTGTTTTTGGACAGAAATCATGACGTGTTTAATCATAGTGTTATCAAACGAGCTAATCGGCAGATGTCAGTGCACTCACCGAAATGTACGGGAAACAGAAAAGGAGTTCCATAAAATTAAATAGAGATGAAAATCCAATCTCGCTTTCTTCGAAGTATGACGGGTGATTTGACGAGTAAACCGTAACTGCGACACGAAAACCCCTCGACACGAAAAAATTCTCACGTAACGGAAAACAGCATCTATCACACCGTATAACTATAAAACTTGAACAAGCAAACGCTGCACAATACCAAATTTCGGACAAGACTTCTCGAGAATGCGAGATTAGATTTTCATCTCCATTCAAATATATTGAACTCCTTCGCTGAAAAAACCAATAGGTCTCTCGTTTACACGGTTTTCATACTAATACAGCTCACGCCTAAACAAACTGTCATTTCTCTTATAGTAATTTATAACATATTTTTTGTTCATGACGACACAAAACCTCAATACTCGAAGTCTGCTCAAAAGTCATTCCGTGAAAAGAAAGGATTTTTTTCGTATTAGATTACGGGAGTATTTTCACCATGGACATATTCCCAATCCCCCACGGGTTTACAGATTCCTATGTTTTTGAACTGAAACTACCGTAACTCAAAAACTAATAGTTAGTTGTCTCAATTTTTTCGTATACCATTTCTGAGGTGGTTCTGCACATAGGCGAATTTTCACGAAATTAAAATGTTTGGACTAAAATCAGTTTATACTTCAACATAAAAATAACCTATTTTTCAGAAACGGAAATAGTGACCAATTATGTGAGAAAAACATATCAAACTGGTGAGTGAAACTTCATGCAAACTACAAATGTTTTCCATGTGAGTGAGATAAGAACTGTAATTGATGCGCAAGTTTGCACTTGCCGCACTCGCACGGAAATGTTCGGCTGACCATTCATACTACTGCATAGGAGCATAGTCATGAAAACACATGAACACAAAATAATTCATTTGTAATAGAGTTGATGAGATGTTTCTCTTCCTCACTACTGCTCCAGTCGAAAATAATTTGCTAACCTCAAAAGGTAAATAAACAAGTTGTTCAAAACTATATCTCGAATTATCCAGACAATGTGAGAGCAGCATTCAAAACGTACATGGAACGAAACTTGCCGCTTCTGGCTGGTCCACTCGGTACTCAATTCATCCAGCAACAATCTTCCACTTCGAAAGTGGTTCGTTTCGCTTGTGAGAAACATAATTTAATGAAAAGACTAGGAAAGTAGACCAAAACTGTCCTTTTTGTTCACTTCTTCGGTGTTCGTAGTCTCACTCTATTGCGTACGAGGCGTGGTTTGAACCTTTCCGTGCATGCTGGATACTAATAACCCGAATGTATGAGTTTCCATTTTATGTGGTATTCTCACGAACCAAGGACGAACGACAGGGGAACGAGTAAAAGTGGGGGACCAGGAAGAGTGTGAGTTGTGTTCGGTTCTACCGTTTTCAGCAAAAAGTAAACAATACAATTTTTGTAACGAGTGTGTAACAAAAATATAACAATATGATCGTTTCCACGACGGTTCCCAAAAACAATACATACGAAAATGTAATTTTAGCGTGAAAGTATATAGTGGTTTCACGTATGTACGTTATGAACCGATGTTCAAACAGATGTATTGTTCTATTTTCGTTGAAAACGTTGAAACCGAACAGAACTCACACACTTCCTGGTCCCCAACTTTTTCTTGACCAGTTTTGCGTTCTTAACGCAAAGACGATATATACTATAGCAAAGTAGTTGCGAGGTCTGTTTCAACTTCTTTGACTGATGAGCCGTTTCTAAATTACTTTTCCTCTTGTTCTTTTCTGTTTCTCTTTATATTTTTGTTGACAAGCAACGTATATCAAATATGACAGTGTTGACGTGTAAAGGACAAAATGGTTTTTTTTCGAAAACTTTCAACAACCTCAGGATGAGAAGACGTTTGGAATGGCTAAACTGAGGGAGGAAAATAGGAGACAACAGCAGGAATTGACAGAAGCCAGACAATCGTGCGAAGAACTCAGAAAAAAGGTAGAAAGAAGTCCTTTAGAATCCCACAAACCAGTCTACACATAATCCATTACCTTAAAAAAATTGAATCGGGTGAAAAATAAAAAATAAAAACCGAAAAATCTGACTATTAACGGATTTGTTCCAATTCAAACTTCAAACATGTCTATCTTTCGTTTGTCATTTTCAAACTGATTCAAAAACAGCCTCCTGCTTCGAAGCCACCTGAAAAATTTGCAAGCGTGAAATTTATGCACTGTGCAGTCATTTTCTCACTTTTATTGTAACTTATCTTGTTTGCTGTTCCTCTGAATGTTTTCAGCTCAAATAATCCGTCCCGCTTTAATTTTGATAATTGAGTTAACAATCTGACCTGCAAACAATCTGCAAATGAAAAACCATTATAGAAAATATATACTTTTAATAATTTTTGTCAAGGTTCCTGATCTCCTCTGACCAGTAATGAACTTACCAGTTATTGGAATGCAATACAGTAAATATAAACTCCGTACAGACACTGTTGCGAAGTGCGTGCCATGTTTGGACTAACGTTTATTTGTGAAGTATTGTCAAAAAACATCCCTGTCAACAACATGGCTGGATATGCGAATGCATTGTCAGACACTGCTTTTTAGACTTGATGTTTCGTGAAAGTTCTGCTGTTTTCAGAATGCAAGACTGCAAGAGGAAAACTTCCGTTTGAATCAGGAAAAAGACGAGGAAAAACAACAAATGGCACAGGTGAAGGCAGTTGGAAATTCCAGACACATATTTCACAAATCTACATATTCGCGCGCAGCGCGAAGCGCTGTGCGTGATTTGTCTTTGTTATTCAATCACTTTGCTTTGTTGCGAGGCGGTGATCAGCATATCACAGATCTTTGTAGCAGCAGTTTCTTGTAAGGTATTGGTCCCTCTCCAAGACTTCATGATGGACTATCCAATGCTCTGTTGGCATTGATTCAGTGACATGCGAGAAACTTCTTGTAGGGGGGAGGGGGGAAGAACTGCTGGTGAACATATATTTCTGTTGGAGATAACGGACCAGCGATTCCCACCCGCGAGTGGCCCGGGTTTTCGATCTCATCTCCGCCTTCGTGGCGGGTGGACTGGCTACCTGAATAGACACATAGTGTAGGATGGTAGAAACAGGAGAACGGAGAAAGACTTCGTCTACCAACCAGTAAATACCCAAGCAAAATAACTAAGAATTAAGATAATAACTTCTTTTTTAGAAATTTGCATTGTTTTGAACTTTGTAGCGTTTTCATGCTGTTACGAAGAAACAAAGAAATGAATAAAAGCACTCGAAAAGTACTCATACCTTTCTCAATATGTTTTTATTCATACTCAAATTATAATTTGTTCTGAAACGTCTCATCACTTTTTTTCAGATACTCGCGGGTGTAGAGGGTGAAACACAGCACTTTAAGCAGAAGTGGACTGAACTTCAAGAAAAGTACAACAGACTCGAGCAACTTGTGAGTTATCGTTCACCGGGTGACGAGACGAAGAAAAGCATAAAGTTTGGATCTGACATTACATTTGTCAATTATTCTATGCCTTCCATATAAAAAACTTTAATATATCTTTTTATGGCTGTAAATCACCTGACAATGGTAGTTTTCGGAAAAATTGAAAGAAAAGATCAAGTCGATGTGGCCTGCGAACAAATGTGAAATTTTCATTTTTGAAAAGCGAATTATTTCAGAACGAAAATCTACACAATGATATCCAATCTTCGAAAGTTGAGAGCGAAATGCAAAGAGAACAGGCAAGGAGTTTTTTCTTGGATTCAAACATAAGATGGCCCCTGCGACTGATGATATTTAAAAATTTCAAATATGTATGGCAGTTTACATCTAAGACTTTTTCCAGTTTGAGAATGAGAAAAAAGAAATGGTCAGTGAGAAAAACGAAATTCAAGAACAATTGAATCGGACTTCGGGGAAATATGCAAAAATTAATCATGAACTGAAGGAAATGAAGAGAAAATGGATGGAAGTCCGTGCAACAGACGGTTTCGAGTCGAAGGAGAGGGTAAGTAAAACAACAAAGCAAATCACTTTTACATAAATTCGTTTGGTTTACACTGATTGCATACCTGAAACTACGGTATTAATGTCATAATCTGTTCCTGTAACGTTTAGAACACGGTTTTTGATTCTTGCAATTCCCGCTAGTGAACAACAACGTTTTACCGTAACGCAAAGTCTCGGTTATTTGGTTTTCTGTCAATGGCCACATATATCTACTTCTGATGTACTGGTGGGTAGTTTTGTCGGAACATTTATAGTTGCCATTGATTGATTGATTTATTTATTTACATGCAAGCATGTGATATACAAGAGGAAAAACAAAAAATGACAGTAGGATACAAACACTCAAAAGCGGAAAAAAGTGTCAGAAATCGAACATCATTTGGTCATCACAGTAAATGAAAGTAAACAGTATGACAATACGGATAGAACAAATCACACAGGGAACAATTTGGGCCAATCTCACAGGATTAACAAAAAACACAGTAGAAGTCTTTTTCAATGCATTCACTTAAAGTGCTTTTTTCTTTTTTTTCTCCATAAAGACAGCAGAGGGTTCAATTGATTGAGCTATGCGGTGCGAGCGGTCGTTGATTATCTGCCAGCAGTTGAGAGAGTGAGTAGATCAATGATACACAGACGAACTGGCCGCTCGCCAAACCCCGCCCTATACAAAATCCATGGTACGGTGTCCACAAAGGTTTGACTAATCCTATAATTACATGCAAATTTCTTTGAAGCGACATCGCATTTTTTTGGGTTTACGACGAGATTTCACTTTGTAACAAGAAAAGAGTATAATGATTGATATTTTCGACTATATTGAATACCTTCTCGTTCCCCAGGCATTTGATGAGTCAAACGACACTGCGCCTGACGAGTGTATTCTTAAGTTTGAAATGGATTCGTTCCAGCAACTTTTCAATGAAACTCAAATGGTACGTCGATATGAATTTTTTTATAAACATTGAGTTTGTACAGAGATAACTTCACATATTTTAACGCTGTGCCTTCCATGGAATTGTTTTTTATTTCTGAGCAAGGAAGTAAAACATTTAGAAAATTAAAAAGGACGGTTTTTAAACGAATTATTTTTAATAACCTTTCGGAAAGGTAATTTTTCTGTGATTCAACACTTATTCACCATTAATGTTCCAGAAAATTTCCGAGTTGGGTAAGAAAAGTTTCTCGACGCGAAATAATAAGTTGAGAAAGGAACTGACTCAGAAGATTTCTCCCTCCACCGAAATTTCATGTGAAGTTGAAGACGAAGTTGTGACCGTTTTGAAAAAGGAAGGAGAGAAACTAAAGGTCGAACTTAGTTCTTTCTATCTCTATTTTCGGAACCAGTGGTGCCCGAATCGAACGAAAAGCTTGTCAATAGTCATCATTTCCATAACAAAAACATGGCCGTATCAATACATTTGATACGAGCTTTTAGTTAGACATTCTTGATGATTATCATCGATAAGCAAACTTTCTGAGTAACGCCATTACATAAGGGGCGTATAAATTCAGAACTTCTGCACTCTTTGATTGATTCTCTTCCTTTATAAGCTATGAAACTGAACATTAACTCGTTTCAGACAGTTTTGGAAGATCTGTTGTCCATAGAAACTGAATTTCCATCAGCATCTTCGAATCTACGAAACGACCACGGAGATGCTAACCTCCTCGATTGAATACCGACTCACTCGATGTTGATATATTACTTGTGATTTGTTCTGTACCTTTTTGTTTTGGAATAAAAATGAGCTTAATTCGCCGTTTATATAACAAAAGAATTGGAGGCATCAACAATTAGTTTCATCAAGTGTTTCTTCACTTCGAAAATATTTCAGCAACACTCATTTATCGTATTGACGGAAGAATTGAACACGTGACTTTCCACATAGTTGATGGTACTCCAAATGGGTAATTGAAGATGAAAGTTGCAAGGAAAACGGGTATGTATGGTTACCCTGTTACGCGCGCACAGTATTACATGCAATTTAACTGTGCCGGACGACGAGAATAGTACTATTTTTGTGAAACAGCAGCTTATTTGAGAGATACATTTTTAGAGATCATTCGGATTGTCATGTTTGGTTGGGTTGAGATGTATGATCGTGGGCTGAGCCATGTGCAGAGGCAAAAAGATGCAATAGACGGTCACAGAATACATGATAATGAGACATAACTTCTGCGCTGTTTTCAGGGTTTCCCGTTCATGTATAACCGTATTAAAAACCAAATAGTTCGAGCATGCATGCAACAGTGCTACAATGCAGAATACAGGCCGTAATCATAAAAAGCCTTTTTGTCCCAACCTGCGTCTCCTGAAACATACGCTATTTCTCTGCTCTAACACCCCGCCGGACTACGAGTGTGGAAAAATAGTGCACTAAAGCGAGATACGCAGGTTGAACCGAAGTTGCGGAAATCGTTCGAGTGAGGGCCGATGAAGGTTCCGAACTAATTGGTGTCATGCAGTGGTGACTTTGAAGACGCGTTCGACGTATGTGGATAGATTTCTAGGAGGAGCTCAGGAAGAACTTGAAATAACGCAGTGTGTTCGTCGTTATCAGCGTCGGCAAATGACCATCGCAGAGAATAATGGATGAATTTGAGAATGCGGCAAGTCACGTGGGCAGCAACGATGGAACCGACACCGCGTTTTTCCGAGAACACCGATGAAACCTCGTGTTCTTTACTGAAAAAAACTTCTTCCGTGTTACTCTCTGTTAAAGCAATGACATCGGAACATGGCAATTGTTTCACCACTGTTTTGCTACGATTCTCCAATTTGTCTGACGATCTTGGACATTCGTTGCAAAGGAGTGATGAAACAAACTCCAACGTTCATTTTCTCAAATTTGCATACTGCGAAGATACTTTTTTTTCGGTGAGAAAATATCTTCAAAGTTCGAACTAGATTGCCTGAATGAATCATCATTGATGATCAATACAACTCCCTGTGTAGTTGTTCTTATCAGTATTTATTCGCTATCAGCCTTCTTGCCTTTCATACTCCCTCCAATCGACGTCCAATTCATCGCTTGTTTATAGTTCATGAAAAGAAAGAAATAAAGAAAAATTGTGAATGCAAACCTTCTCGATTACAAAAAAACTTAAGATCTTTATATGCAGCGTATAGTTTGTTTCATTCTCACTGAGACCCATTGGCATTGTGCCGAGATTTTTCGATGACTATTTCACAGAGAAAACATTGAAACTGTACAACCATTACCAGATATATGAAGTTTTTGTAAAAAAAAACTCAAAAGCGGTGAAAAGTAGCCTGGAATATTCTTGGCACGCTGCCAAGTCTTAATAGGAATGACCCAAACTATATTTATCTCTTGCGTTTGCTCCAAGAAAGGTGCTTGAAAATAAATCATTTTCAGAATATTACAATCCCGATACAAGTCTTCAGATAAATAGCCGACCAACATGGCTGACCTTACCTTAGATGCTTGCGATCATCTGATCGGCATTTGGAAGATCTGTTATGAATGTGAAACCACAATCGGAGAATACCAGGGTGAGTATCGACTCGAACTGCCCATATTTTACTCAAAACTCAAAAAGAGAACACGAGAAGAAATTGACTCGCACATTTTGTTCATATTAGAAACACTCCACACTTTGAAGTGAAAACTAGTACCAGTTCGAACTAGAACGACAAAAACACGACAGTATGTCAAGACTCGTACTAATGGCACAGTTCAATTATACAATGGTAGTGTGACAAAAATATCACGAAAACCACATTTCACTTTTTTTGCCCATATCTTATTGGAAATTGGTTCATTACTCATATTGGGTGTTGAAATGTTTTCCTGACAATCACAATTATTCAAATGGCCATTCTTGAATCAATCAATAATGAAAGCCGCTCATTTGAATTTCGAATTTTTTAGAATTATCTCAATTAAAATACTTAAGAATAACGAAATCATGTTCACCAGATAGTTAATTCCACCCAACATGAACGTTTTTCAAGCATGTATGCAATAGTTTTTCCCTATATACAGAATGTGATTTTCTACAGAAACATGTTTTCATTCTCCAAGTGTTTCCATTGAAATACCCTCATCTGTTATTATACATAAGATTATCGTTGTCACAGGGGGGATAATCTATGACTGCAATTGTCTCGCCCATTTCTCCGAGTTCCCTTGCGTACAGGGACCCCACTGGTGCTCTCTCGAATCCAGTGAGTCATTCAAATGAACAAATATAGAGCTGGATTGGAATCAGAACGGTGGCTAGAAAATTGAAAAATGAAAAAAAACATAGAAACGATAACGTAGATGAAATTTAATTGCCATTAAAAATTGGTTTTCTCTTGAAAAACGTCTTTTAATTGTTTAGTGAAGCTCTGAAAACAATGTATTTTGCACTATACAACGAACTTGTTTATCACGTATTTAAATGCTAAAAAAACAGTATTTCAGCACTCATTTATGACTAAATTTTTTTCTCTTATTCATATGAACAGTTGTTTTTTAGAGCAACAACTGATAACCAACTATGTGAAGAAGACATTTCCTACTGGTGGGTGACAATTATTCTCAAATCAAAGTTCATCAAATTATTTTCTGTATAGTCGTCGCCAACGGCAAAGCGGGAGGGTACTGTATATCTCACTTTCCGCTGTGTACGCACACATGTATTCGATTCCAAAACTTGCCGGTTCTCTGAAGTAAAAAACCAAGTTGTTTACCAAAGTTCGCGCCACCAAATTGGCCACTAGTTGATATCAAGTTGTGAAAGCAAACCTTGGTGCACAACTTGGGCGGCGGGTTACGGTAGTTTTGCAATAGGGCCAGGGTCGGCTGGTACCCCGCTAAAAACAGCTGGTACCTCCAATTATGCACATATACTCTTTTTGTCATACTTTTTGGTTTGTTATTGATATCAAATACAACAAAAACGATGAAAATCACAGATTTATTCAATGGTGCAACAAAATATTGTACAGAAAACAGAAATGGCTAAATGATACACAGAAAACAAAAAATACATATTTGTATTGGCACAAACAATTGATGATCGTAAAATCTTAAAATTAAACACTACATGATCCAAACTAGTTAAGTGGATGCACAATTCTCTTAAATTTAAGAACCGCACGTAAGATATCGTACTTTTTGAACTAAATACTATGAACCATAAAATAATGATATTAGGAAAAATAGTACAATAACGGCAACCTCACAACTGTGATAACTAGATGAACAGACCAGCAAAACTAGCCGAAGAACCGATAAACTAATAAAACTATTAACTGTTATATGAAAACATGTTTAAAAAAAACCTCATAATCTTGCCGTTTATACCGGGTCTATGCGGATAAGTGTTTAGCTTGCGGCGATTGGACTTTCCCTCCGGTTCGTTTCGGAATCCTAGCGATCTTCAATCCCGCTGTTGTTCTCTGGCGTCCTCTCGCCTCAGCCATTGGTACTCAGAACTGAAAAAAAGATATTAGTGAACACACATTAGCAAGGTGCGACTATTCTGTACAAAAATAACCCGTTTTTCGATTAAAATATATGAAACTACGTAAATTGACATCAAAATAGGCAAATACGCGAGCTATTGACGAAAAACAGGTACGTTTATTCTTCTAATTTACGGACTAATCGCAACTTTACTGAAGTCTGCACATTAGTTCACGGTTTAAAAAATCGAATTAGCCACATACAGCATAAACTAATTTCTGAATGTAATCTTAGCACTTAGCACACCGAACATACTCCTAAAGGCTCAGACTAACGAAATGAACCTATTTATCAGTTATAGTTTGGGATTAACAGCTAATTTTGGCCATTAACAAGAAACATGTGGCTGTACGTGAATGAAGTTATAGACCAACAAAACTGGACGGAATAATGTGAGAAAAAAAATACACTCACCTATATTAAGCCGAGTGAGCCAGTGCCGGATCGCCATCTGAACTCGTGGTGGTCATTCGTTGTAGCCCTGAAATCGAGACAATAAGAGCTTAACTTGCCAGATTACCGATCACGCCAGTAATATCCATTCCTACACTGATGGATTTTAAATGCATTATCCTTTTTGAAAAAAAACCGACACTTCTTCCTAAAACTTGATTAATCGGCATTCACGCATGCCACGTGCGTACATCATCAACGACAGAAACCTTGCCTAAATCTAAATAGCACGAAAAAAACAAGACACAGGTCACATTCTCGTCGAATTCAATTTCAAAAATTGGAATTTCTGTTATGCAGAATATTTAATCAAAATACGACGACTTAATAGAAAATATTTCACTTGTACTCATACCCCAGTAAAGTTGTCCGAATAGCAAATACCGTGTAAAGGAACAAGTTCATAGGCTAAAACGGTCCATTTGGAACTGTACCGTTGTGAGGCTTTTGTAGTTTGATTCAGCCAATTTTCAACCGTATTGGCCAATCTGCTTTGTGTAGGCAGATCAAACTACAACTTCGACATAGTTGTAATTTGTATACACACCCGAACCCCAGTAAATTTGTCCAAATAGACAGAAAAAACCGGAAAACAGACTACTTTTTCGCCGAAGAGAACTTTCTTTTGATGAAAAATCATCAATTTTCACTTGTTTGCACAAGAAAACGGACTTGATTTTTTCGATTAGTCAGACCTTACTGGTGTTTGCTTTTACGTGCTAATGGACAGAGAAATGAAAAAGATATAACAAGAGCCAACTCTACTTTTTGGAATATGTAAAACAATTGACATGATGCAAACTCACGAAATAGCACAGAGACTCAGAGAGTAGAGGCGGCCCAATGCAGTCTTCTGTAAACAACTACTATACCAGTGTCGTTCTACGATATAGGAGATGACAGGGACGCCTACGTGACTTCATAACTGAATTGTAGTTTGGTACGCTATGCACCGAACGACCGAACTACACATACACAGCGGATAACGTAAATGTCTAATTGGAACCCAGCGAAAAAACGAAACATAGCGTAACAGGCCTACATGTATCGCATTGGCTCGCGTTTCCTAGAGAAAAAAATATACTCAAAATGTTATTATTTATTACTGGTCTGATTATCTGGTGGTGGAAAAAGTTCTGAGTTTGTGTTTGGACGGAAAGCCGAAAAAGTAACCAAAATTACAAAGTTACTAACTAGCACTGAAGTACTGTTTTTCTATAAAGGCACCCGTTTGGGATTAAAAAAACAATAGGTTAAAATTCATTGATTTTACAGAGGAAGCCCGTTTTTTTGAAAGTGTCTGGCTATTCGAATAACTTTTCTGTTTTCTGAAGTACAAGATACACATGAATGAGTTTAGTCACGCGAAGAAAGAGATCTCTCCCTCTCTCTTCCTGTTTATATCCCTTTCTCTCTCTCCCCTGTTATAAGCTCAGTTCATAAAATCAACATACCGAGTGTCCGTGAATGAGTTGTTCCCTCTCGCAGGAATATTATTAGGAATCAGACTAGACTGTTCGTAGTGGCCAGACTGCAGTATTCCTGAAATGTAAAAATTTGAGTAGGCTAGCTAGAAAACTAATGCTTTTCGCCTTTCTGTGTCAAATATGTTTACAAGAGAAAATGTACGTATTTCATTGGAATGGAAGACATTTCGCGCTATATTATAAAAAAACTTCCGCAGTGCTGTTGAAAAGACATAACTAAGCTACTGCCTACTGAGCATACGAAACGAAACAGAAACTTAGGAAAAATACACTGTAATAACTGTATTGCTTCAATGTGTACATTTTACATTAACACTCCATCAAGTTTGTTCGAACAGTCATCAAAATTCGTTAAAAAATCTCCCATTTCGCATAAATAATGAAAAGTTGACTATTTTTGATGCTAGATAATAAACTTTCACGAGGTTGAAACGAAAAACGGCCTTTTGTTGTATAATAGTAACAATGATGCGTGTTTGTGTGTGTGCTTTATGAGGTTCTAATGTTTTAAACAACTCTTTCTGCCTGCAGTCCGATAACCCCGAGCATAGGAACTTAGGAACAATTTTCTTTCTTAGCTCGCTCGTTAACTAGGCATTCAACATTCAACACATATATAAATTAGAATAAAACCGAACCGCTTCGAAGAATTTAACTTCACACGATTTGACATGAGAAAAGGCTATCGACAAAACTGGATTATAGTAACAATAGCCTATTATTACTGACAACCTTCTGTAAACATAACGGACACCCACAAGTAGGTCGTGTAGCGAACCCGTTCGTTGTTCTATATGATTACGCGACACTAGACTGAATTTGAAGTTTTCTGAGGCTTCGTTTATACTTTTGTCGAAAATACGGGTATTGATTTTCTTGTCGAAAATACGCGTATTGATTTCACGCCGCTGCAGTCGACTGCAACTGCAAAAAATACGCTGCAGTTGAGTTGTTCCTACTTTTTTACGCCAGATGTGGCGTTTTTCACGCTCGAGTGAGCGTAATTTAAGCTGACTGCAGCGTGAATTGCAGTATTCACATGACCATACTGCACTTTAATATACTTATCATCGTTATCAAATTTTCATCGTTATTATCATTTAATTACTATTTCGGCTACGCCATAATTCAATAAGTAATAGTCGTTAACTAGGAGTTATTGACCCCGTTGATAATGAGTATGGATGTCAAATCTGAATTGACGTCCGCGACACAACAAAATCGTGAACATTTATCAAACTGAATAAAACGCCAGAGGTTAGAATAACTAACCCTGTAAATAGGATCGGTTATTCGAGAACAACACGCGCGCGCGACTCGCGACGCGACAAAACTTCAACGCTGGTGTATGTTGACAAAACTTTGAGCGGAACGAGAATTGATCATGTTGAATAATAATAATGATAGAATCTAGAGTGGTGGGGGCAGGGGGCTTAAAGTAGCATTTTCCGACACAGGTCCAAAATTATCTGTTACATTGATAGTCCTTTGGGTTGACGCTAACTGGCCGCGTTGTGAATTTGGTAAACTAATGTAATCTCAAAAACCAAATGTGGAGTTAGAAAAATTGGCTGGGCCCCGTCTGATTTTCAAAATATCACATTGTACGCTAGGTCGCGTCGTGTGCACGGGTGACGTGAGTGAAATAATACCCGACTTGTACTTTTACAATCATCGTGATTAACTTTTCATACTGTTCTAGTACCCTCGTGCCAGGATACAGAAGAGAAACGTGGGGATGAGGATACGAAAAATAATGCAAAATTTTGTATTTGAATATTGAATTGCGCTAAAAGTTACGCTGAGTTGTTCATACTTTTACGCAGCGTAAAGTTGCACTGGCTGCAGCGGCACTTTGCAGGTGCAGCAACTGCAAAAATGTAGTGAAGCGACTGAAATTGCGATTCCGCGACAACTCGTCCCCGCGCGTCGCGTGTGCGACAACTCGTCCCTCAACATGCGACAACTCGTCCACAATGTTTTATTCAAAAACTGGCTGAAAACTGGGTTTCGAAGTGAAAATAATTGTTGTAAAGTTCAATGCTTACTATAGAATACAAACTAACTATGAATATATTCAACAAAGTGGTTCATTCATCATATATTCGAGAGAAAACAAGCCATTTACGTAAAATTTGATAATTATAGCAAAGTATGGCCTATCTTTGTGATTTCCAATTGTTCTCTATTTCTGAAGTTACATACAGTTTCTCCTATGAAATATGACCTAGTCACCACCTTTATTTGTAAGTTTTAAGGTAATTTGAGCAATTTTTGGGCTGGGGACAAGTTGTCGCTGCGGCGGGGACGAGTTATCGCACGAAACGCGGGGACGAGTTGTCCGTAAACGGAAATTGCAGCTGGATGCAGCGTAAGAAAGTATGGACGCAGTCTGAGACCGGCACCCCGATACCGGCCACATCTAGTCTCAGAATGTTCACCCGAAAGCCCCGATTCCGTTGCAAAACTAGTTGGTTCATGAATATGAAACTTTATGATTTTGCAACCAAAATAGGCCATTTTTGGAGAAAATATAGCGGAAAACTCAATGAAGAATATGTTATCCCAACTAGTAAATGTGCAATTTATGACTGGAAAAAACGCCGTTTGCGTTTAAAAACTACGAATAGCTCGAGCTTTCATTCCATTAAAAAATGTAATGACATGGTTATGTAGGAACCGTTTCCGGAATTGAAAGTACATTTCCTCAATGTAGCACAGCTCGGACGAAATGGAAACAGATTCTTACCATACCTGTTGAAATCGTCGACTTCTCGAACATCTAACGCGGAACTGAGCGAGAGGTATCAGGACCTAGGTTGAGCGAGCATCTGGGAACCCAACTGAAAATGCAAAAAAAAAACTCATTGGCCAAGAAGAAATTGACATATTGAAGTCTATTAATGCAAATTTGAGAACGACTGCATCTGAAATCAACACACTGGCATTTCAAAGCAAATTTTTAACACTTTTTCAAAACACTACTCTGTGTGGTCACATTATTAGTTGTTTTGCTTATAAACTTGCTGCTCACTTGTGAAACAGCAAGTAAAAACTTAGCTACAACATGAAAAACAATAAATGAGAAAGAAAAACAGAAAAATACAACAATACATAAAAACAATGAAGGAATAATTAATTAAAATTCGAATTGTAAAACCTACAGTACTCTTGACGAAAGTTGTGTACGCAGTACGCAGTTTTGCGTTGTATACCGTAAGACCTTGGTAAACAACTTGGTAAACGGGCTAAACCTTGTTTACAACTTGGGTTTTGGGCTAACCTTGGTAAACAACTTGGTTTTTACTTCAGAGATGTGCTTGTGGTTTGCGCCCTACTACGAAACTTTTGTTCGCAGGTTCGATTCCGGCAAGAGACAGAAATATACAAATTTGGCATTCACTATAGGTGTACTTTGTATGCTTTGACTGTATGCCAAAGTTTTTAGTTTGAAAAGTAGATCGTAATTTGTTTACAGAATGCTGTTATCCATTTTCAGACAACGTAAAAGATGCGTATGAAAGATACATGGAAAATAATTTTTCAGTCTCATAAATGAAGTAAGTTCTGTTCCGTTGATTCTATATTTGTTTTCAAACTGTTCATACTTCAAATGGGAATTGAATTTAGATGAAGCTCGTGTGATCAACACAAACTTATTTGCTATTCACTAATACGATTAGTTTCTCGCCCACAAAAAGCGAACACACTAGCGTCAGTACTCTGAGCATTTCGATAAAACTATGATAAATAGAAAGAATGACGACCTCTCGTTGAGTTGGTCTCAGTTGTTTGGTAACCTTTTTGAGGTTACGTTATAAAGTAACCTAGAAGTCACCTAAAACTGAAATCCGGTTACCCTCCGAACTAACGGTCAAAACCACATTTTGCGTGAGAAAAAAGGTAACCGGTTTTACTATTTAGGTGACCAACCGGTACCTACTGAGGTAACCAGAAAACGAGGTCACCAAAAAGGGGTTAGGTTATCTGAAAACCCAATCTACAAAGCGGGTTTGAGTATGATTTTTTCAGAATTTTCAGTAAAAAATGTGTGTGGTCACCGGTCAATTCACCCTTTTTCTAGGGCAGAAAATCAATGCCATTCGTGTGTTTTTTTCAAATGATCATGTTTCATATTTTCTATCAAATAACAATGCAGACCGAAACCAAAAAACAAAGTTCACCTGGAAAATAAAGTTATTTCCACGCCCATTTTTTTTTCAGATAAACGCGTCGAATGTCACAAAAGAAGATTGCGATCTGTTGATGATGTGTTGGAGAATATGTTATCTGTGTGAAACGAAAGTGGAGGGAAAAACGAACCAATCAAATAAAACAGGTGTGTCTTTAAAGAAGGACGATTATGTGAACCAATCCCGTTACATCGGTCCTTTAAACTGCAATTGAAAAATATATTGCGGTTTAAAGGACTGAAGCGTTGCGATTGGACCACATAATCGTCCTTCTTTAATATAACATTTGAAGCAAAAGAATAAGTGAACCATTGAAAACATGAAAAATGAAGCGACAATTTGTCCTCGAAATCATCTATCTGGCTAGGACAAAAATCGAAAAATCGAAAAATCGAAGTTCTTTTCACAGTTGGGTGGATCAATTACTGTCAGTGTCTCTCTCCCCCCTCTCCCTATTTCTCTGTCTCCCTACTTCTCCCTCTCTCTTTTTCTCTCTCTCCCTCTCTTTCTCTGTTCATCTTTTATATCATATTGACTCTCAAGTGTTCTCCTCCTCTCTATTTCCATAACAATGTTCTTTTCACAGTTGGGTGGATCAATTACTGTCAGTGTCTCTCTCCCCCCCTCTCTCTCTCTCTCTCTCTCTCTCTCTCTCTCTCTCCCTCTCCCTCTCTTTCTCTCTCTCCCTCTCTTTCTCTGTTCATCTATTATATTATATTGACTCTCAACTGTTCTTCTCCTCTCTATTTCCATAATGATATTCTTTTCACAGTTGGATGGATCCGTCCCTGTCACTGTCTCCTCCATTCCCCCAGTTGTCCCGTCCCTCGTGTACGGGAATATCATTTTCCTTCTGCCTGTTCCCTCCAACTGAGTGAGTTCCTCAATTGAACAGATTGTGTTGTAATTCATCGAACTGTTTGGTTGTGAACCAGAATTCATAAAAACTCCAAAAGAATAGCCGGAGTAAACAATTGTTTGAAATTTATTGAAAAACATGTTTTATGATACATTATCATTATTTCGGTGGGTACGTATTCAAAATTACTTTGAAATAATGTTAAAAGTTTATAGCTTATCCATCTTTTTCCAGAAACGGAAATTATCGTCAATTATGTGAAGAATGCATATAGCGGTGAGGAAATGTCCATTCTCATGTACAACTTGGGGAGAAAATATAATTTCGAAGCTAGCAATGAGAAGAGAATAAAAGTGTACTTCATCATCAAAAACATTTCTAAGCATAGCAGTGCATTTTCATTATAGAGAGAGAGAGAGAGAGAGAGAGAGGGAGAGAGAGAGAGAGAGAGAGAGAGAGAGAGAGAGAGAGAGAGGGAAAGAGAGAGAGAGAAAGACAGAGAGAGAGAGAGAGAGAGAGAGAGGGGGGGGAGAGAGAGAGAGAGGGAGAACCGGGTTGTGGATGGAGAAGTCAGATATTCGTGAATGTGAGTATGTAAAAGTTATTTATGTATGTCTGTATAGGTAGGAGAGAAAGAGATAGGTAAAGAACAATTACCCAATTGAAAAACCTAATCATTTTCATTCCTTTATGTCACAAGCTCGGAACCGATTAAGCTCACTTCAGATGACCCGAATATGTTCACTTCACTCTTGAATAAGTTTGTGTCAACTAAAACTCAACCAAACAATGTGAGAAAAGCTTTCAAAACTTACATGAAGGAGAGGCTTCCTGGTCTATTTCTTCAGGTCAGTTTTCAATCAAAATGGCAACTATCTCTCTCTCCTATTAGATGAGTATATTTTTGTTGAAAGGCTATTTTCCCCACCTTGAAGTTTTTTCGGTGAGGTTTACGTTTGAAGTCTACAATAGCGGTCTGCTTTCAGAGTAGGGTTGGTACATTCTGTCGCTTTTTAGTCAAAACAATAAAACCTGCTATCTATTTATTGTGTGAGAATCGAATTAAAACTGGTTTCATACCAACCTGTGGTCTCCTGTGATCACAAACGCTGTTTCTCTGCTCTCACAACCCGACGCAACACCATTGTCGCTTAATAGTGCACGAAGAGAGATATTCAGTATGAAACGCCAGTATGTTCTCACATACGTATAGTTCGTTCCACCCACTTAAAACCCTCTACAGTAATCTGCTCAATTTCCCAGGTCAACATTTGGTATATTAGCGTTTTTGGATTTTTTCAAGTTCTGGTAGTGTTTTCTGCACGTTTACTACTACTAACTCTGGAAGTATGGAAGTTTGAGACCAGAATCATAAACCATTCATTAGAAACACCACTGTGAATGCATGACGGATTACTATAGAAGGACATCGATTGGTGGAACGAACTATACTCCAGCAGCGCAAACTAAAAACACAAACGCGTTCCGATAGGTCATAGTGTTTTTTCTCACAGGAACTACCAGTATTCTTCCATTCAAAGCTGGCCGTTAAAAAGCGATTGGGACAGGGAGCTCAGGGAGTGGTGGAGCTGGTATCCAACAACCACGGCCTGTTCGTAAGAAAAGTAACCACTCACAAAATATATAACGAAATCTTCATTGTGGTTTGAACTCTATACGCGTACTAGCTTTTCAACGATACACAACGAATGAAACTACAAACGCAGCAGTATAAGGGTGGAAATCTCTGCTGGTGAAAAGTTAAAAAGATGAACTTAAAAGGGTGAAACGATGAAAATATGAAAACGGGAACTTGAAAAGGTGAAAACGTAAACTTAAAAAGTTAAAAGGTTAAAAAGATTAAAAAGGTGAACGGAAGGATAATGACGAGTTAAAGATAGGGGTATGATTGATTTGAATATTATGACCCCCCACCGGAGACGGATCGGGGGACCTCCGAAATTTTTATTTTACCATGCATGCGACGCGCGCACGCGACGCGACAAGTTTGGGCCAAAAACAGACTCTTGCTTAGAACTCGTTTCAAAGTGATTTTCGTGACTCGATGCAATTATATAAAAGGACCCCCCACCCAAACGGGATCTAGTGGTGTGGCAACTTTTGGAGACGCGACGCGCGCACGCGACGCGTCAAAATATAAAAATTGTCCAATTAACCTGAGAATTTCAGGGGTGGGGTAATCGAGTGTGGGGATCACGAATATGACCATGGCATGGCGTTAAAGGAAACGAAGAGTGCAAATGAAAAAAATCTTAAAATGGCTGAAACTTGTTGGGAGTGGGGAAACGGGTACGGGGATCACGAATATCGACATGTCGTTAAAGGAGGGGAGAGGTCGAAGGTCAAACTTCCAAAAATGACTTAAGGTTGGTGGGAATGGGTAATCGAGTATGGGGATCACGAATATCGACATGTCGTTAAAGGAGGGAAGAGGTCGGAGGTCAAACTTCCAAAAATGGCCTGAAGTTTGTGGGAATGGGTAATCGAGTATGGGGATCACATGGAGATCAGGGGCATTGGGGGTCGTGATTTCTCGTTCAACTTCGCTCTCGAAAAAATTGTGTCACAAAAAAAACCCACTCAAACCCCAAGCGAATCCCAGTGATCCCCGTGACCACTACAGGCCCTCAGACTAGTCCACACCCATAATCCGAAAAATAATTTTTCGGATCCGCCACCTTTGACGACATGTCGATATTCGTGATCCCCATACTCGATTACCCATTCCCACCAACTTTAAGCCATTTTTGGAAGTTTGACCTTCGACCTCTCCCCTCCTTTAACGACATGTCGATATTCGTGATCACCGTACCCGTTTCCCTACTCCCAACAAGTTTAAGCCATTTTAAGATTTTTTTCCTTTGCACTCTTCGTTTCCTTTAACGTCATGCTCATATTCGTGATCCCCACACTCGATTACCCCACCCCTGAAATTCTCAGGTTAATTGGACAATTTTTATATTTTGACGCGTCGCGTGCACGCGTCGCGTCTGCAAAAGTTGCCACACCACTAGATCCCGTTTGGTGTGGGGGGTCCTTCTATGTAATTGCATCGAGTGACGAAAATCACTTTGAAACGAGTTCTAAGCAAGAGTCTGTTTTTGGCCCAAACTTGTCGCGTCGCGTGCGCGCGTCGCATGCATGGTAAAATAAAAATTTCGGAGGTCCCCCGATCCGTCTCCGGTGGGGGGTCATAATATTCAAATCAATCATACCCCTATCTTTAACTCGTCATTATCCTTCCGTTCACCTTTTTAATCTTTTTAACCTTTTAACTTTTTAAGTTTACGTTTTCACCTTTTCAAGTTCACGTTTTCATCTTTTCATCTTTTCACTTTTTCAAGTTCATCTTTTTAATTTTTCACCAGCAGAGATTTCCACCCTAAGGCAACGTGAATCGTTTATGAGTCTCTCGAAAGAGAGTTCCCGCTTCATTAACCTATTTGTTTGTAGTTGGTTCTTTCTGAAGAAATCTAATGTATTTTGATCAATCCTAGTGTGTTTTTACTCCGATTTCTTTTTTTTTGTGTCGAAGTTGGTGGTATAGGGATAGGGCGCTTGTCGAGATCAAACCACCACTCAGATTTCGACACTGTCTATAGTGAGATATGTTTGAGGTAACTTACAGACACTATGTCTTATAAATTCCATATTTATTTATTTAAAACTTTCGAGCTCTTGGAAGATAACCGTCGTCTTCCTAAAATAATGTTCTGCTCTAACTCTCAGTGAGTTTGTGAGACGCCAACCATATATTTTTCCACAACAACAAGGATAATAAATGAAGCTAGTATGTTTTTTTTTGTCAAAATTCGCCGCGATCAATAAGGTTTCTCTACGTTAAATGTACTCCGCTTCGGGACAGGAAATTTAAACTTTGCTTATAAGTGTAAGTGGTCGGTGGTAGAGTTCATAAGTGGTCAAAGTCAAAAGTGCCATCAAAATAAATACATCAGAAAACAGCATATTTGCCGTGTCCGAACACATTTGTTTTTCGAATAAGCTGAGTGTTGAGTGATGATGTGTCAGCTGATGGGCACACGACCATAGAAATGGGGATATTCCTTGCCCATTTTTAACGCAGTGTATTTCCTGTCCCACGTTCATGATTAACTGTATTTAAGCTGTATCAGCCAATCAATGTTATTCATCTCAACCGCTATATTTATGTTTCGTGCGCAACAATGAATTTTTCAGAATTGCTGTGAAAAGTTATCAGAAAGGATCATTTTGTGAAAGAGAACTAGCGAACGCTATCAAGGTCAGACTTATATTGCGAAAAATAGCGAGTTCTAGTTTGTTCGGTACAGTAACCGAACAATTGAGTAAGCTATATGAACGCCTACATGCTCATAAAGCATACGGAAAAAAGATAATAACAATTTATTTTGCTAAACTCATAAAAACCACTGATCCGCCTCTACTGCCAAAATTACTACTCAAGTCAACCTTCGAGGTTGTATTCAGAAAAGCATTGAAGAAATCCAACCCATGAATGGCAACTCTGTTCCTTACCTATGTTTGACAGTTGTTTGGGTATGCGTTCTGTTTGAACATATTCGATTCAAACACAAAATAAATTGCAGGTATCAAACCATCCAACTTCGCACAAGTCCTTGACTTTTGTATCAATGTCCACAAGACAAACGACTCAACTTGTCTCCGATCGGTTATGTTATGGAATTCATGCCCGGAGGAAGCGTACATGACGGTGTGTTCTACATTTCAACACAATAACTGTTCTCAACGAACTCAGTTCTAGCAGCGTTGCGAGAAAATAAAATTAAAATATTCGCTGTTTCCCCGGAACAGTAGAACAATTTTTCAATTTCTTGTGAAAAAACACCGAAAACCAACCTTCTTTCTCGAAAACATATTGTTTCCTGCCTCGAACTATCGCGCCGCGAGTAGCGATTGCATTCCTCGTCTCCACACTTTTATAACTTTGTACCCTATGCTCAAGCTGGCTTCGGCTCCTCTTTACAGACAGAAGAGCACCTCAACTTGGAACATTCACGTTCTAGAATCTTTAGAGAACCCATGTGAAAACCGTTTTGTGATTTCATTGCAAAAAAAACCTTCGAACTAAATATCACATTTTGTTCGAAAAGTTCTATTGTGATTCGAATGCACGCACCTCTGATCAAACTACAATGATCAGACCGCTGATTTGTTGATTCTCAAAGGCGCGCATTCAAAAACGCTCGAATATTACCAAACCTGCTCTATTCTTGAAGATCACCTTGTAAAAACAACTTTTAAGTTGTTTACCATTTCTAAAAATGGTTTTCCGACGGACGGATACAAAATAAAAATCAACGTTGGGGAGATTATTTGTTTTTCACGGTTCAAACCGAAATATTTGTACCAATACAGCGCGTGTTCCGTCTGGGTGTCATAGACTTTCAATCTCAGAAACTCCCAGCGTAAACTGTGAAATTCTCTTAGTGTATATTCGATCAGTGGTTGGATTTTTCTGTTTATCGCCATATGGGAAGCTGTAGTGCGCCGAAAAAACGAGAACAGATATTTGTGAACGACCTATATTCAGTTATTCACCCTCGCTGCGAAACCAACCGCATCAACTATAGCCTGGCAGATGTTTTGGACTGGACGAGACAAGCGGCGTGTGCGTTAGATTATCTACACAAAAGACGAATCATTCACAGAGATGTGAAACCACAGAAGTTGGTTTGCTTTTATAATCCAAACCTCTCAAACTAACTGGGAAAAAGATGATTTCATTTTTCGATCATCTGTACGAGAGTGCATGGGAGTGGAGCACACATTTTACCACTAGACGTTACTATACTAAGTTGTCATTTCAGTTATTTATTCTTGTTGTTCTATGTAACAGTATTGTGTAGTTCCGTTGAATTCGTAGTCTTCTATCTCAGGGTTTTGTGGCATTGTTGGGTGATCTCAGCGTCGTTGTAGTTTGATTTGCATATTTTCTAGCTACGATAGAAACATTGCCAGAATAAGATACAGACAAAAAGAGCAGAATACAGTCACAGTTTTTGAATGTTCTCACGCCACTTCAATCACTTTCAGTATGTTGCTGAGTGAAGACCATCAAGTGCTGAAATTGTGTGACCTGGGCGTATCCAACAATATTCAAACCCTCGGAACTGCCACGTGAGTACCTCGTGTAGATAAATTGGGCGGATACATGCATTCCAACTAACCTCTACCAAACATAGTTGATCTTATATTCTTCGTAACTTTTTTTCAAATTTTTCCAACGTCCAGTGTTGTGCAACATGGTGTTTTCGTTGCGCGTTTGCACAAAGTGTTGTAAATAGCACTATGTCGTCGCCTCTCAACCAGGCGGCGTAGTAAACCGTCCAACCTCATGAGAAGTTTATTTATTTATTTATTTATTTGATGCACTACGAGGTGCGCTAAACGAGAAAGAAAAAACTAAACACAGAATAACTTGGATACAATTGATCAAAGAAAAAAAAACATAGTAAAATACAGAAGCAAACTCGAACAATAGTCAGGACAGTACACGTGTAGAATTATGAAAAATACGTCTACAAAGTCCGCTAACTACACAGATTTGGTGTATGGAGTGATGAATTCGAAAATCAGTGTTTCGCCAATCGAAGCTACATGCTCTGATGTATATCTGAATAGGAATCGAATCGTGTTGTTACCTTTCTCTGCCACAGAAAATAAAGTGAACAACTACAGACAGTCCTGAACAAACCCGTACCCCTGCAGACACCGTATCTAGAGAAGGGAGGGGGCTACGTGTTAGACTACGATTGAGTTAAACCCGTTAGATTTGTGTTTCCTAACCTACTTATAGTTTGATATTTGATATTGTTCCTAATTTCTGGTAAACCAGAAAATGTCAAGCGATTGTTTGGGGTATTGAACTAATATTGTTCGAGTTACCTAGTTTATTGAGTACGACCTCTGTGAGATAGAGGAAAGCTCAGGACAAAAAGTAGTTGAGCCATTTACCAACTGTGTTCATATGAGTTTCTCATGATGTACCTCACGAGCTACTCGTGAACTCTCAATGTTGTAGCATAGCAATCAATTGAATCTCATGAGAAGTTCGTGCTAATACCTCATGAGGTGATCTCATGAATTTTTTTGGGGATTGCTACGCCACCAGACTGCGCTCACACAGCGTAACAGCTTTCTTGCAATATCAAAATTAGTTAGCTCTACAGTTGTTGGAAGATTCATTTCTTAACGATACTGCGTGCCCCTACACAAAGAGAAGTCAAATTCGGACAAAAATACTGGTCGACGAAAGCACTTTTTCATCGAAACCGGAATCCCCTCCACAAAAATGGCTAGGTCTTCGCGAAAACTATTTGTCTATCTGATTATTTTTGTACCAGTTTTTTGGGTCAAAACCGGAATGTGCCTTCGAGCACAGGATTCTTTCAACTATTTCGTCAGAATGTGAATGTCGGACCGAAACTGATTTTTCGCTAGTATAAGTTTTTCTGAATTTTAAGTGCGGGCACTATATCTTATATGGCGCCAGAGGTGATGAGTACAGAAGAGAGAGTACCGTACACGGAGAAGTGTGACGTTTACAGTCTAGCGGTGTCAATCTGGGAGATGCAACATCGACAGTGAGTTATAGTAGGCTTTACGTTCACATTTGGTAGTTTTTAACATTGTGAAAACACAACGTAACAAACAGACGTTTGACTCGTGAGAAGATTGGTGTTTTCTTTTCTACCCTGTCACTTTAAGCTCTGAGAACAAATTTTGAAAAGAGTCATGAAAAAAACATTAAATCAAAAATGCAGCGTGGTTACGGACAAGTTGCAGAGTGCCTGGGGAGGTGTTCGTAGAATGGCAGGCTGTATAATATAAATGTATATATAATAAATTGGAACGTATAATGCATGTCAGATCTACAGAATATGCGCCTCATGTGACACTCGAAATGTTCTCACACAGCACAAAGTGAGATATACAGCATACCCACGTCTTTCTTCAAACGACAACTATTGTTCGTTCTGGTCTCAATCGAGTCCTTTAGGGTGATAATCTTGCCTCTTTGTCGTGATTCGCGAGTCCCCGCAATCTCTCATATAGTCGTCGCCAACGGAAAGGCGGGAGGGTACTGTATAGTTCACTTTCCGCTGTGTGCAAGCACATGTCTTCGATTGTAAAGCTGAACGGTTATGTGCTGTAGTAGCGCAGTGGTTAGCGCCGTGCTACGAAACTTTTGTTCGCAGGTTCGATTCCGGCGAGAGACAGAATATTGTGTTTTTGGCACTCACTTTATTTGTCTCACAATTCTTCAGGTCTCCTGTGCTGGAGCATAATCTGAATAATCTTCTTGGTCTCATGACAAAGGTCAAGAATGGGGAAAGACCTGAAATCGCTATGAGCTGCGACCCACAGCTACGTGAGATGATTGAGAGGTAAGCGAAAAACGCTGGGGGGGGGGGGGGGGGGGGAGAACGAGAGAGAAATGTTGAGAGATAGAGAGGGAGGGAGAAGGAAGAATGGAAGAGAGTCTTGAGAGAAAGAGAGAGAAATAGAGAAAGAGAGAGAGAGTGAAAGAGATGAAGAGAGAGCCTAAAGAATTCAAACTTGTCGTGAAATCCACCAAAGCCTCTGTTTCAGGGGATGGTCTTCCGAATCTTCTCAACGACCGTCAATGGAGGAATTCCATACCTTTGCTGTAAATCAACTAGAGATTCTCTCGAAACAGAAGGAGCTTGTATAAACATTTATGCAAAAAGTAGTGTATATTCACCCAGCCAGAGTTCCACACTGTGATTATTGCAACACACATCACCACAGTTCTCCAGCTCGTGCACTGATTTTTGTCTACTTCAGAGCATTGTACGTTAGGTTCAGGTGCAAAGTTCAAATACCTTTGAGTGCATTGTTCAAAACCTTTTCGTCTCACGCTTAGCTCAACAAATAATACCAACAATTACTCTTCACTTATTTATAAGGTTCAATACAAAATATCGAGAACATCAATTCGAAACAAGCTGCGTTTTCCACAGTGCTTAAGAACAACTCACTCACATAACATTTGGTGAGCTTCGTGTCGACCACAACTGTGCTGCTTCCAACGTTTCCAGTCAAATCGACTTTTTCAGACTGAAAATGTGAGATTCTTCATTTTATTATCAAACACGAGGTGGAAAGATGTTTTATTGGATGTGGCGGCGTCTCGGTGGATTCACCGTCTTCAGGGCCTGAAAAAGGCATATATCAACAAATTTCCACAAACTGAATACAGTCTGAATATGATTCGAGAAGCATCTCAAGTAGTACCGAACTTGGACACTCAAAAATTCAATAAAAACAACCCATTGACATACCTTTTCCCACACGAGGTGGTGGAGAAAAGTGGATTTAACCGAGCTGCCACCTAGTGTTCGGTTCTAACAATAAAACCAAGAGTTTAACAATATGCCGAGGTTCATTGACAGTAGGACATGGAGAATGAAAACTTTACGTTTAACAAGAACAACTTAATGTTTTCCAGTGCAATGAACTTGTCATGGATGGTAATCACCTAGTTAGAAACGTACCGTTCTTCAGAGGGCGTTTGCTCTTCTGTCGAACCCAGTTTTCTCCCAATTTTAGAAAACAGCACTTATTTATGCAACTCTGTTATTGTAATTTTCTAGCTTTTTGACGATTTCTCGATTTTACTAAAACTAAAAAAAAATTGATTGAATGTTCTGTTGATTTTTCTCAATATTTGTTGGCATTTTGGATCCCAAACTGCAAGATTGTAACCACTTGTTGGAGGTTGGGGAAATCTGCTCTCAATGTGAGACGGGCGTGAAAACAGGTACAGTAATCATAATTTCTACTGACACTTGTGGCTGCTACAAAAGTGGTTTGCCAATTCGCAGAGAGTTGTCTGAGATTTTCACCATGTCTGAAATTTTCGAAGAACCAAACATTTTTTCTAGCTGGTTGTTCATCCCGTTTTAAAATGTTTGGGTGAAATCAATTTTCAGAAAACTTTCGCGCTCTACAAAATGTATGCATGGAAAAATTTCTCAGTGGAAATGTGGCGAAAAAATTTTCATCAGTTTTATCATCTTACGAAGAATTGGGGACATTGTCTTTTTGTTCTGAGTAGAAGACACAACTGAGTAAATATTCTGGTAAATTCCTATTTATCGAAATCATTGCACGTCTCCTACGGTGTTTAACGTGTTTCACGTGACTGTGAAACTTTCCCGGTCGCAAACCTCTTATTGCAGAATCCCTTACAGCGATCAGACGCCGTATGCATGATACATCCCGGGCCGGGTTGGGATCACCACAAATGACCGGGAAATAGCCGGAACCAGCTCGAGATAACATCCCAACCCGGGCCGGGATGTTTCATGCATACGGCCTCGGAATATGAACAATATTGTCGAATTTGTCAGGAAGGTTCAGGCGGGATAGCAACCGATTAACGCCTGCGGCTTCATTGATTTCTTTGCTCTCTCGTTTCTGTTTCTATCCAATCGCGGTAAATTGGCCTTCCAATAAAACTTCGAGCGTGCTTTTGAAAATATGAGAGAACTTCAGAAATATTAAAACTGCTGGCGGCGTTTATTCTCCTTTGCTAGAGCACCTAGAGGACAACTTGTAAATAATGTCATGCCTTCTACAAACAACATACATTTGGAATTATTAAGACAGAGCACGATACATTGAGACTTGGTTCAGAAACGCTATAGCATACGGTTCAAAAATAACGTCAACAATTGTGATGTAATGATATGCTTCCAGGTATAGGAAGATCACATCTGGGAGGTCTTCCTAACAACAAATCCTGCGTCAAGTGCAACTTATATCCGAGAACGAACCACTTTCCACAGGTGTGTTGCTAGTCACCAATCATGTTGAACCTAGCTGAGAGCTTGAGAAAGTGAAAAAAAGCATGTAAGAAAGCACTTACACTTCGTCCTGCGTTCCTCGCCTTGCGCAGTATTTAATGAGACTAGTCTCAGGTGAAAATTCGCGAGGCGATTTGGCCAGATTCGGGTGATACCGGCCCAAAATTGTCGACATTCTTCCACGAAATGACCGGACTCGGGCCGGAGCGACTCGCGACTTTTCATCTATGGTTGAGCGGGAGAGAATAAGAGCAAACAGATGATTTCTGTTTGAGTAAACGCATGTTGACCGCAACTTGCGCGCAAAAACTCTGTAGTTCGGTTTCTATCAGTGGCATTTTTGGAATTTAATTAGCAAAAGACAACATTGAACTAGTACCAGTATCTTACTTGTTCCGATGTTTTTTTGTTTAGCTGTTGAATTCGAAGACTGAACTAGCAACCGAAGTACTGTTGAGGGAAACAGAACTGGACGAGAGAAACACCAAATTGCAAACTAGAGTCTTCACTCGGACTGGCTCTAAAGCGTCTACCAGAACGAATTCAATAGAAAAAGATGATATCTCACCTGAGTACGTATGCTGGAAGATCCCGGCACCTTCATCCCATCCTGCGTCTCTCGCTCTGCCTCACTATTTCTCGTCTCTTACATCCCGGCGGAATGTAAGAGCAGAGAAGTAGCGTATGTTTGAGGAGACGCAGGATGGGATGAAGATGCCGGGTTCTTCTAGCATACGTACTCTGGCGTGGACGCAATTTCTCTGAACTCATGAGAAGTTCACGTAGAGCGAATGAAAACGTCATGGGAAGATCTCATGAGAAAAGAAATAGAAGAATCAAGTAGGGAGAAAAGGAAATTATGAAGTGTATTTCTATTATTTTGTTTGAACTCTGATGACAGCTTAACCGTCTGACAAACTCAAAATCATCTTGAATCAGAGTGAACACAGTTTGAGAGAAACTTTCCCTGAGCACATACATTACTATAGTTTGCACATTTCCCAACTGGACTTGGGCAGCTTGCCAATAAAGATTCAAGGCAGTTTTCGAACATGTTGAAACACCTCAAAACATTAGAAATTCACGTGAAAGGTTTTTCCCGTTCGTTATAATTCGTATTCGAGAACACTTTCGGCAAAATTTATGTTTTCTCTAAATAACAGTCTTCCAAAGTTTTTGGCACGCTGCCAACGAGTCCAGTTGGGAAATGTGAGCAGTATACTATTATAACTCTAGATTATATTCAGATTGACCATTTTTCGAATATGCGGCTTTACCTTATCTATGTACAATGTTTCTTGGTGTTGCGAAAACCGAAGCTGTTCTTCGAATAAAGATTTTTTGCCATTCCTTCATGTGTGTAGTTAGTCTGAGCTATTCAAAATTTGATCTTGAATGTTCATGTTATGTAATATATATGTTTTTCAACGTCGCGAAAATACAAATTTTTATAGAATCTTCTTGATGAAAACCGTTGGTCAGCTGCTCAACAGCTGACCAACGGTTTTGTCAATGCACTTTTTTGGGTTATGCTGTGTTGAACATGTTTCACGTGACTGTGCATTTGACTAACAGTACCAATTGAAGCTCGGTTGAACACAATTGCTGTTCCTCATGCAAAAACAGCTTGATCTGATTACAAACGTTTTAGTCCTACTGAAGCTCAAACATTAGAAAATAACAATTTGTTACACTCTTGTGAATGTGATAGAGAAAAGTTACAACTTTCGCTACTGCTTCTGATTCCGTGATTCAAAAGGGCTCATAAACATTTTCGACAAAGTTGAATTTCGCATTATAAATGAGTGGTTGGAAGAACTGAAATTGTACTGTGGTAAACTCAGTAGAAATAATGCATATCCAGCCAGTTACGGCCTTTTAGACCTAAGGCCTACGTCACATGAATTATTATGAGCTCTAATATATGATGAACGTGAAACTTGGAAACTTAGCTCACAGTACGGTAGGTTCAGAAGGTCAGATAGAGTGTAGAAGGTACAGCGTATTATGAAATTTTCGTGAACCGTGACACTTACCAGTTGTCCTTATCAATTCTCCGGAACCGCCCAACGTTTCTTTTTCTTTTTCGATGATTGTATCGATTAGTGATGATAAGAAGTGCCATTGACTGCAACCGCTATTGGTACTTTCTACGCTCAAATTCTGGTGAGAAACTGGGATGATAGCAGCGAATATTCTCAACATTCCATCAGGTAATTTTCTGACCTTCTACTTTTCTAGCTAGATGGAGAACTACTTCGGTGTCCAGGTCATTAACGCCAATCCAGATTGCGCAAAGCACGGGGGGTATGAAAAAGGGCTAATGAAAAAAGTGGTTTCGTTGTTGCTTTCCGCGCTTTTTATCTAGTCTGAACCAAATAAATTTGCTCAAAAGTAGTCAGAACAGTTCTCATTCTGCTAATTTTCCCGCATTTATATTTTTTCCGAAATTGGGAGGAAAGTGTGCCTTCAGCATATCCGTAAGATAGTTAAATTATTTTCGGAAACCTTGAGATAAAAAATAATTATCGGAGATTAAGGTTCTCCGAGTCCGGAGAAGTGTTCGGAAAAGTGGTTGGACTTTACCCCTCTGAAATCGTGGTGCGTGATCAAACCAACTGATGAGGGTACGCGTGCCTACATCAGCTGGAACCATGTCACAAAATCTGGTCAGTTCATCCAGCAACTTTTAATTGCCATGTAAGGCTGACAAGTGAACTTGACAATGCATGGAGAATATTATTTGGTTGGGGAGAACTCATAGTACAATCGTTTTCCATTTTTGCGTGCGATTGAATAGAATACTTAACTAATTTTCCACGGGTTTGGATTGAGTGGAGAGGAAGGCGGTACTCCTAAAAAGGTCAGGCAATGTACTAATTACGTCCATTCATTGATTGTTCAGAGCCGATGTTGCAATAGTATATTTTCCTCAAGATAATCAGGTGAATTAGGTGAATGGGGTATTTAGGTAACTTAACCGGCTTTTGGAAACCATTTTTTCATTTTACCTCAATAGGTAACCGATCGGTAACCGAAAATAGAAAAGCGGTTACCGGTTTTTCAATGTAAAATGTGATTTTAATCGTTAGTTGGTACGGTAAAATGATTTTAGCTTTAGGTTACCTACCGGTTACCTGCGAGGTAACCTGAAAAAAGGGTTACTAAAAACCGGTTACCTGGAAGGTTACCTTAAAAACGTGTTACCAAAAACCGGTTACCTGGAAGGTAACCTGATAAAAAGGGTTACCAAAAACCGGTTAGGTTACCAAAAAACCCGGTCACATGTAGAATTGGTCAGATAATTATGCTTCAATTGAAGATACCAGACTCCAGCAAACAACAATTTCAGAGCATCTTCTGTACCAGCTTGAATTCAAATCTGTTCCTGAAATGCCGAATGGTTCAATGATACGAAAGTTCCCGTATAAAGGTTATCGGAGTCCACAATATTGGGAGCCTGGCTACGAAGAGCACAAGGATCGGAAAGGAACAAAGAAGGATAGGAGGCCATACGTTCAACTGCGAAAAGGCTATGAGTACACGTGAGCGAAAGAAATCAAACGAATCGCGTGAGCAAACGCTCGTAAACCTCATGCGATTATCTCAAGAACCAAGTCTCACACGTTTTTGTTGTTTCAATTCGTTGTTTCACGAACGAACAATGCATAAATAATGGCGTCTTTGATGTTTCGAGATCATAAAACAACAATAAACTGATGAATTTCTCTCCTTCACAGCGTCGAGGTAACTTGCGCGTTGTTGGATTCGCCGAACACCATTATCAGCAAGGACACTATTCGCTTGACAGGTGATTTCTGCATTATGTACATATGTTTTCAATCAAAAGTGTGAGGTAGGTTAGAGGACATTTCACACTTTTTTTACACTCCAGCAGTTCTTGATGTATTGAGTTATTTACATGCAAGCATGTGATAAACAAGAGGAGAAATAACAATGCTCTTTCACGTTTTAAAGGTGTACTTCGAAGTGAGGAAATGAGTATGATAAAATTGTGGATGATTAATTTTCCAGTTTCCTCTCTTTCATATTTATTCATGTGAACAACAAACATCAGAGTTCAGAGTACGTATGCTAGAAGATCCCGGCTCCTTCATCACATCCTGCGTCTCTCGTTTTGCCTCACTCTTTCTCGTCTCTTACATCGCGGCGGGATGTAAGAGCAGAGAAATAGTGTATGTTTGAGAAGACGCAGGATGGGATAAGGTGTCGAGATCTTCTAGCATACGTACTCAGGCCCGTGCAATCGCAATGGAAAAGTAATACCGGCGGGCGAAATCAAACCACCTCCGAAGTTGAAGAATCTGCCGTCGACGTTGATCTGCAAACCACCGGTCGTACCTGAACCTCAGGCACCTCAGGCACCACAGGCACCCGTTCGAACAATCGAAGTAGAGTATCAGGTCTATGCGTCGAGTATCGAAATGAATTGGACGCGAACTAATAGTGAGTTAACCTCTGTTCCGGCACGATCTTTCGAAAAACCGACTCTATTCTAAGAGTTTCAAAGAGTTACTGATAGTTAGAAAGGCAGAAACTCCAATTGTTGATAAGTTTTCCCAAGTTCGTAGTTCGTACCATAAATTTATCAAGACAATGAAAATTATTACATTCGAAAACACTCAATACAGCAGAGACTATTGAGTTTATGGAGAATCGACTCAATTTTGTGATCTGATTGTTTCTCTGAATTCAATTCTGGTTTCAGAAGATGTCAAGTATCGAGCATACTACACTCGTAACAATAATAGAGTGGAGCTTCCTCAACCACTTTGCTACGGAGAACGATGCAGAGCAGTGTTGGAAGAAACGGAGCCAGGAAAGGAGTACGAGTGCGTGATTCAAAGGGGGCTGCATTGAATGCCGGATTCGGCTAACGGCGTTAGCCAAAAAGGCACGAGAGTCATAGAAGTGCGCGCAATCAATATTCATCCACTCCCACTAATCCTCTGCGTCCCTGACAGTAAGCAAAAAGTTAGTTAAAATTTATAAAATCGAACTTTGAATTGGACATTTCAGGGAGAAAAGGACAAATATCGATGTGTCTCCGTTAGATCTTTGTTTGAAAATCCATTGCACCCTCCCTCTTTGAGGCTAGGTTGATGACACTACCGACTAGAGAGACATTTTTGAGATTCTGAGTTTATTATGTTGTTAATATCTTAGGAAAGCGCTTTCTTTAACTGTGTTTTCCATCATTGCTGATGATCACACGAAACAGTTGTCATGCAGTTAGGAAGTATCAGACCAAATCTTCCTCTGAAAACAAGAAATTGATGGTGAATGACGTGCACCTCATAACTTGCAATTTCAGGGTGAGCATTGAGGGAAAAATCAATGACGAACTCGTGGAATTCAAATTTCTGAAGCTGAATACAGGTTTGTAGCATTGTCTGTATAGATTTGGTCAAATGCAGAATAAAATTTCAGATTACCCACCCCTATTCAATTCCGCCACGGGATTCGCGTGGTAACGTACTTTCCTTTTCCGATAGGGGATGTCAAGAAATGTCAACGTTAACTTTATTGGTTTTTCATATGTCTAAACATACTTTCCCGGTGAGAATATCTTAATTGAATGCGAACTAGAGTGTTTGAATAATCGTTCATTGTGGATCAATAAAACCTTCTGAATAGTTGTTCTTATCAGTTTTCATTGACATCACTATCGCTCGTGCTTTTGCTACCTCTAACTCTATTCAACAACTTTCAACACTTCACGTTTTTGTCAATTTAATAGAAGAACGAGTGAAAACGATGTGATGACTGCTGACTTTTTCATTCGCTGAAAACAAATTCAAATTCTAGGCAGGATATTGATCTGCCCGAATTTTACCTCCAACCCTATTTCATAATGCTTTGTATTTTCCGTTGTTTTTTTCTCGTTTCTGTGAGTTTATAAGCAAACTAAACCTGAGGATTCGTGTTTATTGCTGTGTTTGTAGGTCCATGTCCAAACCAAACGCAGAAATTTGATTCTGCTCAAAATTCGCTCAAAATGGCTGACCTCAACATGGATGAAAGCGATCATTTGATTGGGATTTGGAGAGTATGTGTGTACTGTGAAGCAACTATTTCGGAAGATTCTTGTAAGTATTGATTCAAACAGTATTTTTAAATTATTCTCAAAATGAGAAAGCACAATTTTTTGTTTCGTCTCGGGCACTTTGCTCACTTTGTGGGAGAGCATGGAGACTTATTTCAGATTTCAATGACAAATTCGGGAACATCTCAGAATATAACCAAAACGATAGAAATTTAGTGAAACACTTTTTTTCGCAAATACAATTTCATGACGACCTGAATTGTGGAAAATGAGTGACGATCATTTCGATTTCGGAAATTGAAAGAAATTGCTGCTTTCATTCTGGAATAATCTCAATTTAAATACTGAAGAATAACGAAATCACGGGCACCAACTCATGAGTTTCAGTCAACATGAATTTTCCACGCATGTTAGCATCAACTGTTGTAAGAGAAACATTTCCACACTTTAATTAGCATTAATAAATGTTTTTGCAATTGAAAGACATTATTTACAAAGTGTGAGTTTCTACACAAACCTTGTTCTGTCCTCCGAGGTAATTCATTAGAAAAGATCCTTATGTTCGAATCTGCACAAGAATTTCGTTGTCACAGATGGGTTTATCTATGGCTGCAAGTGTCTCCTCCATGACTCCCAGTGTCCCGTCCCTCGTGTACGGGAAAACCACTCTTGCTCTCTCGAGTTCAGTGAGTCATTCAATTAAATAATCATTATGCAAATTGGAATGAGACTGAAATCAGCTTTAAGTCAAAAAAAACAAAAAAAAAATAAAACATAGAAACTATAACACAGATCACTCTTTTGAAGCTCTGAAAAAATGTAATTTGCACTATACAACTGGGTGTTAAAGAATCCATCCCGCTTTAATTTTGACTTTTAAATTAACAATCTGACCCTATGGCAAATGAGAGACCATTATCTAAAATATTTATTTTTATATTCCTATCTTGCTTTGTTTTCGTAGAAAAGCGGCTTGCGTAATGACACCGATAGGGGAGTTGCGTACGAGGTATGCTCAAAATAGCCTATAGAAGTGCAAAAATGATTTAAAAACACTCTATCACATACGAATACACAGTTAGAGACTACAAAATGAAATTAAATATGGATGTAAATTATTAGTAAAATCGCGTCACAGTGAAAATGTCCATGTCCCCTTCTTTATTGCTTGATGTTATGCAAATTTCACGAATTTATGATTAGAAAGTTCTTTCATGGTCTATGGGGACTATAAGAAACTTTTTTTTTGAGCTTTTAAAGTTTTTCGTGAAACTCAATTTATAGCGGAACGATTTCTTCAACGAACTAGTTTATTATGTATTGAAAAAAACTTTTTTTTTTACTAATTTGGGGAAAAACTTGATTGTTCCTTTTCTAATTTATATGTAACAGTTGTTTTCCAGAGCAAAAACTGATAACCAACTATGTGAAGAAGACATTTTCTACTGGTGGGTGACAATTATTCTTACTTTTCAAACCAAAGTTCATCAAATACATTTTCTGGTGTGCTTGGTATGCCTTGACTGTATTCCAAAGTTTTTGGTTTAAATAAAGACAATCGTAATTTGTTTACAAAATTTTTATTTATTTTCAGACGACGTTAAAGGCGCGTATAGAATATACATGAAAAACAATTTTCGCAGTATCATCGATGAGGTTTGTTTGTTTTCAGTTGATCCTTACTTTGTTTTCAATTTTTTCAATTTTAGTTCAATTTAAATGTGGCTTGTGTAAATAAGAATAGTCTCTCGCCCACAATAAGCAAACATACTAGCGTTAGTTCACTAAACATTTTGATATAACTATTCAGTATGGAATGGCGACCTCTTGAGTTGGTCTCAGTTGTAAGAGCTTATTGAGAGTAATTATAAGAACTTACTTCAGCCAAATTATACAAAGCGGGTTTGACTTCCACGTGAAGCAGTTATTTTGGAATATCGAATTGTAAACCAGTTGAAAAATGAAATACTAGGTTTTTCGCCAATCTTTTTTAGACTTTTCATCACAAAAATGTGTGTCAATTTATCCTTTTTTCTAGAGCAGAAATTCAATGCCACACGTGTAACCGGAAAAACAAAGTTCCACTGGAAAATAAAGTTATATCGACCACATTCATTTGGTTTCTTCAGAGAAACCCGTGGAATCTCACGAAAGAAGAATGCAATCTGTTGATGTGGTGTTGGAGAATATGTTATCGATGTGAAACGAAAGTGGAGGGAACAAACAACCAATCAAATGCCACAGGTGACTGTTTAATAGAGGTTATGAAACAACTGAATCTCTCCCTCTCCTCTCTCTCTCTCTCTCTCCTCTTTCCCTTTCTCTCTCTCCCCCCTC
>OZ038437.1:18589601-18946750 GCA_964036275.1 Litoditis marina | reverse complement strand
CTTTCCTCCAGCTCGATATATCTCTCTCAGTCACTTTATCTATTTCGCATGTTCTCGTTCCACCCAGTAGATACTTTCGCTTATAAAAGGCTCGATTCTCAACCGGCCCTTGTGGTACAGTGAGGGGCCCCCAGTACAACATATAAGGATTCTGAGTTGTCATGTTTTCCTATCAGTCCAAATTTTAGAGAAACGGTACCTTTATTGACTCGTGATCAACACTAAATCTGATCCTGGTGCATTCAAATACTCAGTACAAACGTTAATCAATTCATTTCTACACTCGAAAGATAAATATATTCATTGCCAGATGGTTAATGGCTTGGCGCCGTTCGAAAATTTTGATGATATCTATTTATTCGAACTGAAGATTGGCCGTTGTTTGGGGGCAGGGGCGTACGGAACCGTGCATCTCGCATCGGATGAGTTTCATACGTGGGTTTTTACCTCAACTTCATCTTTCGAATTTTCCTGAGGTGACATGGAGTACTGAGTAAACGATTATGCAGCGTAGTGACAAAACTTTCTACGGAACTACGCCGGCGAGGGGTATAGTCCTGGCACCGTAGCAGAGTGATGCAAATTGTGAGCTCAACTTTGCCGAGTGCTTGGTCACATTCTGGCCACATAGTTGCCAACTTTTTATGTATAAGCATAGTGCAGGTGACCCAAATCTGGGCGAGGTGTTGACCACATAGTTCAGCTCGGAGCTGACCTTTTAAAGAGACTTTGCTACGGTGCCTGGTCATTTCCACTGAGACTTGGCAGCGAGCCAATGAATATTCCAAAAAAAGGTTAACCACGATGCCAAGGTGTCTCAGTGAGAACGAAGCGAACTACAACAGTTTTTTTCTCAATTTTGAAGAAGCTCACCAGGCTGGTTGCATAATCAACCGGGGAGTGATTTCATACTCGTTTAGTACATTGTCAGAACGTGCAAAATTCTCAAAACAACCTTCTCAAGAGTTTTTCCGACCGGTCGGCAAGTCGCCGACAAAGATAATTTGGTGGACTCAGAAAGTTATCAATTCAGTTATTTTTGCCGGTTAATTGACTATAGAGATACAAAAAAAGTCACGCTGCCAAACCCATCTGAAACGCAGAAAAAAACTAAACCTGAAAACAGACCAAAAATGGACACTTTTCAATTGTTCTGAGTCGCCGGCAGGTTTGCCTTGGTTTGAAAACAGTTGTTCCCTACTCTCTTGAGTTAAACTTCTTCAGAATGGCTGTGAAGCAGCTGAGACCATTATTACCCTCAAACAGCGAAGAGCTCCGGAAGGAATTAAACTATCTAATACAGGTATTTAATAAGTATTTAAAAGAGACCGGAACACAACTTGAGCTAAAATTTTGTTCGGGCTGCTTTCAACTGTATCGAGATAAGAGAGCACAAACAAATCGTATATCAGTTCGATCAGTCCACGTGACATTCACATGACAATGCCGCGCGACACGCAACGCGTCTAATTAGAAGTACGAAACAGCAGCTTTATGACAGCTAGGGTTGTGTTCCGCTTTCCTTTAACATATGTAAACCTCTGTTTACCCTGAAAACACAATAGAACATTTGATTTTGAGTTCAGGTCTGTCGTCACCCTAATGTGGTTCAAGTTCGGGCCGTTTTGTACGATCATCCAGAGAAAGACAAAACCAAGTCATCACCCATTGGTTTTACCATGGAGGTCATGTCAGGAGGCAGTCTCAGCGACGGTAATTTTTCATACTTTTTACGTGGACTCTCGCGCAAATATTTAATATTTTCCACGGGCTACCGGCTGACATTAGGAAGGCTGACATTAGGGTTGTTAAAAATGAAACTCGAACTCGAGAAACTCGAAAATTTCAGAACTCGGAATACTCTAAGCTTGAAAAACTCGAAGTTCTAAAACTCGAAAAACTCGAAAATACCAAAACTCAAAACTTTGAGTTTCAAGTTTTCGAGTCGAAAACAGCGTTAATTTACACAAATTTATCCTGGCGCTGTACCAATCCTCCCATACCTCGTGAGGTCACCTCATGAGCTAACTCACCAGCTAGCTCACGAGCTCACCTCATGAGGTTACTATGCTTAACCATTGTACATTTGAAAACTGGTCAGCTACATTCGAAGTAGCTCACCAACTTTTTACGCGCAGTTCTGCTGACCAGTAAGCTGGCGAGGTGCGCAGCAGCGAGAGAGTGTGCTATTCAGAGAGGACAGAGGGGCAAAAAGCGCCACACGATCAAATCAACGGAGACCACGTTTTGTTGGTGAGGTGCTGGTGAGGTGGCAATCAGCTTCCTTTTTCCTTTCATGTTGAAATTTCTTATTGTTGTGTTCGGTAATTCGCACTACTAAACTACTTTTTTGTTTCATTTAACGTACTTTTTCTCAAATAGTATGTTTCCGTCAATTATTTTTATGCAGTTCGAATGTAATTAGGTATAAATAGATTTCAAAGAATGTAAGTTCTCCCAATTACTTACTTTCGATGGTATTATCATCAATATTGTTTTGAAGTAGTTCAAATTAGCATAATCATCTTGCTTACGCAATTTATATGTTTTGCAAACTCTGAATGCAAACAAAACTGATAAATTTTTGTCGGTAATCATGGTTATCAAGCGAGATTAGATTGTGCATTTCCCTCTCAAATTGTTGTTTTCCATTTCTCTTTGTTTTTCATAAAATTTTGCTGGATATATCTCAAAATATCTCAAATGACATATTTTCAGCTCGGGATATGGTTGGAACAACATAAGTCACAGTTTGAAGTTTGCAAGAGTGTGAATGTAAACTCGAAAAATTTTGATAGTTGTTTGGTGTTACTACCGTAAAAGGGTATTCAATGAATAAAACTTGTTCATTTCAATCTGTTCATTTTCACTTAGGTTCGTTTTTTTCATGTCCTTTTTGATCATGTAGCAAATTGTACAGAAAGTCAGTTTTGAGATTTACGGTTTTCGGTTTCTTATGGTAGTGAATGTATTCTAAGAGCTTAGGTAAAACTACTCTTTTGCCTTGAGACTTGTTTACATTTCTCAAAAATGTAAATGCCGCATCAACCTGTTTATCACGCCTCCTACCTCATTTACAAATGTGTCAAAATAGCACAGAGGCTAGTGAGTCGGACTACTAGACTTAGGTCGCAGGTTCCAATCCTCCAGTCGAATTTTTTTCAAATACTTCAACCAATATGTAAATAATTCGTAAGGAAATTGTTCATAGTTCAAGGTGCAACTACAGTTGTGAATATTCATTCTTAGTATTGATTATTCCGATAGAAATTATTCAAAATGCAAAATTTATAGAAAAATTATTCATACTGAAAAAGGTCAATAAGAATTTTTCAAATTGGTTTTTCAATTTGATTATTTGAATTGTAGTTCGAGTACTACATACGTTGTATCCATGGAAAACTTGAAGAAATGCGTCAAATCGGGGTTTCCTCTTAAATTGTAGCATCTATATTTCTCCTACAGATAATTTTCATAAACGTATGTTTGTGCTAGTATGTGTGAGCTGTTCGAAAATCTCGGCCTCATATATTTAGTTTTGTTGAGTAGGCAACATTTGGTAAATATAGTTCGCTCTCACTCTAAAATTCAGTGGGAAAAAATTAAGTATTGATTGAAAAACTGGTGAGCTGACGAGGAGCTCGTCAGTTCCTCGTGAACCTCGTGAGTAGACCTCACGAGGTTCACTCATGAGATCTCGCCAGTTTTGGAGGGATTGCTACAGCGCCTGGTTTTAAAAACATAATTTCTCGTTTTTCTCGAAAGGCATTGATTAGGGTTGTTGAAAACTGCTCACTCGGTGTAGTTTTGCTTATAGAACATAATCGATTTGTGTCCACGAGTTGTTCACCTGTAGGCACATGCTAGACGTACTAAATCACGATTTAGATATCCAACCCACAGAAAATAATTTCAGTAATTCATAGTGACCCCCGCACTGCGTACGACATTACACAAATACTGAAATGGATCAAGCAAGCAGCGTGTGGACTGCATTATCTACACGGAAAAAGGATAATTCATCGAGATGTGAAACCTCAAAAGTGGGTTTGAATGGAGAACAGTGCTTCACTGGTGTTGCATGAGTTTTGAATACTCTAGTTGTCACTCATTCTTCTTTTTTGCTCCTGTTTATTCTTTTCACATTATTTTATAGAGTTTTTGTTTTAGCATGTTATTGGACGGAAATCACGAAGTTCTGAAGATATGCGATCTCGGAGTATCAAGTATCATTCAAACATTACAAACAGCAGTGTGAGTGATGTCCTTTTAAATCCCTAACCTATGACGTTGTTCTGATTTCCGGCGATGATTCTTGATCCAATATTGTTTGAAAACAACAGTTGATGCTCATGCTATACGGAATATGATTTTGTAATTTTCTCAATAGGAAAATGTACGGTTGAATAAGTAGCTGCAAACATATCATTTGAGAGTCCACTACCGTAACAGGCAGTGATCAGAGTCGTTTCGTATATAGTTCTAGAAAAAAATTTCTTTTCCAGACGAGGAACCTTCGTGTACATGGCTCCTGAAGTGATGAGCGAAGGAGAGAAGACAAGTTATTCCGAATTGTGTGACGTTTACAGCCTGGCAATCTGCATGTGGGAAATGCATCATCGCCAGTCAGTTTCGAGCAATTTCTAACTCACAATTGTGTTCAAGTACAACGAAATTTGGCGGGAAACAAGTAAAATCGGCGAATTGTCGCTGGCTGGTCGCCTGCAGCTGTTTTTAGTTCCTCGATTCTGAATAATATCAAAAACCGGAACTAGTGATCTATGAATAGGTAACAATTGTAGCGATGAACAATGAAGCCGTTGATCCCATTTTTCCTGTTTCTGGCTTAAAATGTGCCTTATGTAGAAGTACCAGTATGGGTATCATATTGAATTTATATTGTTCAGAGTAAACGACCCAAAAATGTTCGCAGGTGACTTGCCGCCAAGTTCCAGAGTACGTACTATACACAATTCTCGAGACAAAACTGCATCTCCTTCTGGCCAATTAGCGAGTCGAATCAAAAAAATTCTCCGACCCACCAGCGGCAAGCTTGTTAACATGAATGAATCCAGCGAATATAATTGGTCTTCTTCTGCATCTCCCTCTTGTCAATAGTTATCACCTGAAAACAAAAAGTTCTGATTTGTGTGACGTTTTTTTCATTGGATTCCCTGTGAAACGTGCACAGGTTCATAAGTTATTACATGAACTAGTTCTGGATTGGAATGTTCCTGTAAGACTTGTATTCAAATCGTTACAAGTGGCATTCTCATAAAAACATATCCAACTTGATATTTTGATTGATGGAATCGGATAAATCAATTCATTTCTTACATAGTACACAAAAAAGTATATATATTCATGGAAACTGAGATTGAAATTATACTTACAGCAAGCATAACCTAGTTTACAGGATCCCTTTTGGGACCTTCAGCCATGGTATTCTCACACTTGCGAATAATGTCCGTGAAGGTGTTAGACCCACGATTGCGGAGGATTGCGACTCGGAACTGAGTGACTTGATTTGCAGGCAAGTTTCTGAACTCGTTCAGTATGAACGAAAGATCGAATGCTATGGGGGGTTTCAGACTGTATAGGACTCCGTCATTCTAGTTTCACCGCTATCTGAGAAAAGAACGGAATAAAATAGAATAGATAAGAATATATGTAGAAATTTATTATCAGTCTGAAGCTTCAGCCTAATACAACAAAACAATACTAACAAACGAAAAACAATAGTGTGTTACAATAGGATGTGATAGAATTGATAAGAGTAGATCTAGAAATTAGAATTGATCAACGATATTTCCAAAATAAGAATAGAATTAGAATCGATCAACGATTTTTCCAGATCCTGGGCTCCCGAAGTTGCCGACCGACCAACCATGCGAGACATCCATACGTTCACTGTGAATTCGCTTAGAAGGCTTGGAGTCAACAACGAGATCTGAAAAGCAAAGTCAACCTTATAGTCGTCGCCAACATGAAGGCGGGGGGGGGGGGGGGGGGGGTACTGTATATTTCACTTTGCGCTGTGTAAGCACACATGTCTTTGATTTCAAAACGCACGAGTTATTTACTCTGATAGCGTAGTGGTTGGAGCCCTGCTACGAAACTTTTGCTCGTCGGATCGACTCCGGTGAGAGACAGAAACGTATGAATTTAGAACTCACTATATTCAATGATTGTGTGTTTCTTTTGTTGTTGTGGTTGCATTCAATTCGGTACAGGAACTCAGGATAAAACACAATAGAGAGTTTTCTTGTATTGTATTATTATATTATGTCCTGGCGTGATAAAAGGTAAATTATAATACTGTATCACATTCAATTCTCGAATTGAAGAGGATAGTGATATGCTCTTCAATTTAAAATTGGAATGTTATCCAAATTCAACTACTTACTTTACCCTCCGTGTTTGGTCATATTGTTCCGTTTTAGCGCCTTTTTTGTTTTGTGGATCAGATTGGAATGCATAAATATACCAATCAATGTGCCTCGAATTGAGAATTGTTTTGTAAATCAGCATCGTTGAATCTGATAGTCACCAGACCACAACGTAAAATGGGTACTAAAACCCTTAACTTGAACCAGTTCTCAACTAGAAATGTGTAACTGGCCAGTCGGTAAGAAAACCATGACGTGCGAAAATACGAATCCTCCTGGAAAACACCCAAGAGCTGTTCCAAGATATAATTGAACCTCTGAAGAACCGTGAAACCAGTTTGCCGATTTGAATCGATCGAGAACGAACACTCAATCAATTCTCATTTTTGGTAATATTTATTAGTAGCCTCAGTCACTATCACGTCCTCAATTTGTTTTATTTCAGCCCTCAGCTTTCGATCAATCTACCAAGTCATCCTCACTCTATGCACAATTCATCAACACTGCGTCAAGTTTGTGCGAAAAGTTCCATAGAAACATATTCACCGATCACGAAATTCCACCGGTTTATTTCTCCCGGGTTATGACATTCCAAATTTGAATTGGTGTATGAATCGTTTACCTAGCTATGAAGTTTTATCTCGTGTGTTCTCGATTCAGAATGGTGGACACGTAACATTTCTGTAATCCAAACGAACTGAATATGTTGTACTGTGGAAGTCGCGGTGGGAATGAAAAGTACTAGATTATAGTTCGTTTCAACCATCGATAGCAGCCAGTTACAGTATATTTTAGTGGGCGGAGTCAATTGTATTGAAAGTTTCCAACAGCGATCAGCCTAATCAAAATTGTGCACCAGCTGGGTATTGAACTCAGCTGGGATAGGTGGTGCGGCGCCCACAAGCAGACGGTCATAGGCTGCGTTCACACTTCGCGCCTCCAACTCGAGCCGCTGCATCTGGATGCAGCGGCCAAAAATAGCAAAGGCTGCATTTCAGTCAAAAGCCGCTGCATCCGGATCTGAAAGCTGAAAGCCGCTGCTTCTTGCTGTCGAGAAGTATGAACCTACTTGGAGGCCGTTACGATTTTCTCAAACTTGAGCAAAATTCAAACATTATCTAATTTTTCGTTTAATTTCAGGTCTATACGCAAACCGTGCCATTGCGTACGCGTGTACGCAATGGCACGGTTTTTACGTTATCAGATACTACTACACTCGTACGCTAAATTTGGTACGATTTCATCCACTTTAAAAAAAACTGTCGCGTCGCGTGCAGCGCGCGCGTTTTTTCAAAAATATGAATTGTATTTTACGTTATCAGATACTACTACACTCGTACGCTAAATTTGGTACGATTTCATCCACTTTAAAAAAAACTGTCGCGTCGCGTGCAGCGCGCGCGTTTTTTCAAAAATATGAATTGTATTTTACGTTATCAGATACTACTACACTCGTACGCTAAATTTGGTACGATTTCATCCACTTTAAAAAAAACTGTCGCGTCGCGTGCAGCGCGCGCGTTTTTTCAAAAATATGAATTGTATTTTACGTTATCAGATACTACTACACTCGTACGCTAAATTTGGTACGATTTCATCCACTTTAAAAAAACTGTCGCGTCGCGTGCACGCGCGCGCGATATTTTATTGTGAATTTATGAAAAATAATAGCTCTGACGGTTGCACACCGGTATTTCCACTATAAAATTGCTGCTCACTGATGATATTGTTCCAAACACCTGACAGAACTTTATTAAAAATGCACAATGGGAACAGAACAACAAATAAACTCAAGTTACAAAGAAAATGCAAGCACGGAAGTGGCCGCTGCCTTTGATTGCAAGCAAAGGCAGCGGCTTCTTGAGTTGGATGCAAAAATATCCCAAACCGGCGGCAAAAGTGAGCGGCCGCTGCAAAATAAGTATGAACCTCCTAAATGCACCTGGGTGCACGAGCCGCCGCACCTGGATGCGGCGGCTCAATCGATAATCATGTTTTTAGCAGGCGAGCCCCCAGGTTGCGAGGCCGCTGCATCTGGGTGCACGTAGTGTGAACGCAGCCTATGGCAGGAACATGTTGGCCCAAACTAAAAACAGTGATATCAAACCATCTTTTCTGGCCGTTGTTCAATGCTTATTTTATTACACAAAACGTGGTTTAAATTACTCCCCGATCATGTGGGAATCTTTTGAAAACAAAAAAGTTGCTAAAATCCTAAAATAACCTGTTTTCGAATTTTTATTTGCAATGAAAACACTGGCAAGCTGCCAGATCAGTCGCCTGCAATGTAGGGCGCGCTCGGCCAGCATGGCTGACTGCTATCGATGGGTGAAACGAACTATACTTCAGAGGATGGTTTTCTGATTTTGAGAATCCGGTCTCTTCCCCTCCTCCAAGAAGTTTCTCGCATGTCACTGGATCAATGCCAACAGAGCATTCGATAGTCCACCATGAAGACTTCTATGAAGAAAGGGACCAAGACCTTACAAGAAACTGCTGCTACGAAGATCTGTGACATGTATCATGAACATTGCCTCGTAACGAAGCGACGTGAAAAAATAAATAAAATATGAATATAAATAAAAATACCATCAATGAAAGATATTCATACATTGGCAGTGTACAGCCTGACGGGGTTAGATGTTGAATGGGATGATTAAACGAATGTTTCAGCTGAAAACAATGGCTTCTCAACGAAAATCGAACCACGCTTCTCGTGAAACACCACAGGCTTTCCATGAAATTGTGTTAATTACAGATAAATTCACAAAACGTGTCCGTGTTTTTGACCAGAAAATTGTGTTATTGTTATATCGGCCACCTTCTTAGTTCTAACAAATGAATCTGAAATTGAGCAGATAACTCGAACGATATCCCCTTTTTACTAGAGGCATTTATAGTCGTCGCCAACGGAAAGGCGGGAGGGTACTGTATATCTTACCTTCCGCTGTACGCACAGCACAAGTTGGCGATTCCAAAGCACACCTGTTATCTACCATAATAGTGCATAGGTTAGCGTCCTGCTAAAGTTCAATTTTTTGCTCGCAGGTTCGACCCCGGTGAGAGACAGAAATTTATAAATTTGACATTCACTGTACGTGCGTGGTGACTTCTTTTTTCTACGTGAACTTCTCGATAAGAGTAATCACACGTGAGCTCGTTCTAGAACGGCCTCTTATGCTTAATCTCAATGACAGTATGGTAGTTTGATTCGAAAGTACAGAAATGGAGATCAAACTACAAACATAATTCTATTTGTTTTCTTTTTTATTTAAATTTTTTGGTCATTTTCTGTGCTAGGCGTCTTACAAAACATTCAAAACCCCAATGAAATTTTCATTTAAAAAAATTATATAGGTTAAAGTTAAACTTTATTAGGTTAAAGGGGGGCTGAAAGGAAAACGAATTTAGGTGCCCTGACCCATCGACGGGGCACCTAAATAAAGGACTAGTGGCAGAGAAAAAGACAAGCGCGCCTCAATGCTAAAACGTGGCAGCCCGCCGCTCTTGAATTTTTATGCGTAAATTTTATGTTTGTATTTACTTTGTTTTTGTTGAATGTAATTCATGTTTTTCATAATATTTTTTGATCAATTCGATCTAGAGGCAGTTATAGATCCTGTCTGAAAACGAAACACAATGAAAATACCTTTTTATCAGGTTTTATTCGATTTCCAGATTTTGCTTGTTCTCGATAAAATATTAGTTTTCGTCAAACTCACTTCTGTCTTAGCTTTTGAGTATTGCTAACCACAGTGTATTGATAAGTTTATGTTTATTTACTACCAATCGTATGCTCGAACCAGCAAAACGCGAATCCTCCAACCAGCTTGATAATTATGCAATCCGCAACTTGCTTGATAATTATGGGTGGTGGTTTTACTCTATATTTATACGATACTAGGCGTCAGTTTATTCAGTTTGTTTGCAGGTTATCTTTTTCGGTGTCGAGGACGTTGTTCAAGAATATTCAAAATTATCGAACTACGCCTACTTCTTGCCTGCTGATATCGGAAAGACCCGGATGAACGGACGATGTTTTATTCTTATCTAGACTAATCAGGTTGGTAAAACACGTTTTCGCACCATTGCTGTGCATGATTTTTCCGTATAACATTCATAAAAATGAAATTGCCCTATTACTTGTTTCAAGGGGGAACCCATTTTTTGATTACAATTGTGCATGGGAAAACGAGCAATTCTCTCGTTTGTTGGTTTATTAGCGGTGACTGGCAGAAGCACAGAAAAGTGTATTGTGCAACATTTCAATGAATACATTATGATTGAGGAATTGAGGTTACTTTTTGTTTCATCTTTTATCTTCAGCTAATAATGGGCAGGCTTGTCGTCCAAATTTGTAACAGGTATACTATCTAAACTCCTTTTTTTATTAGAATGTCCTGAAACCTGAACTAAATGTTGGTATGCATTTCCTTTTTGAAACGGTCCAGCAAAAATACGGTTTATGTTGCACAGTGGAAAGTATCATTAGATTATTTTTCAGGTCTCGTATACATTTTGTTCCCTGTTCTACGATCCCCTGTGACTGCGACGTTTCTGGACGACTGAAAAATCGAGCTGAAAATAAGAAGGTGAACAGTTATTTCTTCCACATTTTTTTTTCATTCTAGTAATCGGATAGTATGTGAAAAAAAACAATCAGGTGAATAGCGAACCGAGGGATATGGAGTAATCACTGCAGGAAAATGAACCTTTCGATACCCGATTTTTGAGTTTATGTGTTATATATTTGGTCGGTATATGGTATTACCAAAGTAGTCAAAACATCGCAACGCGGATTTTTTTCTGCTCAAACCAGAGCAATTTGCTTATTTTCCATGCAAAATAAGAAAATTTTCGCTAAATTTTATCGAAAAACGGGGTTCTCGCCGTTGAATTGTTACACCTTAGTGGCTGCCATCAACTATATATTTGGTCATAATGTTCTTAGAGTAGATAATGAAGTCACACACAAGTATGTTTTTCTATTTCATGGAAAGGAACCCGTTTTTGAATGTATGAATGCATGATTTCACTGGTGTAGAGCCGGTTTTTTTTTCGAACAACTTGACGGTATGAATGAGCAGTAATCCTGAGTCTAGAGGGCGGTGTCCGCCATTCCGTATTCAGTTTTCATTTCTGAAGTGTGTTTATACTATGCTAATTTCCTATGTTTCAGATTAGCCCATGTGTGCATCGTGGGAAGGGACCACCGTCAAAGTCGTCTTCCCCTTATCTTCACCAGATAATTTTTTTTACTAATAAACATTTTTGTTATAAGTCATGTATGTTTTTTTGTATCTCATATCACAGTTGAACGAAAAGAATCCGGTTAGCACATTCTAAACAGTCGTTTTGGTTCTGTTATTAGTAGTTTGCTTGTGGTGAGAAATTTTGTTCGACCAGACAATATGTTGTGCACCTCAACCGAAATGTTGCAAATACATGTCCAAACAGGTATATCAATCTATGAAACGAAAAAAGTTGCTTTTTTTCTCGTTCAAGAGTTGTCATTCAAATTTGGTAGTTCCCATCTGCCACATACCTGGCACAATGCCAACAACTTCCTCTGCGTGTCTAACATGCTATGAAAAAAATTTTAAAAAATAATTGTGGGTTTCAAGAGATTCGGATTACAACAATATGGGCATGGATCAGTTTGTCTTGAACTGGCGCTTCATTTAAGCTTTCAATTCTGCCCCCCTTTAAACAAAAAATTTGGTAAGTTAAACGTTCCAATGATTTCCATTGCAAACTTTGCAAAATCGAACAATCAATAGTTCAGTTTTCGTGCAGTTTTTTCTTATCAGTTGCTACTAACTATCATCGATTGTACCAACTCGTTGTGTTTCAAAGAATCGCTCGCACGGATATTTAGGCATTTTAGTATACTTGGAACAGTATATTTGTATAGTTGAGTACAGAGTTTTAGTTCCAGACACAAATCTTCCGCATACTCCATACAGTTCAATCAAAGTAACATCGTGTTTTCCCATATCATTTCATAAGTTATTATTTTTACAATATGTTGGATGTCGGACATAATTGCTCAAATTGTAGTTAGAAGTTCTCATAGTGACCACTGACAGTACTAGTTGTGGTAACGAAAACGTCTCGAAACTGCGTCATTATTTCACAACAATCAAAGTACAGCAACAATTATAAACTACCATTTTCAAGTTTGTTGTGATACATCTACGTGACATAGTAACATAAAGTATATCCAAGCTATATATGATAACAAATGTTTTCTATAGAATAGATTTTTTTAAATTTTCTGCAACATTTCTATATTATATCTCAACCTGGCTCGAGATAAGCATAGCTATCAACCATCTATGAACCAATTCTGTCTGTCTGTAGGTTCGGTCTTAGTTTTTCCTATCACATCCCAGCTCGTTTAGTTGAAACTTATGCTTAAGTTGTGCAATATATAATTTATCATTAGAGCATTCCGTTTTTTGTGAACTGATTCAAAATCGGTTCACAGCCGGAAAGCTCTAATGATAAATTTATCTTGGTTGCTTTTAATCAACTCTAACTTGATTGGCCATACTCGAAGGAAAACCTCCACCGGAAATAGTTTTTCTTCTATTCATGAAAAAGTAGTGAAAAAATAGCGTCACTTATTGCAAATAATTCATTTAATTATGTTGCCGTTCATTTGGAATCTGCATTTCATGATTTACTCATTTCGTACTGAGGTTTCCCTATTTAATCTTTTTAAGGTATGTTGGACCTGACAATGCAAGATTGTGACCACTTGATAGGGATTTGGAGAATCTGCTCTCAATGTGAGACGAGCATAGAAACAGGTACAGTCTTTTTCGTTGTCATGGATATTTCTACAGTGTTCTGTCTGTTTTCATCATTTAGAAAGTCATTAAGGTAGAAAGAGACTAGAATGTGAGAAAAACGAGAAAAACCTCGTTTGCTCTGAGCAAACTGTTTTTTCGCATCGATATTTCTGTATTCAACCAAAATTGAATTCGGTCTCAATCATGTTCTCTTTGCATTTTATGGGCAGTTATAGTCTCTTTCATTCCTACTGAGACCTTGGCAGCGTGCCAAATAAATTTCGAATGAATTTGTTCCATGTGAGACACTCGTTTCACAAAGACGGTTTCAGACGGAGATGTTGTAACAAACGTGATCTACAGCTCAGGACGATTTTTTTTTGAAAAACTCAAACCAGTATTATCTAAATACTCCAGACATGGTAGTTCACTCTTCTTCCTCTCCAATACTATAATGTTAGTCAATTGTACAGTCACATGAAATTTGTTGAACACAGCAGAACTCAGAAACGTGCAATGAAAAACTGTACGCTCCCTCATTAGAATGCTAACTATACATGACTATTCAATTTACTTTTAGTATACGTAAAACATGTTTTCTCCTGATTTCTGTCTTTTTTACAGATGGAGGCATTTTCGCGTGTCAATGTCCCGTGCACTACAAGTGTCCCGTCCCTCGTGTGCGGGAGCAAGAACTCCATTCTTGTTCTCTCGAACTCAGTGAGTTGTTCAATTGATCACACTACGTATTCCGAACTACTCTAGAATCTCATTTCCGTCCTGCGTCTCTGGCTTTCTGCGCTGTTGCGGGCTTATTTCTTCTTGAACCAAAGCCGAAACCAGTTGGTTCGGAAAGGAGCCGAACCGTTTGCGTACTCAAACCGACATGAAACCGAACCAAACCCTAATAAACGTTACTTAGTCGACCAATTTCAGCATTAATTATATGAATCGGTTGGGTTCCAACTTGTTGGCCTAAGTTTGGTTTGAGAACAAACAACTGCTTCGGGAAGAATTGGTTCGGTTTTGGTTTAGGAAGAGTCGGTTCGGGAAAGAATTCATCGCTTTTTCGCCAGACCTGTGTCTCGACAAAAATTTGAAGCGGAGATATAGCGCGTTTTTGAAGAAACGCAGATTGATTCTGAAAGCCAGTATTTTTATGATCACGGCCTCTTAGGCAATCATAGTTTGAAATAACGAAAATCCTATGATTATGACCTAATAATGAACTAGAACATGAATATTATTGGAAAGTTGATTTTTCGTAGTTGAAGAAACAAAAACTCGTTGACGAACTTCGAGAACTAGAAAGGTAGAAATTCTCACTATTCTTACACAGAAAAATTGTAACAGTGATTCCTTCGGAACCCAGCCGTTTCCAGTAGATGTGTTTGTAGTTTGAACATTCCCGTGGTAATAGTACTCTTTTCAGAGCGAGAAATAGTATCAAATTATGTCAAGAATATACTTTCTGAAGGTAAGTGGATCCATTTGAGTTTTTCCCCAATTTGAAAACTAGGTGACGCCGTTAATGCTATTGAAAAAGTGGAATACCATGATTATAGTTTACGTTGTGTAGTTCGAGCATATTACTGTAGAGGTTTATAAATGGGTGGAACAAACTATACCAATTGAATAAATAGCCATACTACTTGGATATTTAGATCAAATCGTTCAATTTGTTTCCAGATGATGTGGGAAACGCCTATTGGCAGTTCATAGAAGACAGTCACCCCCATCTCTTGAACGTGGTCAGTTTATGTCAGTCCGGAATTTGCTTGAAACACGCGGGAGTCAAACTACAAACACAGAAAAAAGTCAGCGTGTCTATGAGTTATTGTTATAGTTTGATCCCAATACACACCATAGATCACGAAATTACACCAAAAGGCGACCGAATCGAAATACACCGTGTGAGCTTGCCTTGGATAAACCGAACCCTATACTCGATTTGCATCTTTTCTAAAAAGTTTTACATCTGTGATTATTTTTACTTCTGTGACAAATACTTATGTACTTGTATTTACAAATATACAAGCATAAATATACGAAAATATACAAATCCACAAATACAAACAAGCAACTACACAAAATTGGATGATTAGCTCCGGAAGTTTGGTTGTGTGAGTAAAAACGAATCGGCTGTATTTCAATCAAATAGTGTTTTCATAGGAGAATTGTAGTTTTATGTTTGTTTTTCAAAGTGAGAGAGATTATTCAATTCCAGCTGCCCTATTTCGAACTGTTTGACTTCGAAATAAGGTTTTCAGGCAAATATTTCGAATCTTAAAGACCAGGATTGGAATCTTCTCATGTTGATCTGGAAAATATGTCATCGATGTGAAACAAGTATCAAGGAAGAAAACATCCCTTTGTGTGAGCAGTCGTTTGAAATTCGTTTACGAAAATTCTATCAGTTGTGTGTTTTTCATCCATGAGAAGACAAATCACATGAAATTCACATTATCAAGAATCGTAGAAGAACTCTCTGTAGAGAGTGAAACCAGACAACGTCTTTTCTACGTTTGCTCTTGAAAGTTGTGGATGGAAAAAATGTATTTAGAGCAAGTTCTCTTATACCTGCGAGGTTGAAAGGTTGCTATTGTTTAGTTCCACCTTTCATCTAACCAGTTATGGAGATCGTTTGACTTTCTCTCACCTACAACAAATGTTCAGTTTTCACCAATCTGCCCTGTGGCTGTCTCGGTCATCTTTCCGCGTGTCAACCCGCGCAAATGCGAAAACAACTACATATTCCTGCATCATGCACCAATCGATTCAGTTAGTCATTTGATTTATTTATTTATTCACATGCATGCGAGATACATATGAAAAACAGAAAAAATGCAATTTAACTGAAGTTGAGCAAGATGAAAACAAGAATCGAAATGAATGAAATAGTAAAACATTGAACGAGCCTGTATCTATAGCTATAGTTGAACCAACGACACTTCAATGGGGTTCTGAATAACGAACAGAGTAATGTGTAGTTACAAGTGCCCCAAAATATTTTTTGGCCGCCGCTAAAGAACTCTTTTGTCGTAATAGAAGCCGCATTCCGACTATCTGCGTCTCTTCAAACATACCTTATTCGATTGCTCTAACATCTCGTCGAAATGCATAAATCGCGAAATAGTTTAAATCGTTCTAAATAACTCCCAAATGAACTCTAAGGAAACAACTTATGAGTTTGTATCATCGTGCAATGTAATTATTGGCAAACCCTACGTTTGTTTTACCGATCGATTAATTTTTCAGAACGAGAAGTGGTAACGAACTTCGTTAGAAAGATGTTCAACACTGGTGAGTATACGAGAAATCTAAAAATATCCTGAAATCGCATTTTGATGAAATAAATTAGAAGTTGAACCATACTGTTAGTCAATTACATAGTCACCAGAAACATGTTAAAAACAGCAGAACTGAGAAATGTGCAATGACAGAGTGACAATGCCTCATGATCAGAGTGCTAACATTACGTGACGATCCAATTGATTTCTACTATAGATGGATGTCTCCAACAGAAGTACATAGAATGAACCTTCTTGAAATTTCATTAAAGAAGGACGATTATGTGGTCCAATCGCAACGTTTCAGTCCCTTGAACTAAAATTTTCAAAAAAAAAACCTAAAACTTTCATGCAAATATAACAGAAAATATGTCGGCAGTAGTTGAGAACCAAAAACATGGAATCAACAAGATTTTCTCTCCATAACCGATTTTATTTTCCAGAGGACGTGAGGGAAGCATTTCGACGTTATATGAGCGACACATTCCCTTCACTAATCCGAAAAGTGGGTTTTCAGATCAGGAATTCATTCTTCAGAACTCAACTAGAGTTATCGCGCGCGGCAGTTTTGGGGTTTGCCCTAAACAAGAGATATAAATACTGTACTTGTTGTTCGATCATGCTACTCACGTAGTTTGACCCATTTGCATTCCAGTTGTGTAAACATCAAACTACACTCGTTTTTCATTCATTCCGTCCTTCTTCGTCCAACCTGTGTCTCTTCAAACGAACGCTATTTCTCTGCTCTCACAACCCGACGCGATACGATTGTCGCGAAATAGTGCACAAAGAGTGAGACGCAGTTTGATACGGAGTCGCCAAAGTGTCTAGCATACTTAATCTGACAGTGTAACGTATGAACGCAGAATAACTAGGTTCAAGACGCCTTTGCCTGAGTCCGTATGCTAGAAGCTCCCCGCCCCTCCATCCCATCCTGCGTCTCTCGCTCTGCCTCACTTCTCGTCTCTCACGTCCCGGCGGGATGTAATGACAGAGAAATAGCGTATGTTCGAGAAGAAGCAGAATGAGATGGAGATGCCGGGATCTCCAAGCGTACTCTGGTTTTGTTAAAGGATCCACCAGTATTCTTCTCTTCCGACCTGAAAATTGAAGATCGACTGGGACAGGGAACGCAGGGTGTGGTGGAGCTCGCTTCCACCGACAACAGAAAGTTAGTCAGCAAAATTATCTATCACCACATGACCTGTTACGACTCTTCCTTCATATGTCTCGTGAGACAGTGAAAGGCGAATTGAGGGAGTCGTCGGTGTGTCGCCGGCGCGTGGCCTCCCTCCAGTTTTGGGTTGTTCAATCTGAAACATCTGCTTCTGAATGATATGCATATACCAGTAGTTTTACGGCAAGCAACGTTTTTCGAGACTTCTCCATAACACTTAGACAATCAAGAAGAAGTAAAAGCTGAGTCAGAATGGAAAACGCTATACAACTCCTCTTTCAGAATGGCCGTAAAAACTTTCCCAAATGGAACATTGGAAGGGAATTATAAAAGAGAACTGGCGAACGCTACTAAGGTCAGATTATTCCTTGGAACGATTTCGCATTACATAACACATTCTCATTTCCGCCGATTCCATAAGATATTTCGTGAAAAAAGTTTGTTAAAAACTGACCATATGTTCCAAGTTTGACGCAAAAGGTCCGTTTGTGAAATAGTTAGTTTTCAATAACACAGAGAGTAAACTACAAACATCGGAAAGCGACAACTGATCTACTGATCACAGTCGTGTGTGACAATGTTTGAAGCCACCATTTTGCGTTACTATTCCATTCACTCTGAGTATAGAATAGACGTTGATGTACCGTTCGCTCGTCATTGCTCGGTAACGTCATTCATCCAAGTGTCGGCAGGAATCAGTGTTTTCAGGTGAAAGTTACAAGCCTAAAATAGGCTACACACAGGAAAATTTTGAAAAATCGAAATCATATTCGAAGCATTTGCGCAAAAATTATATTTTGCGTGTTACAAGCTTAACATAGGTGACGACAAGCCTAACTTGGTTCTAATCCAGTCATTCCGATTTTGCTAGTTTCTCCGGGCTTAGCCTATTTTAGGTTGGTAGTTTGCATTCTTGTTTCTATTCGGCCGATGTTTGAGCAAAAGTTATCCACAAAACGTATCCATACATCCTCCAACTGCATATTATAACAATGACAATGCAATCTTGTTGATTGAGCCGCGGTTGTTTGCCGCTCAGCGTCTCTATACCGCAAAGTTCGGTTTCAGCTCTACCCAAAGTTTTAGGTATCCCACCATCCAAATTTCATACAAATTCTGGGAGTTTTGTACAAATCTGCGGAACAGAAGCAACTAGGTTCATCTTGGATCGGATATGTCATGGAGTACATGCCAGGGGGAAGCGTACATGATGGTGGGTTATATGGTATATTCGCCATTTTCTCAATGAAGACAGCAGAGTGTTTGAGATTAAGCGATGAGGAGCGACCGCTCGTTGATTACTTGCCAGCAGTTGAGAGAGTGTGTAGGTCAATGATACGCAGACTGGCTGGCTCCTCGCCAAACACCACCCCTAACAAACTCAGAACGATTGGCGCCAATTTTCTTCGATTGGCCAGCTACAAAAGCGAGAGAGCATACAGGTCAACGAGGCCGCAGACATCTGGGTCTCTCTGACCTGCACACTCTCTCGCTCAGACAGTAAAAAAATGGCTGGCCAATTGGCTGGAAGTTGTCCGAGAAGTCGATAGTAAAGTATCCACAGATGTTTGACAAATTCGCTCTGAGTGTAATCCCTCAGAAAAAAACACTTCAAAGACGGAAGAGCCCAGGAAAGCCTTAACCATAATTGTTAACACAAATTGCATAACTCTGCAAAGCGAACCCAGAGGAGCGTGTAATTGCGAACGCACTCAGCGAGAGTTCACTGTGTGGTCATTAGTTTAGTTGTTATGTCACCATTTGCGAGACAAATTGTATGATTATCATTAATAATTTCAGTGATCCACTCCCCAGAAAGTACTCGTATAGAGTATAATCTGACACAGATTTTGAACTGGGCGAGACAAGCTGCGTGTGCGTTGGATTATCTACACAAGACAGGAATCATTCACAGAGATGTTAAACCACAGAAGTTGGTTTGCGCTCTTCTCTAAAATCAACTGTCGAAGATTATACATTTTTCATTTTCAAATATCCGCATCAGAATGTGAAAAAGAGCTAGACGTCAATAAGTGTTACGATATATCTCAATAGTGGATGCCAAACATATAACTTTCTGTCTCTAGTCGGAATCGAACCTGCGAGCAAAAGGTTTGTAGCAGGCCGCAAACCACGGCGCTAATAGAATAGATAACGGGAATGCGTTGGATTTGAAGCCATGTGTGCGTACACAGCGCAAATTGAGATATACAGTACCCTGCCGCCTTTCCGTTGGCGACGACTATATACCACTTGATGATACTATACTGAGGAGTCATATTAGATCATAAAAAAGCCGTATCAAAATACAAACAAACATATCCGATCGAAAACAACTATAGTCGTCGTCAACGGAAAGGCGGAAAGGTACTGTATATCCCCCATTTCCGTTGTGTACGGACACATGTCTTCGATTCCAAAGTTGCATGGTTACATGCTCTGGTAGCCTAGTGGTTAGCACCCAGCTACGAATCTTTTGCTCGCAGGTTCGATTCCGTCAAGAGACACAAACTTATAAATTTGGCACACTATACAATGTCAACTTATTGTGTTCAGTATGCTGCTAAGTGAAGACCGGCGAGTGTTGAAGTTGTGTGACCTGGGTGTATCCAACATCAATCAAACGCTCGGAACCGCCAGGTAAGTGCTTTGTATTTCATGAACTTTACAATATAATACAAAATTTGTTTTCCTCTCTTACTGTGTGTTGTGTGAAGGTGTTGTTGGCGTCAAAAGGGCGCTGGGATCTCGAGGAAAAGAGTCCTCTATGAAGACAACGGCTATCCTCCAAGAGGCTGTCTGTTACATTCGGGTTGCAAGTCTGAATTGGATAATTTACGTTTATAATACAATCACAAACTACTATCAAAACAAAGCAAGAGGGATAAACAGGTTCTTTACTCTACAAAAGGTTGTCAGAACCATTCAGGAATCCATCAATTGTTTTTAAGATATGTTCGTGGACTATAATGTATAAAAACTATAATGTATAAAAAAATAGTCTGTTTTCTTTCTTTCAAGTTTTCGACGAACACAGTTTGTTGTCGCGAATTAGACGTCATTCATTCTGAGTCATGCTAAGTCAATGTGCAATATCATACATTTTGCACTGAAAGCTTCGAATGATTGTTCTCTATAAAAGACAGCTTCCTCAGTAATGGTTTCGCCGGTACCTGTACAGTTTCTAATACCAATGTGTTCAGAAACTGAGCTGCTACGCGCTCCTCGCGATTTTCTTCAGTTCGCCATCGTGAACTGAATACCTTAATATGATACTGCATAACTGTAGGTGTTCACGTGAGAACGAAAAGGACTATCATACATTTTTATGTTGCAGTACGGGCACCCTAAGATACATGGCTCCAGAGGTAATGAGTGACCAGCAGAAAGTACCGTATGACGAAAAATGCGATGTTTATAGTCTGGTGATGTCTATATGGGAAATGTATCATCGCAAGTAAGTATAATCATTTTCACTGAGACTTTGGCAGTGTGTCAGCAAAACCTCCTGTCAGTTTCTCACTATGTCTGAGTTATTCGAAGAACCGAACGTTTTTTTCCAGCTGGTTGTTCACCCCGTTTCAAATGTTTGGGTGAAATCATTTGTTAGAAAACTTTTGTGCTTTACAAAATGTATCCATAGAAGTTTTTTTTAGTGGGAATGAGGCGAAACCCTTTTCATCAGTTTTATTATCACGAGGATTTGGCCACATGAGAAATAGCGTTGAGGCAGATTCAGATATACTAGAAGTAAAATGTATAGGCACGTAAAGTTAGCATTATTGCACGTTTCCTGCTGTGATTGACGTGTTTCACGTGACTGTGAAACTGACTAACAGTATAGGTAGCGGACAGAATGACGTATACACAGAAGTTGTACAGTTCAACTGTACTGAAGAGTTTTTCCGGTCGCGAATCTCTCATTGCAGGATTCCTTACCGCGATCAGAATATGAACAACATTGTCGACTTTGTGAATAAGGTTAAGGCGGGAGAGCGACCGAGTTTTGCCAACAACTGCGATCAGCGACTACGTCAGATGATTGAAAGGTAGAAAGTAATTCAGAGGGAGATCGATAAAAACGAGAAGGGGAGGGAGAGGAAGGGAGAGAGAGAGAGAGAAAGAGTGTGCAGAATGAGAGAGAGAGGGGTGGGGAGAGGGGCGAGAGAGGGAGGGAAGACGAGAAATAGGAAAAAGGGGCGAGAGAGAGCTGCAAAGCTTTGATGGAGGAAGTGGAGGGAGCAGAAAAAGACACAGCGAAAAGAAAAACAGGAAGAATCACTATAGCATCTGTTTCAGGGGATGGTCCTCCAAAATTCCTGAACGACCGTCAATGGAGGAAATTCATAAATTTGATGTGGAATAGTTAAGATCACCCCGTTCTCCGAAGGAAAAGAAACTTGTGTGATGTATAGTCATTTTCGGTGAAAATTATCATGTTTTTGTTATAAACCTATTTATTTTGCCGGCATAATTGATCGGTAACATCCGTACGGCCATGAGTGTTTCCGCTTCCAGAGAAGAACAAGGAGAGTGTAAAGAGTAAAGAACTTTTCGTAACGTCATGACGTGGTCTGTTCTTAGATCTAGAACTTTCAGTCTTCATTGAGTTTAAATTCGACAGTTTCTCAGATAATGTGTAACATTACGTGAGTACTTTGCCTGGAAAGTAAAGGGAACCACGATCAAGTTATATCTGAGTTATTCTGGGGATTCGGTCATTTATGATGTGTGAATGTAGTAGTTTCTGAATACTTGTGTTTTATCCCAACTAGTTTTCCTTGCTGTAACAAGTGAAACCTGCCTATAGTTCGTTTCATTCCCACTGAGACTCCTTGGCATTGGGCCAAGATTTTCGGGTGAGCATTTCTCAGAGCAAACATGAGTATTCCAAAAAAAACTTGTTGACGTGATCTTGTAAAACTGAACAACCGATGACAGAAAATTAAAGTTTTTTGAACAACTCCAAAGTGGTGAAAAATAGCCCGGAACATTCACTGGCACGCTGCCAAAGTCTCAGTGGGAATGACCGGAACTATAACTGGGGTTGTTCAGAATGTATGTGAAGGTTCGACATGTATTCTGTCCGAAATGTTCAATGTGCAAACGAAAAAGGTCAGAATAAAAGCCAAAACAAAATCCAGTATAGTCTGTTTCACGTTCTCATTACCCTCTACAGTACGCTCTGAATATTCTTGTTCAGATTACTTAGCTCGGCCGTTACAAATCATTACAACCACTTTCAAAAAGACTGTAGACTCGTCAAAAAGCAGTTTGAATTGCAGATAGTGTACTGTAGGGGAATAGGCATGAATGAAGTTGCGTATATTTCAGGTTTCGAGAGTTTTTCAGCAAAAAAATCACAATTCGTCCAATTCCAAACAACGTTCCCACGATGTCACGTTTCAGTTGCGGAAAAGAATCAAACAGATGAAAGATTTCCAAACAACGACAACGATTACGAAATTCAAGTATGATTGAATTCGTAGTCTGATAGCCGAGAACCGTTTTCGATTCCTTCAAAACACACTTGGAACAAACTAAGACACAAAAGAACGAAGCACATTGTTTTCGAGCGCCTGTAACTACTAGACTCTGGAATTAATCGCATACTTGTAACTCGGGATAGTTCTGGACGTCCATTTTTCCATAATTTATAGAATCTTTCATCAGATACATTGAACTTTCATTTTTTTCTTTTGAAACCTTAAATTTCGCGCGCACTCTCCACGACGTCGCACCAAAAATACGCCAGTTTCCGCGTACAGTAACCCCACTTACGAAGAAAATTGAAATCGCGTTTTTTTTAAATTTTTATATGTTTTAATTGTCACTTTCTCTTTGTTTTTTGTGCGTGTACAAAATACGACACACCAAATGTGCGCCTCCAATCAAAAATATTTAGGCGCGAAAACACCGTAATTCAAATTTTTAACTACGGTATCTAAGAACATTTATTTTTTTTTGGAATTTTTTTGCTGGTTTTACAAATTATTGAATGATTTTCATGGATTTGGTGATGATTCCCACAGTTTCATCTTCAATGGAAGTACTTAGAAAAATCAAACATTCTTATACGAACAAGAAACGATGAGATCATTGATATGATGAGTTGCTCACAGCTCATTATGGGGTATCTAGATTTACGATTACTCTCAATATGTTTTTGGCTTTTGCATTTAAGTTGCATTTTAGAGAGAATGTCGCGTTTTTAGGGGCTGCAAAAATCAGCGAATAATCGAAAATCTCTGTTGAACACCATATTGGAAAGGAACAAAACCGGTTTGATATATTGAAAATTTAAGTTTACCACTTTCCTTTTGCATGTATTTCCTCTTCTGTGCTGGGAAATACAGCGCCAGTCCTCTCCGAAAATTTATCAAGCATCCGAATCAAACATATTTCCGTTTACTGAACAAGGGACGGTGAAGTTCAGTTGAAATGTTCAGCCGCTTTTGAAAGGTTCTCGTATAATATTGTTGACTCGGAAATGTTTTGACTCAACCAAAGTTGCGGCAATGAGGGCGAAGATTCGAAAAGCTTTTTACTAATAGGAAGACTGAGTACAAACTAGATTCAACAAGCCATCAGGGGTTTTGTTTCTCACTTTCCGTATATCTCATATCTCACTTTCCGCTGTGTACGCACACATGTCTTCGATTCCAAAGCTTGCCTTTATCTGCTCTAATAGAGCAGTGGTTAGCGCCCTGCCACGAAACTTTTGCTCACAGGTTCGATTCCGGCGAGCGACAGAAATTTATATATTTGGCACTCACTATACTACTTGTTATAAGCACATGTGGTTGGAAATTAGATGACCTCTTCAATAACCAGTAGCCTCCTAACTACACAACCTGAAGCTAAACGCTATTGTCTAAACAAAAATATCTATACATTTATAGCGTACGTGTACGAGAATGATAAAAAGTTACTATACAGCTTTGTAACACGTGTTCTTAGCAATCAGTAAAAACGCTTTGTTCATTAAACCCAACTTTGCGGTATGTTTGGAGTGACTTCGCTAATTTTCCTCACCAGACCATTATATCCATTAGAAAACGAAAATTCCATCACGAGCCCCTATTCAAATTCTGAGAAAAACAAGTGAAAACGACATAATAATTGAATGTTCTTAGATACCGTAGTTAAAAATTTGAATTACTGTATTCGCGCGCTCCAATTTTTTTGAATGAAGGCGCAAACTAGGTGTGTCGTATTTTGTACACGCACAGTTTTTCCTTTTATTATAATGTTTCAAAGGTGTGGAAATACTTCCTCGAGCTATGCAGTGTGTTTCACGTGTCCAATTGGAAATTATGAGCCGTAAGATCGTTTCCAGAAGGGGCATGCACCAAAGCATAACGTAACCTAATCAACTTCATTATTGAAGTATCTTATCGTTCACCACCTAATTGTATATTTCTATAATTGGTTTTGGTGTTTTGCCAATTTGCTATCTCATCGTTAGCACTATTTACACTATCGTACAGTGACCCCCCACCTCCCAGTAATAATTTGCCTCTTGCCTGCGTTTTTGTGTAATCGCAATATTGTTTTCTAATTTTGTGCTGTCAAATTCGCGATCTTTAGTGGTCACGTAGTCACATACACACCGGACAATCATGTGCGACACAAAAATCCTTTTCATGAGTGAAGCATTTGCCCGAACCTAACCTTGAAAAGTACGTCTTTTCGTGTGTTTATGTATTCGGTCATGTCACATCTCTCGCTTTTCTAGAGATTTGTGATAACTGAGGAGAACTTCTTCATGCCGACGTGTGAACCTAAATAACAGTTCTGACTTGCATACCTGTTGCAGTAGTAAGAAAGCCGCAACACAAAATTTCTAGTTAACCCGCCCAGTAACGTTTACCGATTTCTTCCTATCCACATCCACCATCCATTATTCGCATTGTCTTTCATTTATTCCATTATTATCTAATCTATTCATTCTTTCCAGTCCTAAATGGCTCGAAACTGGGAATCGAACTCCCGCTGGAGCGCCGAGGTCCCTTCCTACCAATGGACTCCCTACAACCAATGGAGTCATAAGGGGGTACATCGCAACGCCACATGGAGAAACGCCGCTCATCACGATGTTCAAGCACACCACGCCGCCAGGTTAGTGACATATCTTGGCCAGTCTGGACTTCTGGTATATGCCAAATCTCAAAAAAAATGTATTCATGCGACACCCACGAGAAATTCCATGTCAAACTCGAAAAGCTGGTGTAGGGAACATTGACTTTTTACCCCCCACCTTTTTGAATTTATATTGCGTTCGGGGAATTGTAGTTTGACCCCCCCACCGGGGGGTGATAATTCAATGTATCACCTGCAATACAAAAGTTTGAGGGTGGGGGGTAAAAAGTAAACATTTCCGGTATTGAAGTTCAGCCCCCCACTCGTTGAGGTTTGACCCCCCACCATTGAAGTTCTACCCCCCGCCGACCCAGGTGGGGGGGGGGGGGGTAAATAGTAAATGTCGAAGTTGAATTTTGCCCCCCCCCCCCCTCTCCTAGATTTTCAGGTTTCAGCCTGGGTGGGGGGTTGAAGTGCTACGGGGGGGGGGGGGGGACCCAACTAAAGTGGGGGGCGATACTTCAATTTTCCCCATGTTGCATTTCAAGATGATATATGATATATCCAGTTATCAATGAGGTCAGCTAAAGGGCGATGTTGATGTTTTTTAGACACAAAACACTGGATTGAGACCTTTGTGGCCGGTACCCCACTAAGAATTATGACCGGCGACCCCTTTTTTCATACCGGAAGTATAAGTATTCTGACTAATTTCAACAATTAATTGGTTTATTTTCATATTGAGAATGCACCGCGACCCATCTATGCTTGAAATGTTGACCCGCAACCTCTCCGCCAAAACTAGGCTAATTTAGTGTATATTTTTGCTTTCAGGATGCATCCCTATGCGACGGGATATGAGCAGCCGCGACCACACATTCCACTGCCCAACCTCACTCCTCACGCAGGTTCGTTGGTCTTTTGTTGTCATTTACCAGTCAGATCCGATTGTTCGACAAAAATATGTCAATTTACTTATCCCAACCTTTTAACCACCTAATTTTCGACAATAACGTAAAATGCAGCTTTCCAACTGTCCAAAACCTGTTTTTCCACCCATACTTCAGTAAGGTTGTCCGAATAGACAGAACATTTCCGAATAGACCGAAAACGGACTAATTTTGCGCCAGAAAAGAGGTAATTTGTCTAATTCTGAAGCAAAATCAGTAATGTTCACGTGTTTAAATCTAAAAACGAACTACGTTTCGTCGATTAGTCGGACCTTACTGGTGTATGTCTTCACCCCATTTGGGAGTTAGATCTCCTGATTAAACATTTCAACGTCAATTTCACATTTCATCACCATTTCATTTCCAGATTTTGCGCTGGAGCGCGATACGTCCATTCGCGGGACTTTGCGTCGCCATCAGAATATTCAGAATCCGTTCTCGGACTTCGACCGAACGGCCGTCGAACCGCTTCTGTTGGATTGCGACGTCAGTGCAGAGAGAATATACATCAGTTGGAAGCCCGTCACTGGACAAAGTACGTTTTTTGTAGTTGGTAGTTTAGTTTTCGCTCGTTTGTCGGACTATTTTGAGATTGTGAAGGTGAATGGGGTGCTGGCCCTCACGTCCTCACATGTTTTTGCAAGCCGATAGCTGACCGAATAGTGCAAATCTATAAACAACAAATTTGAGAAAAATAAAGTGTTTTTTGGACGAAATCGGTAGAAATTGCTTCATAAAAGTTTTAAAAGTTGTACGCATTGAATTGAAAATAGGGCAATTTTCTGTAGAATAGTTGATAGTAACACCCTACTGATTTTGATCTGCGATTGAAGCCTTTGTGTTGTAGGACTGTTTCAAGTTAGAAGTTTTATTGATTTTCATAATTTCAGAGAATATTCGATACATCATTGACTGTACGGATAAAGACGGGAACAAATGGACTTTCGATCAGCCGTGGACAAAGACGCATCGCGAACTGAAAACGACACAGGGAAACGTGTACTGGTAGGTTACTGTCATATTCCATAAAATAGCTAAATCTCGCACAAAAACCGGTTTTTTCTGTTTTTCTGGCTTCTTGATGCACTTTACTGAAATAGTTTCTAGCGAGGAAAACGTGTACGGTCATAATCCGTAAAATAGCTAAATTTTTCTCATATGTACAGAAAATGAGGTACATAGTGAAATATCTTCTAGCACACTGAGCTAAATAGCGAGAAACAGAAGTCGATCCACTTTTCGGCGAAAACCTGGTTGATAGTCGAGAACGTAAGGTTCTCAGCACTTTGAATGAACCCACTCACCTTTAAGCATTAAGGACTCTGATTTAAGGTGCATCTATTTCACACAACGAAACTTCTTTTTGCTTGCGTGAAACTTTATGATTCGGCTTCAAATCTAGGATCTAGCATTCATATAATGTGTACTTATTTGTAGTGTGAATATCGAATGTCGCACCACTCGTGACAACACGGTTTTGGCCAGTGTCTACAAGGAAATCAAAGCAGGTACGCTCTTTTTCAAAGTTTTAGTTTAGCTGTTGAATTTATGTATTCACGTGATTCGGGCAACAGATTTTGCATGACTGCGACCCATTTATGTTAGGCCAAGTTACATTGGCAGAATTTGGAGTTTGAGCGCGTAACAGTCAGACGTTTACAAATTTTGGACGACTCTCTAAATTCTGGGTGACAGGAAAATGGTGTAAATATATATTTTTTGGGTGATCAAAACGATATATTTTTGTTCAAAATCCAGATAATCACCCAATTTCGACGAATTTGCGGGTAATTATCTGAATTTTTCGAGTTTTCCGTGAATTTTGGGTGATCAAAGTGCAAACGTCGTCTAGGGTTGTATACGTCTAGTTACAGTGCAAAATCGCTAACCCGCGATGTATGTGCTTGAATTTTAAAACTGTCGCAATTGTGGAGAATAATTGCAACTTACTTCCTGGTAAAGTGGTATGTGAATAAAGTTGAAAAATCGAAACTCGACTCAACTTGAAAAACCTGAAAAAAATTTCGGAATAGAACTGGAAGTTTCGAAAACTCGAAATGTGTACTCGAATAACAGTTGTGAATGCGAGTTACATTTTTCGTCTATTCCAGTGTTCAGCTACCAGGAGCAGAAGGAAATGTATGAGAAGGCAGTCTCTTTCGTCGGGTCCAGTATGCATCCATTCGAGGTTCTTTATCGGTGGGTGCAAAATGATCTTTGAACTTTGATCTCCGTTTGACCTCGGGAGTAAAAATGAGCACTATATTTTCCTCATGGCTTTTAGTTTTGTGTAAGTTAGTGGCCTGAAAAGTGACAATCTGCCAATGCGTTAATCGATATCTGGCAAAAGTGAATTTTAGTGCTTCGAAATAGATATTAGATTGGTTTTTTTCGTAGATCATTTACTGGAATGTCCGATTATTCGGCGAAAATTAGTTTGCTTTCAGTTTTAATCACGTCAAAATTAGAAGGAATTTGTAAAAGTTGCCAAATTATCTGGCTATCGGCGTAAAAGTGGCCCATTTTCAACTTTATTGGGGTATGGTATGGCCTCAACCATGATCTTACCTAAGTTGCAGATATTATGTAATGAATTTTATTAGTATTATTGTTTCTGTTTTCAGCTGCAAGCCGAAGGGCTACTGGGACGACATCCATCACTATCGAGGGGGGTTGATGGAAAAGTACATGAAGGACAGGAATGGGCAGCCGGCGAATCTAATCAATGACGTCATTTCCGGTAGGGTACTTTTGTAGTGTTTTTTTTTATCTCATGGTTCTCACAGTTTGTCTGTGTTGGTCGTTAGTGTGTGAGTCTGTGAGTGTAACACGGGTACCATGACTGATTTCCGAAACGCCTTCGATTGTTCCTTATTCATAGTCAGCACAAAACGGACATGTACACCAGTTGCGTGTGATTGCAACTATTGTCTGTATTTCCCAATCTAATTACGACAAATTTGTTGTGAATATTGGCGAAAAAGAGGTATGTTACTCGATTTTTTGGAATTTGAAGTATATTGATTGGCTCATTTTGTTCAGTTCCTCAGTAGATTAACTATGATACTGTCAAAGTGGTTCGAGTTCTGGGCCTGATAGAATGAGATCTCTAGGGATTTCAAATTCCGTACCTGTTTCCCAGTGGACGCACGTTTGTATGATTGTTCATTTGATTTCAGGCCTGTTTTTCTCTGCCCGTCTCTTGAACGATGGATCCCTCCCTCCTTCCTCGCCATTCGGAAATGTACGAATGATGATCAGCGCTAATGTTAGTTTATATATGGTTACTTCATTGCTCTTTCACTAGTTTTTAAGCGCGATTTAACAAACTTGGCTCAATAGCCACAAAATTTGGGATCTGAAAGTTTTTTTTGAATGTATAATAAGCTAAAGACGAGTATGTGAAATGCCCATGACAAGTTAAAAATATAGGCACCGTTTTTCTGTTGCTGAAATCTGAAATAGATAATTTCAGAACCTACTCGACCCAAATGTGCACAATTTCTACTTTGCTGACTTCTACTGCAACTATGTCACCCACTATGTGACTATTGTTGTCTGCAAGAAAGGATCAGAGACCGACAGGTAACTATTCACTTGTTTCGTACGGAAATTAATTGGTTTTACTAGGTTTCTTGGCAATTTGTTGAGTTTTCTTGTAGAAAGTGATAAAAATGTGGTTGTATATTGGGTTTCTGGGTTTGAGCCATCTACTTTGCTTTTTCCGGAAATTCTTAACCTGGATCTCACTTTTCGCTGAAACCTTAAAGCGGCAACAGTGTTGATTTAAATAAAATATAGGGCTTTTTATAGTTCCGGTCATTCCCACTGAGACTTTGGCAGCGTGCCAATGAATGTTCCGGGCTATTTTTCACCACTTTGGAGTTGTTCAAAAAACTTTAATTTTCTGTCATCGGTTGTTCAGTTTTACAAGAACACGTCAACAATTTTTTTTTGGAATACTCATGTTTGCTCTGAGAAATAGTCACCCGAAAATCTTGGCCCAATGCCAAGGAGTCTCAGTGGGAATGAAACGAACTATACTTTGACTTTAATCGATCCCAAATAACTTGAATTACGTTGCGTTTATTCAGATACTGCTACACCCGCCTGTATCGCATGACTCCGGAGGATAACCCATTTCTCAAGGTACTTTTTATGAATTACAAGTTAAGAACGTGGATGTTGAAAAAGAAGGAGGGGGGTAACGTTTTTCCTGATCTAGATGCTGGTTACGGCTTTTAAGCGTTTCGCTTCGGTACAAAACGTTTTGATTTTGTGTAATGTGAGGAAATGCAATGATTGAAAAGGAAAACTTGTCTCTGCAACTGCAAGAAACAACGCTTCGAGCCTATATTCTCGTTCTAGACGTTTCTGCATCATAGGTTATAGTGATATGTTAATAAAAGGAGTAACGTGTCCGTACACAGTACAATTTTTCACGTTTATTGCAATTTTAGAATTGTGTGTATCAATACTAATTAGTAGTGTAAACTATTGTATTTGTTATTCCAGGTCATCCCTATGCGTGACCCATACTACAATCGACCATACTACAACTTCTTCGTGAATCGCGGTGTGTGGGTGGAGATTTACTACACGGAAAATGTCCCTCTCAACTGGGGAAGATTCGACTCGATTCAAGCTACTGGTGGGTTTTTTAATAATGAAATTTATTAATCTAGTTATGATTGACTTGCGGTTTCTTTCTGACTGACCCTTACCTGGAAACGTGTAAGCCAGCACAGCATAAGTTTCGAACACAGTGGATCAAACTACACAACAATGGATGAGCAATCTGCCGAATCACGGCCAAAATTCAGTTTTTGAGATCAATTTTGTTACAGGCGCAGGAACCTCGAAACTTGGCGGTTTGCCAAACAACAAACTGTGTCTCATGTGCAATTTGTACCCGCAGCAAGTAAAGCCGGCGGAGCCAGTGGTAAGTATGGTAGATGGTACAACGCTATATTTTACAGTTTGTAGTTTGTAGTCTAAAGTAGAGTCACGTCCATGTCTTACATGCTGTTTCATGTATATACTAGTATTGATCGAGTGCGTTGAGATTCAGCAATCAGAAAAATAAGCCGCGTGGAAGTGTGGTTTTTGTAAGTTTTATCATTACCGGCTGGCTTAATCATTAATTAGGAGATCTAAGCTATTCACCTATCTAATTTAAATATTTAATACATTGGGTAAACTAATATTTGACATATCTATGACAACCAATAAAGAGGCGTGCGTATTGTACATTGTGAAAATGGCGTTCAAGTATCTAGATGTAGGTAGTAATTATCATTATTTATAAAATCGATAATCGATTTCATTTCTCTCCATTTCCAGCCGGTCGATTTGAACAAGACAGAGGATGAGGGAGACGGGGTATTCGATATGACAGTAGCAGATGATGCACTCAACTCCACGTTCCTCGCCCTGTGCAATGAGGTACGCTGATCCTTGATCTTTGTAACTACAATAATAGTAATAATAATAATAATAGTATTCATTCACGGCAGCTATGTCTGTCGTGTACTTAACGTATACGTGTTTATATTCGTGCAACCAAGACAATTAGACAATGATTACATCGAAGTCTTCGTAATTCCTACCTCGATCTACAATTGACCTCATTTGGCTGCCAGTTCAAAATAAAACCAAAAATATCGAATACTCGAATAAGATTTTTCCATCCGTTCGAGTCGCCTATCAATCCGCTAGTTTATTGGAAAAAAAATCCAAATTCAAACAAATAAATACACCGACTGTCGTAGCGGTTCACTCGGGACTCTCTGACACTCAAAAGCTAACATAGTGTATAGTCGTCTTCATGATTACGTGGACTCGCACAGTATACCCGTTTTTGTGGTTTCGCAGATTTTCAGTTTACTGACCTACTATTATATTCATTATTTTGCAGGAACAGGCGACAACTGGCTATATCGAAGACTGGGAGGACCTAGTTGAGGTCATTTGTGGACTGGTCGACAATGTTTGCAACAACGAAGGAGTTCACGCCATGGATAAGGTTGGTTTGATTTTTTTGTGTAATTTGGGAAAAAAACTTCATAGACAGTTTGGAATGGGAGTAGAGAATAGTAAATAACCACGTGCTGTATTAATCGAAACTTACTTGTCGTATTCCAGATTTTTTCAGAAGCTTTTTTCTACCATTTTGACCTGGTTAATACTGCTTGGCTGCTGTGAACAGAAACTTTATTTCTAAATGGTCTCTCGAGAAACGTGAGAACTTCATGGCTCACTTTCTGGCTTTGTTCCAGTTTTGGACTTAGATTAGCCCGTATGGTGTGGGACTGTGGGAAGAAAACACCCCTTTTTCATAAAACCCGTAACATCTAATTTTGGTGGTTTTATTGTTGTTATTGTTGATTATTTATCATATATTTCAGGAGCCGATAGCCCGTTCGGACGATATCGTCTGCTCTGCGATGTCTCGAATGAACGAGGAATTGGAATCGTGCCAGGACGCGGCGGTGCTCAAGGCGGCAGCCATGCTGAAGGAGTTTGTCGACGAGTTCACCAGGTACGAGGGGCGCATGCAAATGATGTATATCGATTTTTGGGTTTTGTTGAAGGGGCAGATAGCATGAGGTTGTACGGTAGCGGATACTTGAGTCGATGACAAGTTGAGTCGCGACTGGTCTGTGGTCTCACAATGACAGGGAGTTTTCGAGTAAGAAGCAGATTTTTGTTATTGAATCCATGGGGCGTGATAACCAAACTTGCTCTGTGTTCGGTTTAGGCATTTCAAGGCACCATATTAAATTTGAATTTCATGGTGATGGAGGGTTGGAAAGAATTTTTTACTATTTGGACAGTGTCTAGTTAGCGAGTTAGCATTGAGGTGTTAGCAAATCACTGTTCCTGATTGGTTGATGCTATAATTTGAATCAGAACGTCGAGGTATCAGGTGTGTCAAACGTCACTATCCTGGGTACACTATTCACTAGCCTTTTCTCGCCCACCCGGTTGGCCATATCAGATTTCCCTGTGGGTGCAAGTCGGGTGCATTAAATATCGAGCAATAGCTCAAGCTAGAGTTCGCTTCTCTCAAAGCAAGTACGGAAGTACGGTGCATGCTGGCGCTGTTTGTAGTTTAATGCCGTCGCTTCTCGGTCGAGTTTCATTAATAACTGAATGGATCGACGAGATCAAACTACAACAAAGATTTGGTCGTTCCCTATGGTTCATTAAGAAAGAGGATTGAATAACCCTGGGGAAATTATATGGTTCAACAATGTAATTTTGGTGAAGTATATGATTAGACATCAGGCGATTTACAAAACTGGGTGGTAGGCTGGTAGGTAATTCTTCCAGCAGTTAAAAATACAATTGTTGGAGTAAGGGTAGTTCATAATCTCTATTTTGAAGAAAAAAGGGTGATTCATTCAATAATAAACCATTCAATAACAATAAACCATCTACGTACTACGGTTGTTTGGCTTTTAGTTTTCAGTGATCGTAGCGATGTGGGCCAGGGATGACCGAAGTTTTGAAAAGTTGAGAGAAAAGTTAAAGCTGTGATAGAAATGTTAAAAGATTAATTATGGTCACTTTTTTATATTTTGTTCGTGTTTTCAGTGAGCGTAGCGGTGTGGCTCGTTCCATCAACCGAGTTTCACTCCTGACGAAACTCTTTGGATTCGCTCCTCCCGCTCCCCAAGTAGCTGTAGCAGCTGATAAGACGGAAGAAAAGGAGACAAAAGTGCTCGAGGTCAAAGATCAATAGTCAATAGATCAGACTAAGTATTGATTGAATAATAAGTAGTAGTTATATTATAAAGTAGTCGATAATTGGCTTCCTAGAAGTTTTCATCTAGATACTAGATTTTTTCGATAAGTGGAGTTCTCAAAGTTTGTATTAGATATGTTCTTTAGATATTGTTCATTTGTTTGTAAAATGACTTTCTTCGAAAAGATGTTTATTGATTGTATTTGATATCGGTCAGATAGTTTGTAGGATCTTCGGATTGTTTTTCTCTCTCTTGGACATCTTTCCCGTTTTCCTCTATTGACTTTACAGCGGACAGAGATATAGCTGGTTGCACCCAGTTCTCGCTTGCACCTGATCTATGATCTATTGATTTTTCGAACTTATTGATTGATAGAATCACTGTAGTGTGAGGTCAAAGTGTGTCGCGTGGAGCATTGTTACTCGTATAGTTATTTACTCTTGATTCGTTTGTCAATTGTTCATCATTATTCTTTATACAATAGGCTATTGTTTTACACTTTGTGTGGACAAGTAGAAAGTGTCTTTCTAACGTTAAGAGTATTGCATCTTCAATTATTCTTTGTCAGTTTGTATATTTTGATCTGCTTTTCTCAACACTGCACCATTAGTTAGCAACGTTTGAAGAGAAAGAAGGACAGAGCGAAAAATTGATGAAAAACATTGCAGTGTGGAGAAAATGCTGGTTTTTACCAGTTTACTAAGTTCACTTTGTTTGTCTCGGTCATTTTAGCGTAGTGGCATAGCCTTGAGAAGAGGGGGGGGGGGGTACATTTACGTGAACGAAGTCACGTGTTTATTCTCACGTAAAACGTGTAGAACACATGAGATTATTGAGCCATTTCATATCGAGAGCTATATATTCCCCGCCCGCGTACTCATTTGAGTGCACATTGGGTGCAACCGTAATGTTGTGTGACTTGAGGGGGGGGGGGATATGGTAATCAATAACTTGAATGTTGCTGAGATTTTGATCTACCGTACCTTTCCGAGTTGCAGTAAGATTTGTCTATAGAATAAGCAGGGGCTATGCGTTAAATGACCGAAAACTGTACATGCGGGCGCGGAAATGCGTGGATGAAAATATGTCACACAGAAGAAACTGGTGTTACAGTAACCCATCTGACTTGTTTTCGTCTGTGCATTTCTCGCCTTTCCGTTGACGTCATCATTTTTTGTCTCTCAGGGTGGTCTCCTAAAAATGCCGGTCTATTTTGCTTTCCATGTGCAGTTGTTCTGAGATAATAAGAAGCGATCCAGAAATGTATATAATAAAAAGTTTATAATACATTTGTTCTGTGTTTTATAGTATGATGTCCGTGTGGTTTTGTCCCAGTTACCTTTTGTTTTTCTAACCAGTGCAAGATTTCACTCACTTAGGGGGAAGAAATTTGGTTTGAATGGAAAGAAAGCTGTAAAGTTTGACAAAATCAAGACTCAGAGAAGTTTCGTGCATCATTTGCTGACATGATTGAACCACGTATTTGAACAAATTGAATAAGTTTCTGGCGTGAACTCACTACGAATTAACTATACGTGCGAGTTTATAAAACAAAGAGTTTATTGAGTTTATAAAACAAAAAAAACTACTTATTGATTGGAACTAAAAAGGATGTATTGTTTTGTTGATCAAATCCGGGGATTTTTCTAGAACTAGCTGTCATGTGTTCTCTGTTCTATAGCCGTGTGGCAATAGCTGGGTGCAGCCGGGTTCACATAGGGGCCGGGCTTCATTTTAGAGGGGCTATCAATGTTATGTATTCGGTTTTTTTATCTCTCTCTCTCTCTCTCTCTCTCTCTCTCTCTCTCTCTGTCTCCCTCTGTCTCTCCATTTCCATTCTTACTACCTCTGCAAATGTTTCGAGCTTGTTCAAATCCGATTGTTTCGATTGTTGTTACCCAATATCGACGTTTCCACCGATTATTGATTGTTCTCCAAGTTATTGATTTTCAATTTACTTATTGATTTATAGTACCCTATTCCGCTGAATGTCTGCCCCTGCACTGGACGAGTTTCTCACGTGGTGTCGCCAGAAGGAAATAAATTTCGAGGGATTAGAAGTTCGGTCAGCGGGCGAGGTTGGTACCAGTTTCGTTTGTTTCTTGCAATATTTTGACCTAACGGGCCTAGAATTTAGAAATAAGGTTCTTTTTGGGCGCCTCAGGAATAATGCAAATCTCAGGTTTCGAACAGAAGAAGTGAACTTTTGCCTAGAATTTCAATTTATTTGCCCCACTGGAAAACTGGCATTCAAGGGGTCGTCTAAGGTTTAGCGTCAACCCTGAACCGGTGAAATTTGACGACTTTCACTTTTTTGGGCGGAATTTGGATATTTTGACTGTTTAAAGAATATGAATAACGATTTTATGGACCAATCCCAACGCTTCGGTCCATCGAGCTTCAAACTGGAATACATTCTTCAATTGCAGTTTGCAGGACCGATACGTCGGGATTGGTCCACATAATCGTCCAACTTTAGTGTTGTATTTTTGCTGTATCACTTGTTCTACAATAGTTTGATCACGAGTTTACATACGTGTGCCTGGTGATAATTCGGGGTTGTTGAGCAACTTCAATGGGTTTTTTAGCTGTTGACACCTGGTGGAAAATGACAGCTGTGACTGGGTTGATTTACCCGTCAAATGGCTGGAAAAATAGGATGGGACCAGGAAATAGAATAACTGGGGTTGGACATTGCAGTTATATTTCTATTGGAAATACAACGTTTGTAGGATTGTTTTTTTTTTCATGGTTTCTCTCTTTTCTGGACATTGTCATTGAGAAATATGGGAATTTAGTGTGACTGAGATTCGGAAAAAAAACATATGATACCAGATGGGGTACTAATTTGAATCATAGCACGTAACTAAGGCAAATTAAGTGGCATATGATTGAGCTAGAATACAAAGTAATTTAGAAAGTGAAGAGAGATAGATACATGTGAGTAAGAAACATTAAGAGAAAGAGAAGAAAAGAGAGAAGGGGGAGAAACAGAGAGAGAGAGAGAGAGACAGAGAACGAGAGTTTTATTTGCAGGGTGCCGGAAATGGTGTGTTCGCCACTCGTTTCTTCCGTTGTGAGGAGAAATTCATCTCTCTTCCCGAGGATTTGATGATAACTGCCGGCAAAGTGGCGGACATGGATCGATATGCGGAGATTATCGATCGCAGCAAGTACGTCTTTGATCTATCGATTTGTTACCGGTGAATTTTACATTTAAGCGAGGTTTCCGGTAACCTAACCGGTTTCTGTGAAACCTTTTTTAAGTTATCTGTTTAGGTAAGGTAACATGAAAGAAAACACGGGTAACCCTTCAATTTAGAATTTTGTTGATAATCGTGCTGTATGTGCCAACCGTAGCATTTTTTCCAGGGTTTTGCTGACACCCTTCGAAATTCTGACTCTCTTTTTTTGCCTGGAAGACGCTGATTCGAATGAGTCAGAATACGGACCATATCTCAGACTTTTGCCCAAGGTTTGTAGTTTTTAGCCGGTTTTATATAATTTTTCATTTTAACAATGTAAAACATTGAAGTTCAAACCAATATTTTTATTCAAACATATTGGAACTGTTCGTAGTATGTAGTATGGTGCTGGTTTAGGAGGAAATACACCAACATTTATGTTGGCTATGTTTTTAATGTAGTTTGATTTGAACTCAACTTGCTTCACTCAATGTTTAAACTTTATGTATGTTGTATCGAACTACAAATAAGAGTTGATCACCGAAATAGTATTTTTCCAGTCGTTCGATACGCCTGCCTATCAGGGAATATCGATTGATCCCCTTGATCTACCATTGTCCGTTCGGGATTTCTGGGTAACTCAAATTAAGGATTTGAGTGAAATCTATGCAAAGGTGGGTGTTTTTGGTTGTTGACAGCAAGACTTCTACATTTGACTGTTTTGAGACAGATTCTATGCGTTTCGTTCGATTTCAACACGAAAGTCATAGTTTAGTCTGTTTTTGTGAATTTGGTTCAATTTGGTTTCAGTGGTTTTCAAACGTTTAGTCAGCAATAATGTTTCGCTCAACTAAAGTAGCACCAAATCATACACATTAGGTTGAGATTAAATTTCACATAATGTACAATAAACGAATAATTCCATGAAATAAACTGAAATGATCTTATAAAAATTATGTTTTTTTCCAGATTCAATGTCTGGATGCGTCGATTTCTCGCCAGAAGTTTCTCTGGGCCTGGCACGTGGTGAATACGCGGTGTATTTTCGTCGAGAATAAGCCCAACCCTCGAGTAGATAGCAGTGAAGGAGGTTGGTTTTACAGGGGGCAGATTGGTATTGACTTGTAGTTTGATTTTTGGTCTTTGAATGATTGTTCTCGGTGGAGATACTTGATTGGGGCCTGTAGATGGCTTGGGTGAATAGTGCGGAAGAAGGTCGGTTTCACGAGTTCGGCATGCAGGCACCGTAGCAAAGTCTCCTGAACCTTTGAGCTCAATCACATGTTGGTCTGATCTTTTGTAGTTTGATCCCTGTGTGTTTAGTTTTGAGTACAACAATTTTTTTGTGTTGTTTTGGATAGACCAAACTACAACTACAACATAAATTCAGTCCAACTAAACGACACTTTTTTCAGATAACCTAGCTGTCATTCCATTCGTAGACATGCTGAACCACAGTACCACTGCGCAGGTAAGATTAGGCAGTTCTCTCTCTCCCTCCCTCACCCTCTCTCTATCTCTCCGTTTCTTTCTTTCTATCTCTTTTCCTCTCTGTCTTTCTCTGTCTGTAAATCTCCCTTACATCCCACCTTTTTTTTCTCTTTTTTAAATATTCGTGATCGAGCTAGATTCGCCCATGAAAAGTGTTTTGTAATTGTCAGCCATTACGGTGCCTATGAAGATCATGTCAATTGCGATTTTGAACTTTTTTTGGATGTTCTCTTATTCGTTTTCCAATAATAAACATTATCGGTATAATTCCCATACAAGCCGTAATTTTTTTCTCTGTGTGTGACATATGATCAAACAACAATTTCATTTTCAGGGTTTCGCGATGCTCGATCGATACTCGCATTCGTACGTGGTCAAGGCGTCACATCGATGTGTTTCGGAGGGAGATCAGGTTCGGTTTTTGAACAGGAATTTTGGCGCCAAACACGAAGTTGTAGACAATTTTTTCTGGACAGGTAGCAATCCCTAACGAACTCATAAAATCAGCTCGAGAATAGTATCTCTCCAACTCTTAATGAGAAAGCTGATGTGAACTTCTCATTAGATTAAAGGGGATTTATAATTTAATAGACGCATAGTGCTGTTCGAGGGAGCACAGGCTGGAAAGATACATGTTAGACCATTTGTTGTTGTGTAGATTAGATTGGTATCACTGTTTTTAAGTTGTGTTGCGCACTATTTTCTTACAGGAAGGATAGGATATCGGCGGTTTACACATGCGCCCGGATTGAATGCAACCAAAATGCAACCAGGGTGTATATGTACACAACTATTGGTTGCTCTCGAGTACAACCCGGTGGCATCTCAAATGCAACTAACTTTGTCTACAGTGAGATTTTCTGGTTATGTAAGGGATTTTGGTTGCATTTGAAATGCAACCAATAGTTTTGTACACCTGCAACCGGGCTGCAGGTCAGTTGCATGCAACCCGGTCGAATGTGTAATTGGCCTAGGATATCAATCGATAAATTGGCTAATTGCCAGGTGTTTGTCTGCTACGGGCCGCACGACAACCCCCGACTGTGGATTGAATACGGGTTCACGATGGATCAGAATCCCAACACGAAGGTCGTCATCACGCACGGTGGGTTACGGTAGCAGTTTATTGTCGATGTGTAGTTTGATCTGATGTCATTCAGCGTACATTTACATGCATCACATTTCTCAAGAGTTTTCAAAGTATGATAGTTGTTTTTAAGGTTTTATTCTGGGTGGCTTTTCGGTTATACTGAAAGTAAATGTTTTGATCACATAAAACATAGATGATGACTAACCGTGAATACTCATGTTCCAACTAAGAATAATCTTGTTCAACAGATATCGCAGGTTATAATTCGACAGTTCATTTGACCTAAAGTATGTTTTTGTTCTTTCTCATCACAAAATGAAAGAGATGTCGTTTCAGAACTTTTCTTAGCATTGGCGAAACGGGTTGGAATAGAAGTGACACCGGAACACGAAAGTGCTATTGGAGAGGCGAATCTACCATGGTTGGTCAAGTGTTTCACGGTCATTCTTGTATTTAATAGTTTAATACACGTGTACATGTGAATTTGTAAAGTTCATAGTGTTAACTTCTCTTCAAAAAGTAAGAGAAAGTGTGTCTTCTTCTATCGAAAACATGTTCTTTTTCTGTTCGGTTTAATGGAAAACAGAAACCGAATGATCGATAAAGCCAAAGTTTTGAGTTGCAAACATTTTTGAGTAGTTTCAAGCTTATAACAAAGCAACTGCAAAGCCAGAGCACCTATGATCCCGGTGATTCCCACTGAGACTTGGCAGCGATCCAAAGAATATTAGAAGCCCTTTCTAACCACTTGAGTTTGTCAATAAACAGCAAATCTCTGATATTGTTTAGTTTCCTAAGAACAAGTCAACGGAAAAAGTTCTGAGAAAACTATATCGGGTCTAACAAAAGAAATCTTGGCACGATGCCAGTGAGTCTCAGTGGGAACGCAACGAACTATATATATATTCCGAGAAAAACATAAAATGTCGAAACCCGAGTTCATTTCAGTAGTTGCTGGCAGTCTGACGATGGCCCCAGCTGGGCGCTACGGGCCAATATGCGAATTCTGTTGATGACTCCCCAGGAAATGTGAGTTATTTGTGGAAATTAACTATTCTCAGTAATGGAAACCCATAAGAAACGTCGAAAGTTGTACGTCCAAAAGTGTTCATTCTGAAGCCAATTCCATTAGCGTTGTTTTGATAACTGAGCTGATGTTTTATCAAAATTCATGAATTCAAAAATATGTTCCTGTACACAGCACAATTTGCATATACAGTATAGAAGGTGGTTTTCATTTAACTACATCGAATTTGTATTAGCGTTTGTTTGATGCCGACCTCATTTTTGCTGCCAGTCAACCAATATATTGCAGAACCAGCTGGCGTGACGTCATCTATGCGGAGAAGAAACGCGAGGAAAGTTCGTCTGAAGACGATTCGGATGATGGTGAGAACGTTTCTTAGTTATTCTTGAATTTATAAATGTTTCTATGGGGTTAATTCACTGCAACGCGACCCCATGCGGTATGTTTCGTTCTATCGCGCTGTGTTTGTAGTCTGATTCCGTCACCTTTCGGCCGAGTTGCGGGAATTACGGTGGACACAAAGAAAATTTTTTATAGTGTAGACTTAACATTCACGTAGAAGACTTAACATTTACGTAGAACTGCTGAGGTTCTTTAGGGCCTGGAAGAGGCATCAATCAACAAATATAGTTTTTGTTATAGTTTGGTGTTTTTTTCAACAAAACTCTGTTCTGCAGACAGTGAAGGCGCGCCGAAGCGTCCGCGTCTGACAGTCGCCCAGCGTCGCGAAATGACGATGCTTCGGAAGGTATTCGTCGAACTCCGAGCGGGAATTGAAGGAAAGGCACAGAAGGTACGAGAGTGAAATAGGATCTTGTCCGAATTGTAGTTTGGTCGACCACAGGTTTGTAGTTTAAAACAGAATCGAATAAATTCAACACGTGACTTTTTACATTGTTACATGTGGCACTTCAATTAGAGAGATGTAATAGATGCAACTAGACAGTGTTATGCGATTGAACGGTGGTTCCTGTTTCTGTAGGACAATTTGGGTGCATACACAGCAGAAATGTTCTCCTACGACTAAATGGGGTTAACAGAACACAGCTCTTGGTTCTGCTTGTTTCTTGGTTCTGCTCCAAATACTAGAATGAATATTAGAAAAAAAACATGAAATACCTCTTTTCTTGGTATATCAGCCAAATCCAAACAACCTAGATTTTTGAGGGGACGGAAAGTTCATATTACATTAGTTGGTTAGAAAGTGTCATGTGACTTTCCTTCTGAGGGGACGGAAACTTTGTGTCAATCTAGTTGCTAGTTGTTCCATGCTTTAGGGTTTCCTAGAGGTTTGGTACACAATCGTGGTGACTTTAAAAATGCTGTTTTTTCCACGTTTTCTTACCATTTTATTTCGTTTCCAGGTGGCCAAGAACCTCAAATGGATGTGGGAAGATCAATTACGGCTAATCGATGCGACAATCGCATCTATAATTTTATAGAATAAAATAAATTATTCAAAGTTTACAAGTATTTACAAAACTTCATCAAAAATAGACCAATTTGAAATACCAACTCTTTACAAAATACTGTGAGGACACAACTCAGGAAGCTCCCTATATTGAACCCAGAGCCAGAAAGTTTTGTAGTGGTAAACAACATGATTTAGAATCGTCGATGTTCAAACAACGCAAACAAACTGTGTTTTAGAGTTAAAAATACAGTGTTTGCCCTCTCCTGGTAATTACAGTTGTCAATTTTGTACTTAAATTCAATATATTTCTCTCATTCATTCTCAACACTTGCCAAATTCTTGTGAAACCGAACCAAAACACAAGTGTGTAGAACAGCAAATAATACTGGGAAGAATAACGCTCCAGCAGAGTGAGAGAACATCTGGAATTTTAATGTGTGTTGATTCACCTGGTTTGTGCAGAACTGTACTGTCCGAAATACGTATATCACACGCAACACTTTTCAATTTCAATGTTAGCGAACGCGTTAAGAGAATGTCGCACTGTTTCTGTCACGTACGTACCAGAATTGTGCGTGTACAAAATACGACACACCGAGTTTGCGCCTTCATTCAAAAAAATTGGAGCGCGCGAATACAGTAATTCAAATTTTTAACTACGGTATCTAAGAACATTCAATTATTATGTCGTTTTCACTTGTTTTTCTCAGAATTTGAATAGGGGCTCGTGATGGAATTTTCGTTTTCTAATGGATATAATGGTCTGGTGAGGAAAATTAGCGAAGAAGTCACTCCAAACATACCGCAAAGTTGAGTTTAATAAACAAAGCGAATTTACTGATTGCTAAGAACACGTGTTACAAAGCTGTATAGTAACTTTTTATCATTCTCGTACACGTACGCTATTGATGTATGGATATTTTTGTTTAAACAATAGCATTTAGCTCCAGGTTGTGTAGTTAGGAGGCTACTGGTTATTGAAGAGGTCATCTAATTTCCAACCACAGGTGCTTAGAACAAGTAGTACCTCGTCTAATTTCAAACATCTCAAAGCTTAATTGATATTTCTTCTGTCAAATTTGGCGGGCAAATACTCACGAATCCACACGCACAATCAGTTCTGCACCAACCAAGTTTCACATTGTCTTTGTCGCAACTTTGGTTGAGTCAAAACATTTCCGAGTCAACAATATTATACGAGAACCTTTCAAAAGCGGCTGAACAGTTCAACTGAACTTCACCGTCCCTTGTTCAGTAAACGGAAATATGTTTGATTCGGACGCTTGATAAATTTTCGGAGAGGACTGGCGCTGTATTTCCCAGCACAGAAGAGGAAATACATGCAAAAGGAAAGTGCCAAACTTAAATTTTAAATATATCAAACCGATTGTGTTCCTTTCCAATATGGTGTTCAACAGAGCTTTTCGATTATTCGCTGATTTTTGCAGCTCTTAAAAACGCGAAATTCTCTCTAAAATGCAACTTAAATGCAGAAGCCAAAAACATATTGAGAGTAATCGTAAATCTAGATACCCCATAGTGAGCTGTGAGCAACTCATCATATCAATGATCTCATCGTTTCTTGTTCGTATAAGAATGTTTGATTTTTCTATGTACTTTCATTGAAGATGAAACTGTGGGAATCATCACCAAATCCATGAAAATCATTCAATAATTAGTGAAACCAGCGAAAAAATCCCAAAAAACTAAATGTTCTTAGATACCGTAGTTAAAAATTTGAATAACGGTGTTTTCGCGCCCAAATATTTTTGATTGGAGGCGCACATTTGGTGTGTCGTATTTTGTACACGCACACAGAATAATTTAGTCGTGGTGCTCCAAACGTTCATTTCAAGTGTACGGTATAACTATCGTACCACTTCTCTGTGTCGCGGTGCACGATTCATCTCGTTCAGGATTCATAAAGTTTCGGCCCACAAGATTCTGTTATAAGAACGTGTGAAACATTACGGTTAAAGTCCCATTTTAGTTTCCCGAGTATAACTGTACCCGCAAAGGAGACCTGAAAACTGTCTCTTGGTTTTGTAAGCAGCTCTTGGATTTATAGGAAAATATTAAAGACTAAACGATGACATGAAGGAGAATATTATGATTGTGTATCCATAATAAATAAAAAATTGCAGCTACATCTGGTTCTGGAGCTTTTTCAGTTCTTTCACAGCAAATGAATGAATTTCTTCCATTGACGGCCGTTTCGAAACCTTCGGAGACCATCCCCTGAAAATATATTCATGACTTTTTTTTTTTTTTTGGAAGAAGTTGTTCGATTCTATTTTTAATTCTTATTTCTCTCTCACTTTTAAGATTTGTGCTTCCCATTACCTCTCTCAGTATCTATCTCTTTTCTATCTGCACTCTTTCTCTTTTCTCTCCGTCTTCTTTCCTTTTCATATTTCCTCAAAATATTACCTCTCAATCATACGACGAAGTCTTGGGTCGCAGTTTTGTGCCATTTCCGGTCGCTTGCCTTTCTGAACTTTCTTCACAAATCCGAATAAATTGTTGATATTCTGATCGCCGAAAGGAGTTCTTAAACAGTTATCCATAACATGAGCAGAAGAAATGACTCGTTCTGTGAATTTTTAGCTCCAATTGAACGTTTCAATCAAACACATCATTACACTGGTTACAATTGTGAATTCATCAGACCCATATACTGATTTGAGTTTTCACCAGTAGTTATGTTTTCGCGTTTTCGTTGGTGAAGTTCGAGAGAACAATTTGCTAAACCATTTCGCTGTTGATAGTTACCCATACTGGACGTTAGAAACAGAGTATCTATTTTCGAAAACGTCACGAATATTGTCTTTCAGTTCGTTCTTCATGAACGCAATATAGCCACTCATTGAATTGATTCAACTAATGAGCAAGGGTGCTGCTCATTTCGTTCCCAGGTCGTTGAACCTCGTAATGAACAGTTGGTTAGCTGTCACAATGTACTCGTGTAGAGCGTCTTGGAAGGCTCATTTGCCTCCAATTATTGTAATTCTCACTGTTTTTCATTGTGTTTACGACTTAATCTGCTGTTTGCCGTAGCTAAATTCAAAAGTGAGTTTTGGGGAGAACACCTCCCCTAATAAAATACTGACCGATAACTTCAGCTGCATACTGTACCTGTGAGGACTCTCTGGTAAGTTTGATCACTGAAAACCTTAAACGTTAGTGTTCCTCAAAGTGAATGTTGTACGATAACTTACTTGCGATGATGCATTTCCCAAACAGACATTGCGAGACTATATACGTCACACTTCTCGGTATACGGTACTTTCTCTTTGTAACTCATCACTTCCGGCGCCATATAAGATATAGTTCCCATCCTGTGAAATATTATTGTTCAGTACTATTGACAAGAGAACACTTCACGGATTCAACTGTACGCTCTTTTGTTTCAGAGCTGAACATCGGAGATTGTTTCTTAGTATGTCCGCAGCACAAACTGTTCAAAGTACGCATACTAAAATATCTCGGCACCTTAATCCCAACCTGCGTCTCCTCAAACATACGCTATTTCTCTGCTCTTACATTCCGCCGCAATATAAAAGACGAGAAATAGTGGGGCAGAGCGAGAGACGCAGAGTGGGATGAAGGTGGTGGGATCTTCAAGCATGTGTACTCAGGAAAAACTCACAGAGCTGTTTCAAGGGTCTGAATGGTGTTGGATACGCCAAGGTCGCACAGCTTCAATACTCGACGATCCTCACTCAGCAGCATACTGAAAATTATCCGTTGAACAAGATCATCTTTTTTGAAGAAAAAATTGTGCATAATTCCGCGTTTCAGTGCGGGTCAAAGCAACTGTGGCTCAGCTCATGAAAAGATTTCGGTTGAGAGAGTGGGTCTATATGCTAATTTGCTACCCTCACATCGTTCCAAGACAATATACAGTTTATTGCGCATAGATTCAATAATAAAAAGTAATTAAAATAACTAATTGAGTTATTACAAGATTCTATGGCAAAACGTATCCCAAAGGATGTTAAATGTACAACCTGATTACAAGGAAACGTTGATCGGACTAGAAAATGCAAAAAAAAGGGACGAGCATCGGTCCAAGAGAAACAAATGTCAGATGATTCGTAAACGGCAAAACTTATACTTCTATGGGTACTGAAACAACGAACTTGTGTGGTTTTACGTCTCTGTGAATTATTCGTTTTCTGTGAAGATACTCCAAAGCAGATGCTGCTTGCCTGGTCCAGTTCAAAACATGTGACAAATCGTAGTTGAAACTAGTCGCTACGGAAAAGTTGTGAACCACTGAAAGTACAAAAATGGATGCGATCTGAACGATAGCGTGGCGACACTTAATCCCATGACATAACTTTCCGAATTCCAGTGAAATTGGTGCGTTTTGAGTTAAATAACTACTCAGCCTGAAGCTGGGAAAGAGGAAATTGATTTTATTTCACAAAAACTTTTTATAGGCAACCCAATTTAATCTAGAACGCCACAATAAAAATCTTAGAATTACTAAGACTCTGTTTCCTTTCTCCGTGTTTGAGTTAACAATGGCACTTTCAGTTGTTCATGTTGAGGTCAGCCTGTTTCAATTGACAATCGGGTTTGAGATGAGCATTCTTGGGAATGAAAATACGGTTATTCTCACAGTTATATAGTTCTGTGAAATAGTATAGAGCCGCTAACAGTATAGCAGAAATTCGGGTTTTCCAAAACCGTTAACATGTGTACAAAATGTGGCAAATTGGCCAAAACTCACGCTCCTATATCCTTTTTCGAGTTTTATAATTCTTCAAGTCATTTACCACCCGCTCAAATAGTTTTCAAATTGATGAATCCTGAACAATTGTATTGCGTACCATCGTGAACACTTCCGCCTGCCATATATTCCATAACATAACCGATTGGAGATGAATTATTCTCCTTTTCAGCCGGCGATTGATACAACACTCCCAGAATTTGTATGAAATTCGGATGATCACACACCTGCAAGCATTCATTGAAAAACGAAAGCTCCAGGCTGCACTGAGTATTTTGGTAGTAAAACGTTCGGAAAAAGAGCTTATACAAACAAAAAACAGTGATGGCCTAGTGCTGATGATTTGTTCGGTTTCGCCGAAAATGTTTAGTGTTCCGAAATATATGCCGCCCAAATTGAATTAAAAATTTTCATCTCCAGGGTAGGGCAGATATGCAAGACAACCACAGCTACATCGTTATAAGTTCGCACATTTCCTAACTGGACTTGGGCAGCTTGCCAATGAAATTTCAAGGCAGTTTTTGAGGATGTTGAGAAACTTCAAAACAATAGAAAATTATGTGAAGGGTTTTCGCCCTTCATTACAATTTGTATTCAAAGAAACCTCTTGTAAAATAAATGTTTTCTCTATATAACAGTCTTTTAAAGTTTTGGCACGCTGCCAACGAGTCCAGTTGGGAAATGTGAGCACTATAACTCACATAATGTGAAGTCAGTAAAGTTACGAATGCCTTGTTTACTACAAATAGTTCAAGAAAGTACTATATCGCCCAGAACTTAGAAGTGAACAGATTCTGACCTTAATCGAGTTTTTTAGCTCTCTCTCACTGTACGCTTCAGGCTTGAAACTTTTCACGGCCATTCTGGAACAAATCCAAAGCTCAGAATACATCTGCTTCGTCGTAATTGTTTTGGTGATTTGGTAAGTTTTTTAATGATAATTTTTGCCATAACCCCATAGAATTGTCCCAGTAAATTTTTGACGACAGTTCTGCTAATGGGCTGTTTTAGACGAACACAGCGGTTAACACTGAAAGTTGCATTAATTCTACTCAATTTTCATTTTCATTTACTCAATTTTTTTTGATTTCTGCCCGGGTGTTATCGTATATTCTGATATCAAAGTTTCCGGTAGACACATGAATTTGTTAATGCGTGAAAAGTGATGTGGCCTAAGCTACTTTCATTGCGAACGTCACAGGAAAGATCGTTGGAGTTCCACTAACATCGCCCAGCTCGAACTGGACCGGTCTTTATGACTGTTTTCTTATGCAATTGTGAATTTCGTCAATAACATTCGCGTAACTGATGGTTTGATCTTGAGATAAATATGTTTCGGTAAATTGTGATTCGAAAATTTTCACAGCTTTGCGATGAATGAAACTGACTGATGTGGCAGATTATGGTCTTCAGATAATGCGAGATCAACCACTCCCTGAGCTCCGAATCCCAAGGAACGTATAATTTTCAGTTTAGAGTAGAAAATTGTCTCCGGAACCTGCAAAGGTCATTCATTTCTGTCTTTGTAGGTCACACAAAGCATTGGAGAAACATCATGAATGTTCATGGCAGAAGTTGAAACATTCGTTCTTTCTTTTCTGCTGGAACGATCGTCGTCGTTGAACAAACGTAATGCTCGCAATTTAAGCTCGCAATTTCCAAACTAATAAACAGTGACCGATTTTAAAATGGGATGCATCGCCTGCAGCTTTTCCCAACACTCTCTGTAATCTGCGGGGTATGATTCATAAATACTAGGAAACTGACTCTCACAACGAGTAGGGGTAACTTTTCTCTCATGTAACGACGAAACGCTCTTCTCACATCGTCTGAAAACTGTCGAAGTTGCCCTAATGTGATTAATATTCAGACTCGTTCATTACAAATTCATATTTTGTTCAGACTGTTTTTATGAGATTGTAACATTGTCAAAATTCTTTAAATTTTGGAATCGAGAAGCAAAATCGAATGCAATTTTTTTTTACTTTTTCGCTAACATTGATCTGATAACATGTCTCCTAACTAACAGTTTTGTCATCATAACGTGAAAGTCTAACGCGGAATGATAGTTAGTTTTATGAACAAAATGCTCAATATTCCCATAACCTTCCGTAGTAACACCTACGCATTCTCTGACTGTGCGATGGTTGTTATTCAATTCATTTGTATTCATTGAAAGTAGTATGACCCCTACTAGCTCACCTGTATTCCATTTTTGTTGCACATAGGTCTTGACTATTTCTTGCTCTGAAAACATATGTCTTTATTCATTTATAGGTTGGTCATAAAAAAAACTTTTAATGCCGTTTGGCGTTAGAGGGAACTGAGCTGAATGACAATTGTAATGGAACTACAACTACTCGAGACCAAACGAGAAATACCTTCTAGCAATTTCCATGGGTAAAGACCAAGAAACAGTTCGGATGTTGCACTGACAAATCTTCAGCGATAGTATCTACCGTACCTAATGAAATTATTTTCATTATTCTTTTCTATTTCCAATTCTGATTCCAAGCAGTCAAAATAGATCGAAAAATAAGCTAACGTAAGTTTTGTTCGAGTGAATTTGACTTACTCAGTTGAAGGGAACATGAATGCAGATGTCTCTCCCGTACTCGAGGGACGGGACAGTCGAGATGGTGGAGACACTGACAACCATAAAGTAGCCCATCTGAACATAATCACTATCGAGCTTTAGTGAAGTACCCCATGTCGACAAAAACTAAATCAGCGGAAAATTATAACTAGAATTGATTTGGAAGCATGAAATAAGTCTACACGTTATCATAAGGCAATACACGTTCTGAAAAATCGAAATCATTCATAGTTTCAACATTCCCGGTTGTGCTTGCACCACAGACTCACTGTTTTGTCTACGTAGCTCATGTTAAAGAAACCGTTCCGCTATAATCTGAGTTTCACGAAAAATTAAGAATGTTCAAAAAAGTCTCTTAATGTCTTCCCACAGACCTTGAAAAAACTTTCTGATAAAAAGTTTGCAAAATTTGCATAACATCGAGCAATAAAAAAGAGCACATGAACATTTTCACTGTGACGCAACTTGACTTGGTCCATTTACGTTTCGAGTTAACTTCAGTTTTCAGTTTTTAGTTGTGTTGTCGTATATGATAGAACGTTTCAAAAATATTTTTGTCCTATTATACGCTGTTTTGAGCATACCCCGTACGCAACTCCCCCATGGGTGTCATTACGTAAGTCGCTTTTCGGAGAAAACGAAGCGAGATAGAAATAAAAAAAGTATATATTTTTGATAATGGTTTTTCATTTGCCAAATCGTCAGATTGTTAACTCACAAGTCAAAATTAGAGCGGGACGGATTATTTAACTTCAATATTATGTGAACATGATTCTGAAAACAATGATTACTTTTCTAATTTTGGTGATTTCGGATGCCTCACGAAAACACTCACTTATCGTGTTCAACTGGATTTTCGTTCCGTTGACCTCTGTTTCACAACAATGACAGATTCTCCAGCACATCATGAGAACATTGCATTCCTCCTCTGTAAGATCCGTCATGTTACTCTGAAAGCGAAGAAGTGAAGGAACAACATGTGTTTTCAATGGTAGAATGACGGAAAGAACAGTTGTAGACATTCCTACGTCTTAGTTGTATCCAACTAGATGAACGTAAGCGTAAGGCTGCTTTCATACCTCCACCCTCTCAATTGAATGACTGAACCCGCCAAATGTCGAAGTGCAAACATCAATTCTGTTTCCGGAGCATGGCTTACTAATCGATAGGTATACTTGCATTTCAAAAACCAAAAAAGCAAATACGATTCAAATGCATAGAAACAAACCTCTTTCAGAAGACCAGAGTATTTTCTCTTCAGGTACCGTTTATAAACACGTCTCACGTCATCTGAAAACAATAGTCGCAAAGTACGTCGTTCTTCAGTTGATATCAAACACTATTACTTGCGCAACCCAGTTTGAGCCAACTCAGCGTGTCTTGTTTCCCATAACTTAATTTGTAAGAATGCATATTATTTTTCCTTTTTACTAACGAACTTCGACATAACTGAATGCTTCGATAAACCCAGCTGAGTCTGCCTGCGCCGTTTTTGTTGGCTATGTGTAAGTTTTTCAAACTATCGCTGATGCAATATGTTCAAAGAACGAGTCGAATGTTGATTGAAAGTTTATCAAGAAAAGAACGAAGGTGTGGAAGAAGAGTAGAACATTGCGAGATGTGAGTCGACAGTTATAAATAGCTTTATCTTGGTAGCAACTGGTCTTCTCTGTTCTACACGAACACTCCCTGTATTGATACACGTGGTCTATTAGTCTTTACCATCGTGATATGTGGTTCTGTGAATTCATTTGTTGTATTTATTTTGTGCCGTTCAAATGAATTATGAAAAAACGGGTTGTTCAGTTTAAGCTCAATCTGTGAGACAAAATCATGCACGTGCTCAGTGAATTGTAGTGGATTATTCAATCAATTTTTCACGGCGACAAAAACTGTACGGAATCAAATATAATATAACTCACCTGTGGAAAAATTTTTCTTCACAAAATTATCGATGACTTTCCGCTCTGAAAAATAGTTTATTTGGAGTCTGATATGTTTAACGTTTGAAAACTAGCTCTCTTTATTCACTTTCAGCCTCACTCTTACAGTGTCTCGTTCAAATGTCTTATTGTTCACTTTTAATGTCTCATTGTCTTTTTCTATGCGTCGCTTAGACTGTTCTACAACCACGAGAAGTTGATGCATCGAAAAATTGGATTAGAAAACTCGGACATTGTAACGGAACATGGTTACAAACACGAACGGAAATTCAGAGAATCAGATCAGAGTTCAATTTAGGAGTTCTGATGCGTGAGCAAATGGAAACCCATGCTTGTTCAGAATCGCGTATTGTTTGCGGAATTAAGACACATCATATATTTCTGTATCGAGATTTAACAATTGGAGAAGTAGATTGAACTAGCGCTAAATATATTCAATGTTGTTCTCTTCCATCATACTTTAGTTTGGTACTTACTGAGCTGAATGGAACAACAACGGGCGGAGTGAGTTTCGCGTACGCGGGGAGCACCACAGTCGAGGTAATGGTTGAGACAATGACAGTCTTTCATGTAGCCAACTGTGGAAACAACATTTGTTTATTCTCTTCAAAAAATACATACTCATCCAAACTGAGGTTTTTTCAGATTTCTCGAACGAAACATTGTATAAATGTCATGTAAGTATCTTCGTTTTTCATGAATGACACTGTATTTCAAAATGCCCAACCGTGGGCCCAGATTTTTTATATACGTTTTTCACACCATACTTTGTTTTCCACGTAGATTATGAGAAGAGGCAATCGATAGTGCGGAATTCCGCACACCATTGCACAATTTTCTTGATAGTTAGTCATGTTATCATTGTTCCAACTATGAATCACTGTGAAGACAAACCGTTCTGCTATTTGAGATTTTGAGAATGTGTCCGATTTTCGTGGAAGGCTTATATGTGTTGCCCTTTCGAAATAAGTTTACCGGTTTCAAAGAAGGTAATACTCACTTTTTCCCTCTTTGATAGTCGTTTCACAATAATAGCAAACTTTCCAAAATCCAATCAAGTGATTGCATTCTTCGATCGTGAGGTCGGCCATGTTGGTCGTTTCCGGGCTGAAAACATTATATCGGAGAAGAAAAGTTGAAATGTTTCTTTCTATAACTGGAATTTGTAAAACACAATGAAGACTCGGTAGCACTGCGAAATTGATTTGTGCTTGCTCATAACAATCTCAAAAAAGGTATTTCGCGTTGGTTTATTGAAGTGGAATAGTTGGACGGAATGCAAAAAAAAAACATTGGAAAATAGAGAAAGAAGCCGACAGATGGAGAATGTATCCGAAACAGTTGAATTCGTCGGGAAAAATAGGTAAGAGACTGTTGGTCGAAAGTTGAATAAACCGAAAGAAGCTGATAGTGAAAGAGAACTGATAAGAACGACTTCAGGGAGGGGGGGGGGGTGTACACGAAAAGCCTGGTTCGTTTTCGAATGATTGCAAATACAACTGAAGAAAAAAACTGTAATTTCTTCTGCTGCTCACAGAAGTTCGTTCCAATAAATATTTTCTTTGCTGTAGTGCAAGTTGATTGATTAACCTACCAATTCAACATTCTGGTAGGTAGGTGATACAACACACGTGAATGAACAATTTCCCAATCATTGTCTAGTTACTTAAATTCAGTTCTATGCCAGGTGAGATTCGAGATACGGCTCGGAGGAGAAGTAGTGACTTCGGTGTTCTGTCAACATCATTGATTAAATAAGAATTGAGGTGAGAAAACTTCACATATTATTGTAATAGTATACAATCAATGTTTTCATTCAGAGAATGTAGTTAATTTAACAGGGAGGTGGCAGTGTTATGCTACCAGTTACATCTATAACCATTGGGGCACTCTTTCGAAGTAGTCTTTGGCAAAATGTGACTTTTGTATCGATCGAAAACTTCATTCGATAGCTTTCCAACCAACAGTCTCATTTTAGATTTGTCATCCAAAAGATCACCGTCCACAGTAAACACCTCACCGTATCGATCATACCAACGTGGAATGTAAAATCACTTTTAGGATCGAATACAAAGGTGGTCAGCCTAGCGTCCAAGTCACTCATCAATCTTGCCACAGTTGTCACAGGAGAAATGGTATTCGTACCACTTCGATCGTCTTGATCGTTAGCAACACCACTTTGGAGTAACTCCAACTGCTCTCTTTGCAAATCCATTTGCTCTTGTTGGAGTCGCATTTTCTGTTATTGCTGTTCTTGCTGAACTCGCATTTTCTCCTCTTGCTGTTCTTGCTGAATTCTCATTCTTTCCTCTTGCTGTTTCATTTGCTGTTGTTGTCCTCGCAAAAGCTGGACAAGAGTTTCATACATCTTGTCTGACATTTTGCTTCACTCACTACGGCACTTAGTGCATTCACATAGTTATGGATTCGTGAAATCACACCGAACTCCTTTCACAATAGAACAACCACAATAACTTCCTCTCACAGGCTAGTTCACACGAGAGCTCTTTGCTATCCTGATCGCCAATTATTTTGTATCCTTAGCTAAAGAATAAACACTAATAATACACAAAGATATAAACACTAAGGTTGTAAGAGTTATACCTGTACTGAAAAGAAGACTGAGACGGAATAGACCACTTTATGAGCAGGTAGACGCTGTAATTCATAACGACGAAGACGTTTGGAATATCCATATCGAATGTATCAATGAAAATTGACAGTTGTGTGACGAAATTTGATTTGATGAAAAGATTGATCACCTCTTTTCGACATGAATTTGTAAGATCAGGTCTGGGAAACTGAACAGATGTATCCAATTGCAAATGGTATTCTTTGTCGACTTATATTGCTAAACGTGAAATGAAGAAGGGGAATGTTGAAGGAAAATGTGAGAGAAGTAGATAAGACGGTGTTTACTTTGGGTTGAGATGATACATTACCCAGAACTTAAAATGCATTGTTACTGCAGTTTTACTTTTACTGAAGTATATTGTTACTGCGGGTTTCCTTTGCTGGTTCGTCGTGGCGGAGCTCGAGAATCAAACATTCTGATCTCTACTAAATATCATCATTTCTCGTCCGAGTGAAAGTCATGTCGAGTAGTGTGTAGTATTTAATATTTTTATGCTATGTTTGTGTTGTATGTGTATTGTGTATGCAAAACTATATGTGAGGGAGTGATAGCTGAACGTGCTCTCTTTTCCGCGAGTGAATTCTTGTGGTTCGAGAGAGAATTTGCGGAGAACGACCCTGTTTTCATGCTGTCCGACTCACTATAAAACAGCAAATACGAAAACAAGTTTTGCTTGGCGCTTTTATGGTGAATTGTTGGCGCATTCTTGGTGCAAGCCCATATAAGGGCAAGCTCGAGATCATTCGTGGTTCTAGCTCTTACGTCAGTTTTTTCTATCCGTTATCTTGTCAATAATAGTTGTGATTGGACCACGGACCTGCAAAATTATGATAATGCAATCTATCCATGTATGATAAACATGTAGCGACAGAATCGCCGTTTGCGAGTACTAAGCGATGATGCAACAGTTAGGTCCACCTTGTTGCTAACAGCAAAACGACGTTAATAGGTTGGTAATAATGCTAGACTATGATTGTAAAGTGTATTTATTAATTCTTAGTAAATGTATAATATATTTGTTCTGTTATACATGATTCACACAATGCACACACTCGGCTATGTGTCGGTGATAAAAATGTTTATTATACAGCCCGATTTTTGTTTTGTGCTATTCGTCTCAAACAAACCTAAACGTTTCGAACGCAGCGTAGTTTGTTGTAGCGTAAAAATCAACAACATCTCAGGTAAACATTAGGTAATTTGGTGAGTGCCAACTGATTTTAATAGAAGAAAAAAACAAGAAAGAAGTAACAACGAGAACAAAAAAATGAGTCTTATATTACAACAGACCAATCATAACAGTTCAAGACCGAGTAGGAAAAAGAAAATAGTACAGCAAAATATGTAAAACATGCTACCTTTGTTCCAAGCGCTCGTGCATTTTCGGAACTGTTGTAAGCTTCCGAATGATCCCTTTTCTCATCATTTGGTGGCTTGGTGACAGTACCGCTGCTGAGAACAAGGCTGAGAGAAAGTTCGGGAGTGGCACAACGCGAAAAAACAAATAAACTTTTTCTCATGACTGGTTCAAAATATATAAAGTCCGTCCAGTATTTCAAAATGACGCACCTGTCGCCGCTGGCCGACTGCACGCTATTCTGTTGATATGAACTTAGCTCCTCGTCTTCTCGAATGGTCTTCAGTAAATTCTCGTCAATTTTTTTCTGTAATAACAAAGTTTCATGAGATAAGCAATCTGTTTTTGTTTTTGCCTTTCGTCGACAATGAATAAGAACTGAGGAAACGAGTGAAACAACCACAAAACTGATATGCTTTACCTTGATTGTTCAACGCTGACTCGAATCCTTAGTGTGAGATTTATGAACGGGTATGAAAGTATGATACCTGCCATCCCGGAGGGGGTGTTACTTTCCATGTATCATGGAAACGAATTATTCCTGGATGATCTAGTTTTGCCATGGCACGAACTTCTCTTAAAGCTACCTCAATCGCTCGTTCACTGTAAGCACACAGTTCATTTCAACCTATGATTCAACTGATTACGTAGTATCTAATATGACAGAGAAGGTAAATCACACTCGAATACTTTTCGATAGTAATTTGCAACCATTGAATACCCAGAGGTAGTAACTTCTTGACTTGATTTCGAAAACATCAATGTTCATTCGAGCAAGGTATGGTTGTTCGATTGTGACCTCTGGAAATGTTGATTATAAGGACATAAATAACCTGTCGGCAACGGCAATTCGTTTGACGGCGTAAAAAACCTGGGCCAGTTGATGCATCGCTTTGAAAACCACTCCGAAACTTCCATGGCCAATCTGTTTGACTTGTTCGAATTCCATTTGAAACCCATGAATTTTCAGATGATGGCACAAACCCAATTAGTTGAATGTTTTGTTCATTTTCGTTGGACTTATGAATAAATATAAACAGAATAATTAAGTTAATGGAATGTCAAATATCGTCCCCGTCGACAGTTAGAGGAAGGTTCCTTTCTAGTTTTGACTTTGGGGTAACACTCTGACAATAAATACAGTGTGTGAAGTTGATTATTGACCAATTTCAAAGTCACATCGTTTCGGCCTCTGCACCTTCACGAAGGCATAGGGTCAGTGGTGGAGGCGTCGTCAGAATATAAACCACTGACCCCCTGGTAAGAGTATAAATTCGTGTTGTTTGCAATGGAATATGATTCATTATGAAACTGTATGATGTATATAAGACAATGAATATTAGATGTGATTTGCTGTATTGTACCATACGCTCCATGATCTATTAAGCCCAAACTTTCTAGTTCCGACATATGAAATAGATCGAGAGTGTGTTCTGAATTCTTCCGTAAGACTCTACTTGCTCTGTGTTTTCCATTCTGGATCAACTAGGGTAGATAAAATGTAAAATGAACGAAAATTATGTATATAACAAAAACAACTTTATTCGCCACCGCGAGCGACTGGGAAACGCTGGCCAGTATGACCAACAGGAATGCATTCTCACAGTCAATTTGTCGTCAGATGGTTCTACTGTTGTTTCTGGCATGTCCCTGGATCTATGTCACAGAACCAACGAATGTCCACCATGAGGAATCAACTGTACCATTCCTTACTGCACAATACGACGTTTAGCGCGGTCCTTTCCTTTCAAATTCAGGTGCTCCCTAAGTTTAGTGGTAGTGCTCTTACTTTTGGCCGAACGGCCGATGGTTCGAATTCTCTAAACGGTTGTGTCAAAATGAGTCAGTGCAAATGGAAAATGTTAAAGATGTCCCCTTCAGATGAGAAGTGACAAGCGAACTCCGTTCACTCAGCATTTGCCAAAATAACCTGAATATCATTGTCAAAAAGCCAACATCGCGTTGACAAGAAAATTAAATTGTGTTATTTTGACCGCAAGGCGCAATAAAAAGTTCCCGTTCACAGATTAACAGAATTCCGTGAATTACTTTGAATTTTGAATTTTTTTTAGTTGGAACCGTCTTATATGCTGATTTATTTGCAATTAAAAGGGCTTGGAACCCGTATTTTACTTTTCCGACAAGGTCTCCACAAACAGTGTTTTAGAGATGATTTCTTATCACACAGCCGCACTTTGAATGAGACCGCGTTGCACCTAGATAACACAAAATGATCCATACAACCACCATATAATTTTGTCCATCGATCAAACGAGAACTAGTTTCTGAGATTTTTGCTGTTTCTAAAACTCACTTGTTTCTAAAAAATGTCTAGATTTATTCCTTGATGTGAAACAATGAAAACTGACAAAAGTAAATACAATTTTCTTAATATACTGATTTTTGTATTACGAATAGTAGAAGTGTTAATCGGGTCTAAAAAGACGGGTTGTGTGCGCGCTCGCACGCGAAACACCTTAGTTCGATCCCACTGGGCGCGATATCTTCACCGCATGAGCTGGTATTAAACTTTACCCATGCCTATTTTCTCTTTTACGGACCATACCTCTCTACGTATACTTCTAAGTGATCATTGTAGCTGCTGTTATAGTATTAATAGAGAAACGCTGAAATAGTTGATGTATAAGATGGCTACTAGTGAAAAAAATTCCCACTGAGATTTCTACAGTACAAATTCGTTTTTCGTTGCCTACTCTCTAATACATCTTTACAATGTTGAAAATACTGCGGAGCACTTTTGTTTCAGTGAATTAAGCTTAATTGTTAATACTACTGTTGACTTTCCCGATGAACATTTTGTAAATTGAACGGACTGCAATTTTTTTAGTTGATAGCCACCAGACTCGGACAATTACACCGTCAGGCTGCGTCCCAGTGCGAACGACAGTCAAAGAGTGCTCCACGGAGAATCTGTGTAACAATCTGAATTCCCCTCATTAGCGTAATGTTTTGTTGTGTAACGGAAAAAGTGTGTCGCGCAATGCGATGTTCTACTCTCGACCTTAGTGCATGCCAACATAAAAAGAATGTAATTTTGGATCTATAACTGATTTATTCTCCAACATCATGGCCACGGCTTCTTCTAGCTCTTAAAGTTTATCAGAACCATGTTAAGTTCGGTTCTCGGAAGTACGAAGAATCGACGTAGAACCACTCCATAATACTCAAAAATATAGAAGTGTAGGATATAATTTGTAATTCCGATCTAGCACAAATTGCTCAAACATCACCTTCTCTTGACATCATTTATTTAAAACAGCCAGGGCAGATCGGAAATAGCGAGATGACCAAACATATCCAGTCAGAGAAACCGTTTCACTCTGATTCCTAGAATTGTCCTGTCACATTTTTCATTACCCTAAATCCGTGGAATGAGGTGATTATTATGTGTTGCCTTACATTATTTTTTTAACGTGTTCCACTTCACTTGCGACTAATGTGCTGTTTTTCCGTTAAATTATTTATTGCTCAATAATTTTCTCAGAATGGGAGGATGTATTTCCAAAGGGAAAGAAGATCCAAATAAGCCAAATAAGAACGTGGAAGACGATAACGAAGAGACTATCGAAGAACAAAAAGAAGAAGTGAGAGAACGACTTTGTAGTATCTTTATTATATATATATATAACGGGTTTCATTATTATTATTCCTGAAATAATGTTTTTTTTTGTTTTGGTATAATAGTTTCGATTGAAACTGAAGAATCGTCTAGCCGACTGTAAACGAAACTGTTTAGCAATGTTTAACATCACAGACCTTCAAATGATCCGCATATGGTGTGAATGTAGATTTAAATGTCTACATTTTATCATTTCTGAGAGACTGATCGAAACTTTTGAACAAAACCATCCAACGTTGTGGCCTATGAGAGTAGGTGTTGCAACGAAAACGGGGAAGCGCAGTTATTTGGTCTATTCGGAGAATTGCCCTAAAACAGTATGAAAAACTTTACTGAACAGAAACTGTTGAGTTATTTGGAACAAATTCTGCTCTCGAGTGGCTTTCATGGCTTGTGCAAACTTATATTGGTAACCTTCTTGAAGAGCAGCACGAACTTCTTGATAACTTGTTATGGTATGTTTTATTAGCAACCGTTCGGATTTAGATACATGCTAAACCTCCGAACACTGTTGATGTTACTGTTTCGCCTGGTTCACGTGTGTTCTATGAATCGGAACTCACATTTGTGAGAAATCTCCATGAATCAAGAGATGAAGAGTGCAAACTGATGTCCTATGGATTCAACACGTGAGTTTTTCGGCTTGGTGTGTTGCTGAAGTATTGAAAAGCGTGCGCGCGTATATATATTTCTATATCTATCCATCTATCTATCTATCTATCTATCTATCTATCTATCTATCTATCTATCTATCTATCTATCTATCTATCTATCTATCTATCTATCTATATATATATATATATATATATATATATATATATATATATATATATATATATATATATATATATATATATATATATATATAAGCAAGTTTGCCGCAGACTATTGATGGATTAAATACATTTCGTATATAGAAATTCTAGCTCTGTCATGAAAAGTCAATCAGTTTTCCAGAATGGCTATAAGAAAACTGAAGAGGAGGGGTTGGTCGCAAACATGTTGGAGGGAAATGAAGGTAAAGTTGATAGACTCAAGAATCCAATAGCTACTTCAGTTCAATTCATCGAATTGAATTAGATTAGTATGAAGAACGAGTTTTAGAAATTAAAGAGTAGTTCTGGACAATACATGTACAAGAAATAAACGGATACGATAAATGGGTATTTAGAAGAAAACGCCAGGCTCACTTTTTTGAAATATTGCGACAGCTCGATCTTTGTGATTTTTATTCAAATACTCCAAAATCGGTAGTTCCTTTTCCTCAAAATATTTTTATTGGACTTCTTTTCTATTTCTTGTACACGTTCGTTTTGTACTCGCCTGTCATGAAATCTCCATTGGAAAACGTCTTCCTACTACACGTTAAACTCTTCTTTATTTTTATTTTTACGAAACCGGTCTATACATAATTTTTGGCGAGATCATTTTTGGCCCTCTCACACCTAATATTCACATTTCAGACACATATGAAAAATACGTATACCTCAACTTTTTTATAGCATTTTAACAGTGTTTTTTTTACCAAGATGTTTTTGGAATAATTCGATTTTGCGCAGCACTATGCCCAGATTTGAGGAGACAGACATTTTTGTCGCCGCCGCCGCACCGAAGTTATTTGTGCGAGACGTTGGGCCCTCTAACTCCTCTCAACAAATTTCACTTGGAACAAGAACTCAATGTCTTGTAGACGTGTTGCCCTTTCAGTAATTCATGCAAATATCCAGGAAAATGGTCGGCTTACTTTGAAGAAGAATGTAATAAACTGTTTCGGAATGTCTGCGGACCTCTGAACAAACACTAATCTGCGCAGCGCTCCGCGCTGCGCTTGATGTTATGCAGACTTGTGAATGGAAATGGACACTAGGCTAACCCGCAACCAGAAACTGAGCTGAACGTTTTCGAATCCATTTCACAAGATTCGCTTTTTTTAAGTTTTAGTTGCTCAAAACTGGTCTATTTAGCAAGTGTCCGGAGACGATCCGTGACAATACCATCCTCAAAATGAATATTCCAACAAATATGACTGAAAAATACGTATATTCCAACCGTCTCTTCGCGTTTCAACAGTGCATTAACAGCGTGTGCCGTCATGAAACCATCCACACCAACCAAAAGTCTTTATCACTACAAACATTTATGTTCAAATTGAATACTTAACACTAATGTTACCGTGAACAGCGTTAAGCGATTACCATTGTGAGCGAAGCTGTGCCCAAAAAAAGGCGGACATTTTTTGTTGCCGCCGCCGCCTCACACGGAAGCCATTTTTGCGAGACATTCAACTTTGTTCCAACGTGCACCCCTAGGCCCCGTATTCGTCATGGAATATTTGTTTCCATACTCGTTATTTCCAATTATTTTTGTATTTCATCTATGCTCGAATGAACAATAACGCTCTTTTAACGCTCTTTCACTTGGTGAATGACATTCAATCGTCAACACCGAAAAACACAATGGTTTCATTAAGACTCCACGTCACCCCAACTGGTTAGAAGTATATGGAGTTCTGTTTGCATCGCCGGAAGAAAGCCAACGTGGTTCTGAAATTGGATTGGCTATGGAATACATGCCGGGACGCAGTCTTGACAACGGTTTGTATTGAAGTTATCGTGTAGAGCGGGGCCCTTAGAATTGTCATCTATGCACGATCTATAGTGTTGTGTAAAACGTTGTATTATTGTTCCCAGTAAAATCAGTTCAACTTAACAGTTATTAATTGTATGCTGAGATAGGGTGGATGACAGGATGACACAAATAGTACAAAGGCCATGAGCCAGTTCGCTAAGGCTCTCACAGATAGAAAGACAGACTTTGAAATTTTCATTATTCGAGTCTACTTGCTCGGAAAACAGGTATGTTCAGCTCAAAGATAGGTAATGTTAGGGGTGTTCATACTGTCTAGCACGCACGCTCATACAGCAGAATTCCAAAAGGCAAAATCAGTTATTTCGGTGTTGGTTCGATCAAGAATGATTGTACACAGTCAGTCGTAACATTTCGAAATTTTCTATGCTATATACTTTATATGTATATTTAACCGTGATTTCTTGCCTATCAAACATCACGATCAAACTCAACCTCAAATGTTGTTTCTCAGTCATTCACGGTGGACGCGGTGAGAATCTTATCGAATACGATATTTCTCATGTTTTGAGCTGGACCAAGCAAGCTGCGCTCGGGTTGAACTTCTTGCACGAGAAGAAAATTATTCACCGAGATGTGAGGCCTGAGAAGTAAGTTCGAACCTACATAATATCAAAGTTATAGTATACTTATCAAAAAGTGAGCGGCATAATTTCTAGCGACACTGCAACAGAGAGGTAAGAAAATATAGAGAGCGACTATTTCAGAGTTTTGATGCTACAACAAGGGAAAACACTCTTTTGGTAACTAGTTCACGGTAGATGACAGGTCACAGCTTAATAATTGGGTCGACAACAGTAATTTTGCTGATTGCTCTCAAGTTTCTTAACATATCTAAACAGAAAAGTTGTATGGCTTCTGATCAACCGTAAACTAGTTTTTTACCAAAATATTTTTTGTAGCATCATCACTTCAAAATAATCGCTATCTATATGTTTCCCTTTCTGTTGCAGTGTCCTTAGAAATTAAGCCGTTCTTGAGTAGTCACTACAATGCTGGCTTCCCACTGTTTGATGAATTTTACACTGTTTGTGAACATTCAGAAGACATGTCTACGGTTTCAGTTCATAATACATAAGAGAAGAGAACTAATCAAATTTGCTCTCGAAATGAAAAAAAAACATCATTTGCTGATAGCGCTACCATAGCATACTTGACCTCAACTTTGCATCTCGAATTTGAGGTCATCAAACCTTCAGCATTTCAGAACACATCTTGTTTAGATGAGGTTCCATCGTTAATAATCTACTTGCCACTATTATCATCTTTGTAAGAATATTTGACGTCAATATTGCAGTTTTCAAATTCGACGTCCTCTGGTCTGCAGAATCACAAAACACTTCAAGTTCAGATAGATTTTTATCGTAAATAACCCGCTTTCAAAATATTGTTCTTTCAATAATGACGTCATCTGGTCTCCAGAGCACTGAAAGACGTCACGAACAGAATAACATATATTCAATTCAAAGTTATGATGGCATCCTATCTCAATTTTCATCAGAATCGTTCAATTTTACAGTCACAAGACAGTTTGATTCACCGACCTGACAGGGAGGTTGAGAGAGCATGCTAAATGGAGAGACGCAGACACAAATTGGAGAAGTCTGTTTTTTGCTTTGCCAGGGTTGAGTGGGTATCACTCCTCCAGATCTCAACCGAATCGGTTGAGAAAATATAAAAACTCAAACTGGGTTTATTGGCTTGTCACGACCCACACACGACGGAAGTTGGCGCTCTGGATGAACAGCCTAGGGTCATAACATAGCTCAAGCCTACTCGATTCACTTCAAATTTCGAACATACCTAGTAAAGATGCGGTAGTAAATTTACAAACTATATGTTGTTTTGCATGTTTGAGCCATTTCCGGGGGTAAACAAAAAAACGAATACTTTTGTTAAAGTGTTCTCTTCTGACAATGGCAAACTGCCAAGTTTTGATTTCCTAGTTTCCGTTCCAGACACCCCACTAAACTTTAAACGAATGGATTATTGAAAGCATTCTTAGGAAATGGCCCAACTCCTTTTCGGTCACTCCCGACGAAATAACGTTCAAATTCATCAAAGAGGTTCACACTGTAATTTCTGAACCACGTGAGTTAATTTTCAATATAAGTTTAATACGGTCTTAAGTACCGAATCGTTGGAAACACTCATATGTGACTGCTATTCCCAAAAAGGCACCTTTCACAGATATTGGTAATTATCGTCCAATTATAGTTCGTTCCACCCATCGGTAGCAAGCCAGGTACAGTAATTTTAGTGGGCGGAGTCAATTCTGTTGAAAAGTTTCCAACAGCAACCTGCCTAATCAAAATTGATGCATAATCTGGGTATTGATGCATAATCTGGGTATTGAACTCAGCTGTGGTAGGTGGCGCGGCGCACACAAGCATCCGGCCACATGAACATGACGCCCAAAACTAAAAACAGTGATATCCAACCATTTTCTCTGGCCGTTTCTCAAACCTAATTTTAGTGCACAAAAAATAGTTTTGAATACTCCCCGATTATGTAGTAAGTAGTCACCTATTGTACTCAAAAGATGTGCGAAAACCGAAATAAACCACTTTTTGGGTTTTTATTCATAATGAAAAGACTGGCAAGCTGCCAGATCACTCGCCTGGAATGTAGGGTGCGCTCGGCCAGCATGGCTGACTACTCTCGATGGGTGAAACGAACTATAGCTTGACGTTGATCTTTGCACGAGCTTTTGAAAAAGGCTACTCAAGAAACATGTTGTTATTCATTTAGAACAAAATAACATAATTCCTGAACAACAACACGGTTTTCGTGCAGGAAAAACAGTTAAAACTCAAATGCTAGAATGCGTTAATGACTGGTCATTAACGCAGTGCGAAATAGAGTACTTCGTCTGACATATCTCTTCAGTCGTAGAAATGAATTTTATCTTGCCATGGTGCACAAAATTTTAACTGGCCAGATGGGTTTGAAACCTTCAAACTTTTATACTTTTTCAAACTCCAGAACTAGAAGATCAAACTCAAAACTGAGTTTTCCAATGCCAAAAACAAAGTTGCGTCAGCAATTTTTCTTCGTGCGAGCAGGCTCAAAATACTTGAAACTGAGTAAAAAGGATATTTGCCATTTTCACTTGCTGAGTTAGAACGAATATTAACACAAAATTGTGACATATGTACTGTTTACGATGTAACGATTGCCATATTGTTCATTTCTGTACTGTATATTACCTATGTTTTCGGTTCCGTGTAGAGTTTGCCTCCAACTTGTTGTAATAACTTTCCACGTTTCAACCATACTGTCTTTGCTACCCCGATGTTTTTCATTTAATCCATTTGTTTTATCACACGCTCCATTTGCGTAAGAAATTCATTCATTCATTCCACGCGCGCACTAGCCGGACCAAAAACAAATCACGCACAGCGCTTCGCGCTGCACGCGATACGCTCGTTATCATCAGAGATTGAATCAGTACCCTATGTTTTCAGTATGTTGCTGAACGAAGATCATACAATTCTGAAGCTAACCAATCTGGATAAGTCGACCGTGTTCAAAGACAGGCACACACTATTGTGAGTGCTTTCTACTCTAATTCTGAACTGTTATAACAGAGTTTTGAAAGGCATGATGAGTGAAAAAGGATTATAATATCTACATTTCACTACGGCGTGAGCTGAATGCCAAATTCTTAGAGCTAAAAGCCTAATTGGCAACAGTGTGTACTGACATGTAAGGTACAACGCAAAAACAACATGAGGTCATAACACTGAAGAGAGAGAGCCTTGTTCTCCCTGACCTAACAATGTGCATGTATAACTACTATTCGAGAAAACGTTGTATGGTGTCCGAGTAAACCAATATTGCGAGAAACAAAGATAACATAATGTTAGAAAGAAGAAAAAGAGAAAATACAAGAGGCAAGATGGGATGGATATGAAGAGAGCTATTGTTAGTCTAAGGAGTTTGGCAGTGGAGACTGTTTGACGTATCCGAATAACGCCGAGGTGGTGTTCCATATTCTAGCGAACATCACCCTGCCGGTGTAGCGATCTTGCCAAATCCATCTAGATAGGTCGCTGATATATCTCACGGAGGTGCCAAATGGCCGAATTGATTATCAGATGAGGTCAACCTTCACGAAACCAAAAAGAAAGCAAGAGGTCTTCGTCTCTGCTTTGTGCACTCTTTTCCAGGCGTTCTTGAAACCACAAGTTGCTTGCTAGCTCACGGTCTTATGGATGGGGTATATTGTTCAAACGAACTCAAGAAAATAGGTTTGAAATTGGTTGGGAATTGAAATCAACAATGCAGCATTGAACACCGACACCCGTAATACCATGTTCCAGGAAGTAGTTGGAGTTCACTATGATAACGTATGTGCGAATTCCCCAGCTGTTTTACTCATTGAAAAACAATATTGTTTACTTATTGCCGTCACAGGGCACACGCGCTAAGCGCCAGACTAAACTTAACAAATGAATGAAACGTGATTGAAACAACGAAACGTGAATGAAACGTGATTTTCTTTTCTCTTTGAATGTTAAATTAATTGTTCATAATACCATGTTTTGAAATCTCTCTTTGAAAGAATTTTGAAGAGATGATTGAGTATACCAACTCAAACACTAGTAAAACAATAACATTTTATTTTTCTGATTCATCGTCTCGTAAGGTTGTACTGTACTGGCGGCATCCGCTTGCGTATTTTGACCTCTTAGAACTCAAACTACCGTGATCAAAATATCTGGTTGCGTCGCTGCATACGAAACCACCTCTGCGCAGCGATCACCTCTGCAGCTATTGTCTAATCTAATAACGAACTCATCGCAGATGAATCTCGAAAATAACCTATCCCGAATTGAATTACGTGTAGCACTCTGAGCGTACTAAATGAATCGATTATGTCTCGGAAACATTATAACACATACTTAATTGTATTAGGCTTTAGTCTAGATTTCAAATTTCATTCGACAACTTTCCCTTAATGAAGTTTTACCAACAATAAATCTTACTTATCAAGTCACCAATAGTTTTCCGAAAGTATGCCCAGTCAATTCCCCTTTCTGAATGAAACTTTTCATCATGCATCTGAAATTCACCTAGTATCTAGGTTGCATTTTTTGCTTTAATGAGGTAAACAAAACCATGTTCATGTAATAAGATAAGACACTCCATTATTATTCAGGTCTTTCCTTCTTTATATACCATTGGGGCACGCGTATGATGTGACTAGTTTCTATTTACAATACCTTGATAGTTTTATATACCTGACATTTTATTACACAGTGTATTGAGTATATATCACACGAGTCAGACTAAGTGCTGACTCAAGTTAATGGTTGCATAAGAGCCCATGTGTGATATTTACTCACTTTAGATATTAACTTTTGACAATATATTACACACGAGTAACGTCTTAGTACGTTCTCTACTAATGGTTGCCTAAGAGCCCATGTGTGTTAATATACTTCTAAAATTTGTTTTCAATCGCAATTTATTTAGGTTTATTGGTTCGTTAAAATTGTAAGACAATAATTTTCTTACTTCTTCTCCCACTCATAATATTTGTCCCCAATATAACAAAAAACAAACATAAGTTTCACTACTTGTATATAGTTCATTATACCTACACCCAATCTGCAGAAAATATAATTTTGGTGAGTTATTTTACTCACAAATATGGACTGTTACAATTTTATCTTTTTTACTTTTATCTAAATGTCCACCTTTACCAAATTTATTAATAACCTTTTTCCAGTATACGAAAAGTTCACCAACAAAACATTTAAAGTGGTGTTGTTGTACATAAACCTTATTTAACCCACTATAATAATATTATATTTCTACTTCTTTTATACATCTAAGGTTTAGCTCACTATCTTTTTACTACTTCGAGAGACCTTGCCATAGTGAAGGAACATCCACTAGTAGTTTTTACTTGGTAATGCTCTTCACCACATGAAAGGTTCTCCGTACCTCGGATACGATAAGTTTCCGGAAACTACTACTGACTGGGAGATGCATAGGCCTGTCTCTTCCTGGAATTAAGGCCTGCTAACACACACACAATCCAACCCATAAACACATCAGATTCCTGGTACAGTTCAATAACTGTGAGTGGGAATGATAAACTCATAATCCCTAAACTTTTCTCTAATGAAGAGGGAGTGAGGTGTGAAAGGGGCCACTGCAGAATTTGTACATTAATTAATTTCAAATCTCACAGTACATGTACTGTGACTAACAATATATATAAAACCAATAAACCAATAGGTGTTAATTGTAACACCAAAAACGTTATATATATGATAACTTGTAATACATGTTCTATACAATATGTAGGCAAAACAACGCAGCATTTGAGAAATAGAATGAACCAGCATTTACTTTCATTCAAAAAATCAAACCTAAACACATTTATATCCAAACATTTCATTGAATGCAAACACGATCCGTCACCTAGTCATATATAATCGTATAGGCGTGCCGCACTTTTTTTTGCCTTCGATTCCCCTCAAATTCTCATCATAGATGCTACCCAACATGACTACGTATAAAAAGTGAAAGGGCAGAAAAAATATTGATCTATTGATTTTTGGTGAATGAAAATATGAAAAAACGATGACGTCATCGATTTCATTGTGAGCGATTGGCTGAATGAAATCGCATCAAATTTTGATAACATAAATGAACAACAAGTGTGGACAACATATTCCGACCAGAACCCCTCAGCACCATTTATCGATTGATGGCAATGGTTTCAAAAAAATTTAGAATTGATAGTAACGCACTTTTTTTTGTCGATGATTTCCTTCAAACTTTGCATGTGGATGCTGCCTAACATAAAAACCAGATGGAAACTGACAGATAGTGGAAAAGTTGATTTATTGATTTTTGGCGAACGATAATGTGAAAAAACGATGACGTCATCGATTGCGTTCTGAGCGAGTGGCTGAATGGAATTCGTCTAAAACTTGATAACATAAATGAACAACAACTATGAACAATATGTGTCCATGAAAACTTGATACTACCATTTATCGATTGATGACGACGGTTTCAAAAAAATTTAGAAGTCAAAACAAGGAAGTCGGCCGGTTGCAACTTTCAGAAAAAATCGTCAATTAGTAAAAACATCCACTTGGTGAGCTGTGGTCACAGCATAATCAAAAGTTTGCGAGCCTAAGTTAGTTAAATTTTTTTCGTCGATTTTGACGTTTTTTGGCTGTTTTTGCTGCATAAAACCAGAATTAATGTAACAGTGGTCCGTGCAGTCATAGTATGGGTTTGCCAACTAGAGACAACACTTTTGTTAATAGTTGGTCAAAAATAATATTCATTCGTTTTTAATCTTTGACCTTGCCTAAGGAAGGTCAAAAATTCAAACATGATCTAATTTTTTTTGCTTCCGACCTTTTCAAGACAAGCAGTAGTCATAATTTATCGTGAAAAAATTTCAAAAAAATATCAATCCATTCGCGAGTTATCAGGGTTTCAATTAAAACCCGTACTATGTACGGCGCACCTAGACCTCCATTTAAGCTATATTGCAGCTAACTTTCTGAGGTTCACTACGGCTCTCTAAATGATCGTGAAGGTCTGAAACTTTCAGGATATGATAAGAAGAGTGTCATTGATGCTCTACCCAAAAATCAGAGACCAAAGATCAAAAATCAAAAAGTTCGTATTTGAGAAGAAAAATGCGAAAAATATGACTTTTGTGTATTATATGTCTAAGATTTTTTTTATTTCTTTGGAGGGGAATTTTCATTCAACAAGGAATATAAATAACAAGTCGATGAAACTTCTGTTTCGCATATTTTTGAAACATCTGGCGCGATCGATTGCCTCACTTTGTGTACCAGTTGAATTCAATTCGACTATTCGAAAAACACCATGTCTTTCTCATTATATATCGATTTCACCTTCATAGCTCATTCAAATTTTGTTCAGTTTAATCTCGTTTTCTTTTTCTTTAATCTGGCAGACGAGATAGTTTACAGTTTACAAGACTGTCATTTGTGTAACATGATACTGTAGATAAGTATTCTTTGTTAATTGTAGATAAGTATTGTCAGGCACTCTTTGTTTAGCACAACATGATTTATTTATCAGTAGACGTCCTGTATCTATCTATCTATCGAATAATTGATCTATATATTAATTAGAATATTATAAATTTTGTTCAGTTTAATCTCGTTTTCTTTTTCTTTAATCTGGCAGACGAGATAGTTTACAGTTTACAAGACTGTCATTTGTGTAACATGATACTGTAGATAAGTATTCTTTGTTAATTGTAGATAAGTATTGTCAGGCACTCTTTGTTTAGCACAATATGATTTATTTATCAGTAGACGTCCTGTATCTATCTATCTATCGAATAATTGATCTATATATTAATTAGAATATTATGTGTTTTTCCAAATAATTAATCAGCACAATCAACTTTATGACACTTGCAACATTTTTTACACTCTTAACGTCTTGTTTCAAAAACGATTTGAGCTAATCTTGTGAACTTAACTTTTAAATGTACGGTTGTGATAAAACGAGGTGTTTTGTTGGTAGTGATTTTGTTTAACATTACTGTTCAGGTCAACAATGTCTCACAAACTCTCTATATTACTGGAACAACATATTGAAAGTACTCATGCAGAGGCAATAGTTATACCAATAGAAAAGGCGTATACTACAGGTATTATATTTCATGTTGAGTTACAAGCGATGAATGATAATTGAAAATAGTCTGGAAGAGAAATAACCACATAGAGTCATACAGTAAAACTAAAGTTATACATTTTTTAGAGATGAAGTAATTCCTTCGCTCAAAATTTAAGGAATTACAAAATTCGATAATATCATAGAAATTCTAAAGCGTTTTCGATTTTTTTGCAGTAAGCCAGAACTGTTATCAAATGGTTTTTGCAGAGGACTCTAGAATGCGTAACTTTTAAGATACACATTGTTTCTAGACAACTACTACTCAACGCGAATTGAGAAGGAGATTGGAAATGGAATGAAAAATCATCTGAAGAGCATTGCAAGGACCACAAAATTGAAAACTGGCAGTGCTCTAATTACCCCTTCGTTTCAAATGAAAAACTGTCAGAGTATGTTAATTCAGATTCAAAGTTTTGTTTTCATGCATTTGTCGAGTATAACAACATAATTCCTCTTTTACAGAAGTGATTCACGTCGTTTGTCCTGTCATTCAGAGACTGATAAAAATCTGTCGATACAAAGAATTTCAGTTACATCTTGCATACGTTAATGCTCTAACTGTGGCAGAAGAAGCTGGGTTGAAAACAGTGGTGAGTTCGATTAGAGTGACTAACTAAACAGATTTGTAAGGCAAACTCCACAAGAAATCACAAATTTCATTAAACCCGCCAGGTCATGGTTAATTGTATTATAGTTAATATATTAAGTTTTTTCTCCAATAACCGTTTAATCGCCATTTTTCCAACAACATTTGAGTGAAATTCGCGGCTACCAAATTATTAGCAAGTCAACTCAAATCGAGCCTAATAGAAATGTGAAAGCACATACTTGCATTGCAGAATAAATTTACAGGCTATTCCACTCCTATCAGTTGCAACCAAACACTATCCAGCTGAAGAGGGTTTCTGTATGGCTATGCAGAGTATTATTGTATATTTTGAGTTACATCCAGAATCTGTGAGTTCTTGCAGAAAAAGATGATTAACCGTTAGAATTATGGGTTTTGAAAAATGATGCTAGCGAAATGTTTTCCATGTGTTTGTGACGCTGTTTTTCACTCTTCATATAAATTCGACAAAAACACTGGTAAACTGAATCATTCAGAATGCTCAACACATGTAGCTCAATTCGTTGCAGATTATTTCGGAAGTGTTTTTGGTGGACAAAGGTCATTCGAAGATGATCAAGAAATATGTTTCTGAAGATACAGTACTGGAGTTATCCACCAAGGAACAATGTTCTAAATTGCGACATTCTATTGGAGCCATGTGTATGCAGTTTATTGGAAGAGGAGAAGTCTGTTCATATCCTTGTTTGGGGAAAGAAATTCTGTTGGACAGTTTCGTGAAGAAGTGGTATTCTCAGAATGAAAGAAACGTGGTTTTGTGAGTTTTTTCATTTATATATAACATCTAAAGAGGAGAAGTCTGTTCATATCCTTGTTTGGGGAAAGAAATTCTGTTGGACAGTTTCGTGAAGAAGTGGTATTCTCAGAATGAAAGAAACGTGGTTTTGTGAGTTTTTTCATTTATATATAACATCTATTAAGTTCAGATAACGTGTGAAGCTATATTTTTAGGATATTGAAAATATTGAATAAAATTGAACAGTTCGTTGTTGTTTTTCAGTCAAGCACCTGTGGAACCTACAAGAATTGATTTTGGAACCAGTGAATTGCCGTCAACTTCGAAACAAGGTTCATTTATCAGAGGGTTCAAAGTGAACAAGAACATATATAGTTATTCTTTCGTATGTGAATTTTTCTATGATCTCTAATTTTTGCAGTTTCTTGCAGCTCTGCTCTATCGTTCGTGGTTATGCATAACTGTCATGATACATACTTGTTTAAGAGTTTTAAATTCAAAAAAAAAGTTTTAAAGAAATACTGTTTCAGCTCCAGTTGTTCATAAGGGTAGTCGTGGCAAGAAAGAGTCAACAGAGTCGGAAAAAGGGTGCTCACAGCGAACAGATCTACATGATGGAAAAGAATCATCATGTATGAAAGTTGTTATATATATTTTTCTGTGTTAACAGTAATAACTTTTCATATCATTCAGTTTGAAATCTTCATCAAACTATTGAAAAGGAATCAAAACCAATATACACTCCATCAACAACTTCAAATTATATCGTATTCTAAATGGGTATTTTCAGTAGAATCAACGTCACCAGAAAGCAATATGGCCAGGATGGATTCAGATACTGTAACCTTCCCTGCAGTTCGAAAGAAAAAAAGACGGAAACGAGGTGAATGTTATTTACCCTTTTTTGATATAGCATTAACGAATGTTAATTGTTTTAAATAAACTAAAGATGATTTCATAAGAAACTAAAGACTTTTAAAATAACATACATTTACTCATGGTTAATAATTCAAATTAAATATACTGAGATATTTGTAGTTCCAATATAACCAATGGTCAGTATTTGGAAGTAAGTTTCCGAAATTTGTGCAGAACAGAATTCATTTTCAGATCTAACTCTTCCACTGGCAAATTTGAATATGACCGATTCAGACACAGAAACCGTTCCTGAAGTACGGAAGAAGAGAAGAAAAAAACAGGGTAACATTTTTGTAGGTAAAATCGACATTTGAGAACAGGGCTTGTAAATTATGTTAAAAAAAAATTCATATTTTCAGAATCTACTCCGAAAAAACGAAATGCGAAAGAAAAATCGAACAGCTCTTCCGATCATTACTCTCATACTGATCAGTTGAAGACAAACAAACAAGGTGAATGTTTTTAATTTCGTAAAAAAATATATACAAATTTTGTTGTTTCTTCAACAATATAAAATGTTTGTTCTCTGAATAAAGTATACCTTTTTGATCATAAAAAGTCATTCTTGAAAAACTAGAAAAAAGTTCGTTTTGTATATGAATTTCCACCATATTTTATGGATATTTTGACTAAGTATTTTGATATGATAACTCTCAAGAATATGGAAGAAAACTTGGTGGTGATGCCAATCCTATAAACAAAAACGTATACAAATTACAGAGTATGACCTACAATACCGAATGCATTATGTGGATGAATCGAACGCTGAGCGACAAAAGAGACAAAGGAAAAACAACTTTGAATCATGTTCTATTGATAGTGACAATGCTAAAAGCAATAGGAATGTTCCAAGTTAGTTAATTTTTAGAAGAAACAACCATAGAATATCTTTCAAATAGTTTCAACTTAGTTTTGAGATTGTTAGGAATATCGAATAGAGAACACATACCACGTTCCATGAGAGACACAAATTGTGTACGATAAATAGATAGAATGCATTTCTGGATCAAGCACGGTTCATTAAGAGAGAGAATGACGTGTTGAATGAAAGTACAAAAAAACTAGAGTACACAAAATTTACCTAAGATCTAAATATGTTGTTTTTGCGTTCACAAAATAAACGTACATTGAATAAAACATTTTTTTAGAAAAAAGTGGCGGGGAAAAACGGCAGAACTCTCCAGAAGTTTACTCTCCTACTGATCAATGCAAATTGAATAAACAAGGTAGATCATAATGTATTATTTTGTCATATTGAGTATAAACCTGTACTGAGTAGAGAAAATGACAGTCTCTTTTTGTTGGAAATGAAATATTGGGAAAAAACTCTGAACGCAACGCAATACTATTGCTTCCAGTTATGATATGTTGGTCAATACAGTTTCGAAATAAAAAAAGTTTTAGAGTACGATCTACAACAACGGCTGAAGTATAATGATGAAACACACGCTATACGACAGAAACGACAGAGAGAAAAAAAGCAAGAATCGAGTTCTCCAGACAGTGATAGTGATAACTGTGAAGTGGAGCCTCCAAGTGAGTTTTATGCAATGAATGATGATGAATTGAGATTTTTTCAAACAATCTTTCAAGTGTTTTGTCTACAAAATCGATTTACAATTTGCAACATATTGATTTAACATGCAGATGCAATGTAGAAGCATTAGCATTAGCGGATGTAATTTATTTCTATTCAATATTCTATCACTCTCTTCTTTATACTCTATATTGTGCATAATTTACGTCCTTCTCAATAATTTGTACTTCCAGAAGTGCTTCAACCACTCTATCTCGGCAGAATGACAAACGAGTGTGTATACTGTGGCGCACTACACTTTCCCGGAGAACACTACTGTTGTGGGAAAGGAAGAGTATTCGTGCCACCGTTTCCTAAACTTCCGGAAACAATCAATTCATTGTTTTTTGATATTCGAAACAAGCAACGACCAGAGTTTTTGAAGAACATAATCCAATACAACACCTGCTTTAGTTTCGCTTCAATCCAGTACCATCGTTCCCCGGTGGCATTGCATGGTGCACAGGTAAAATCTACTATTTGAAAAGATGGTACTATTTTAATAATGAAACATCAGGAATAGTCTCACATTGTTAATTCTTTGTTGATCCTTCAAACTATCAAACTCTACCCTGTTTTTATTACTAAACATTGAAAAAAAAGTATTTTAAAATACTACACATGTTATTTAATTGCTTATAAGAGTACTATAAAGAATGTTCAGACTAAGCTATCATGGTATAAATTTATTGTGTGTTATTTGAAACTTGCTCTTCTTTCGCCTAGAAAATACTTGACAATACAAAATTAATACAAATTGAAATCAAACTGGAATGGATTTTTAGGTGGCAAAAACTCAAGGACCTATACGTCATTTTCCATCCGCTGCTCTACCAGGAAAATATATGGGATTTGGAAATTTCTATTTACTTGAAGATTCAGAAGCAGTGGAGAAACGTCTCGAACATCCGCTTTATAGCGGTCTCAAACAAAAGGTCAGTAAATCCACATTTGATTGAATAAGCGAATTTCGGATTGAAAATAGAGATGCGAAACATATAGAAAATTTGATTTTCTCAAATTTAATTTCTAACACTTCCATTTGTTTCGAAAACGTGCCATTTTTATTGACGATCTGTAGATCAAAACAAGTCTATGCGGTGTAATTCGTCCTGGTCCACTTTATTTGTAGTTGGATCTCGTTGATTTTCAGAAGAATTTTGTAAGTTACGCGATGTTGCGAGATCAAACTACAACAATAATTTTATCAATCTATAAGTGAATTTTGTTTCAGACGGTAGCTGACATTACAGCATGTTTGACTTTGTTCAACTGTTTCTCTACCATGTACAAATCAATGGGTGAATGCTTGGAAGAAGCTCGGAAAATGGGAAACAATCCAGATCACCTTCGAATGAAAATTATTGATGCAAGAAGTGTTGATAAGAAGTTGCTGAATTCAGTAAGCTTTTCACCATCCATTTTATTTCATTTATTCCACTCATTCGACGTAGTTTTCTAGAACTATGTGTTAAAGTAAGAAGATCTAAGATAAGAAATTTGTAGTCTGATTTATCAACAGAAATTTCTTTAAACCGATTAGTCTGAATTATGAAATTCGTGTTGAAGAAATGAGTTTCACTTTGTGATATTTTTCATTCAGAATCATCCGGGCATCTATCGCACTGCCGTTCATCATGATGACTTTGTTTCTGTATTGTACGATTCATCTATTGAACAAGAGGTTCGATACCCAGGACTGATAATCTATCCGAAACATTCTTCAAGACCGACAAGACCCCTTTTTCCGTGGATGAAAGAAGTCACACCCCTGTGTTACCCGCTATTATTTCCTCATGGAGAACCTGGATGGAGTTTTGGAGCATTTCCTGTGGAAACCAACAAAAAACTGACATTCAAAGAGCGACTCAGGAACTATGCAACGACTCATCGAAAAGAATCAGAGTTGTGGGAATCTGATGACGAAATGCAGGATGTCTACTACACTGCTTCAGAGAGGTGAGATTATGGCTTTGAAATTGGAAAAATTGACTAGGACTAACCATCAAAAAATACATGATAAGGTTTTGAGGTTCAAAACTCCAATTCTCCACATTGTCCAGTAGAGAAATAGATTATAAATTCATACCTTATGCTATCAGTTTTGTTCAAGGAAGAAATTTTTTGGAATGTGAGTTAAAAACAAAAGTTAGAAAAGTAGAAAATTGACTTATACTTTTAAAACTTGAAAAATGTTACACTGTTAAAAAAAACTCTTTATTTGGAAAACTTTTTCAGTGACCCAAACCTAGAAGAATCAGATGAAGAAACTGACGAGAATGTTGATGAAACTTATTACGATACCCAAATTAGTGTGGTGAGTGAAAAATATTTTTTTTTATCCAACTTCTATTTAATCTATTTTGTCTATTTTCTATTCATATATCTTGAATATATCTACCTTGTCTGTTTGCTCATCACCTTTCAATCAACACGTTGACTCAACAGGACTTAGGATACCAAAAAAGATATGACTTTCCTTCTTAGAGATGAAAAATTGTTAACAGAACAAAAAAAAACAATGTAACCAAATTCAAAATTTTCGAAATGCATAAGGTTTGAGCTACTGTTTTTTTGTACAATTGAATTATAATAGAACGATTCTTTTAACTAACTTCAAAAAACATAGATGTCTTGTATGAAATGTACTTTCAGAACACCGTTGTTAACGAACCTGAAAAGTCATCTGGATTGAATTTCGTTGAAAGAAACGGTGAACTATATCCAGCAAGAAATAGTACAGATCATATAAAATGTCGTGCTCATTTGATCGATGCTGTCGAGATGGACGCCGATTTAGACATTGATAGTGGTTTGGTATGTTCTCAGAATCGATGAGTATGAAAGTTTGCAGCACTTAAAACATTTTTAATTGACTAGCATTTTTTATGATATAGTCACGCAACTATTATTCGAACTGAAAACATTCCTTCAGAAACATCAATAACTAATATTTTTCTGTTTCGACTATTGGTTAATTATACAGAGTTTTTTTTAAAATTATTTCATATTTACATTTAAAGAAGGACAATTATCTGAACCACTTCTTTGTCAACGGTCCTTTAAACTTTAATTGAAATATGTGTTGCGGTTAAAAGGACTGAAACGTTGCGATTGGACCACATAATCGTGCTTCTTTAAGAGTGCTCCAGAAAATGAAGAAACGATGGCAGGAATCCACGACACAGAAGTAAATGAATCAACCACAAGTTCATCGAAAAATCAGGTACAAGTAATATTATAGAGTTTCAGGAAGTTAAATTACTTGCTGAATTCCTCATTGGTATTATATGTGTGATCTAAGGATTACTAAACATGAACAAAGTCATAATTCTTTTACGAAATAACATTCTGAATGTTTCAAGGGTCCAGAGGACGGTTCGTCAGATGTGGATGAAACTTCAAGCAGTAAATTGTTCGAAAAGGTGCGCTATTTTTTAACCTCAACAAAACACAATCTCTATTATTTTTAATCGTTATCATTATGAAAAATCAACCACATAATCGTGCTTCTTTAAGTAGTATTCATAGTTCTTTCCAGCATCATCGAAAATCTATTTCGTGTGCCGAATACAGTCTCTTCATTCTCCAAAAAAGAAAGAGATTTCGAAATCGTATTTCGGCTGCTCGTAAACTGGGTCAACTTCTGACTATCGATAATATGACGAGAGTTCGACATGGTCGTACTGAGTTCACCAGAAAACACAACACTCAGTACTTGACAAGTCCGAAGTGAGCTAATTACGATTAAAATTTTTTTTACAAAAGTTAGTAATGATTTAAAAAAAACGACAGATTTCAATTTAGATATGTTGACATTTTAGTTTTAATAATTGAAGTATGAGTTATTAAGTTTAGTATTACAGTATCATAAGGTTTCATGTATTGCACATCGTTCGTTTTACGATAACCATAAAAATGACCATTGGAAAATACTAAAACTTTACTTGTATCAAAAAAAATAGAAAATTCGTACAAGAATATCGTACTTATGAAGTAAAAACATTCTTTGTGTGTATTTCTAACAAAGCGTAATGAATAACTATATTTGCAGGAAGAAGTACCTGGAAGCTTTCCAAAAAAAAGCTGATAGAAGTGGAGTCCTTATTGGTAGTATAACTTCAGTGCCATCAACTGTACCAGGATCGCCAAGAAACTTGGAACAACTATTCGAAAATACAGTGTGTTTGAACAATTTGGAAGGCAAACCCGATATTTTCGCTACTGTCACTTGCAATGTGATGTGGCGTGAAATACAGGTAATTCGAAACGTTTACTCAATACTAATTCTAAATATTGAAGTAATTCTCAAACAACTGACCGTTGCTTATTTTGAATTGAAATAAATTAAAATAATTAGAAAACCATTGAGGAAAAAAATAGTTTTGTAAAGTTACTGATACTATACGAATCACAAATTGATGTGTAGAGTATGAGTTTGTAGTTGGTTCATCAAATCAATAATATTCATCAATAATGATATTGTATTCACAAACGTGAAACCCTATTTTTTGTTTTGAGGCCATGAAATTTGAGTAAAAACTATAAATCACGAGCAAATCTCGCCTGGAGGTAAACATCTAAACGTTCATTGCCAATGCATTCGTATAGCTTTTTGAGTTAAAAATTTATTGCCAGGAAAACTTGGAACCGGGTACAACCTGGGCGGACAATCCCTGTCTCGTGAATGAAGTGTTCAAAAAGAAGTTGGACAAGTTTCTGGATAAAACTCTTGGCAAACGTGTGAAGCCAAACAGTCAGAAGAGAAGAGGAGGTATACATTTCCTTTTCAATTATATAATTTTTTACACGTTTCGGAAATGCATGCGTGGAAGTGTAAAGAACTTCATGAACAAAATATTATTGTTTTCATCGTTTTAACGAAAATCAACTCACGATTTTCGTCCCCAAAGTTGGATTAGTTAATACTTAGAAAGAAGTTATAATGAAAAAATAAAAAATAACTAAGTTCAGTTTTTTAAGGTGTGTAAAATTTCATTTGTTTCTGAGAAATATACGAAATTCGTTGCAAGTGGGTATTGTAAATAGTAAATGCAGCTATGAAGCGATGGGTTTGTAGTTTGTTTCGTAAATTAGTCGCAATCGGAAAAATGTGCTGGGCATGCACATCAAGCTACAACTCAGATAAAGAAACTCCCGATAACTCTAATAATTGATCAACTAAAGTTAGGAATAAATAATTAATTTTTAAAACTGGGGAAATAATATGAATAGTTAGATTATTTATAACAACTTTTCAGGATTGTTCGGTCCAATCAGATGGTATACTCTCAGCATTGAATTTCAATCTCGTGGGCCACCACACGCCCATATTATCATATCGCTCAAGAGACATATTAGAACTGCATCTGAAGTGGACAGATTCTGCCAAGCTGAACTACCTGTCCGGCCGGACCCTTCTGACCCTGAATATGAGAGAATCGCTCGAATCCGTCAACTGATTGAAGATTTCATGATTCATACTCCATGTGAAAATGACAGCGAAGCTTACTGTCAGAAAAACAAGCCGTCTCATTGGACAGAATGTTTAAAACATTTTCCCAAGAAGTGGAACGGACAAACCTATCTGGATGATCGGCAGTATGCTCAATTGCGAAGGAGAAACAATGGCGAAACGTGTGTGAAACATCGTGATGGACGTGAATTGGTAGCGGATAACCGTTACGTCATCGCTCATAATACGGAGTTATTGAGCATGTTCGAGTGTCATATAAATATTGAGATCGTTTCATCGCTACGGGTGATGAAGTACATTTTCAAGTATCTCTTCAAAGGCTGCGACAGGGCTCTGGTTGAAGCTGTCACCAGTAACTCAGATCTCATCAATCCGTATCAAATGACAATGGATGGCCACTTGTTCTACCCAAGTTCGTTGAAGATACCGAAAGGAGTGCTCGAAGAGAGAAAGCAAGAAGCCATTGCTCGTTTGCAAAAAGAAAACGTTCCATTGTAAGTTAACACAGTTATATAACTTTTTTTGATTCGTTTCAGAAAATTTGTGGTCGACATCGATCAACATTTAAGATTGCATCGTCATATCACATACAAAAACTATTTTTTTTTGCACACTGTCGACTCAAAACAGATGGATGTACACTACCAAACCATACAACTGAAGCTTTTGTAAGATTACGGTATTTGAAACGATTCGATTATCAATTTCACACGTAAAAGAGGGAGAAAAAGAGAAAGAGGGCATGTCAAGAGACGACTCCATCAGAGAAATTAATGACTTTTAATAAACTTTTACAAAAGTACAGTGTTATTTGTGGTTTGTTATTTGAATTATTTGTGAAAGAAGGAAACAGAATACTATAATATGTTTGCAGGTTCGATGAAAAGGGAAAACCTGTTGTTGTATGTGATGAGACATATATGATCGAGGACATGCGAACCACAACAGCTTGCGAAGCAGCTTGGGATCTGATGAAACTACCTCGTCATATGTGTTCACACACCGTGGTTACTGTATTCGTACATTGCCCAAACGAAGAATTGATCAAGACAGAATTCAGTGAAGAAGCACAAGAAAGAGAGTTCAAGAAGTTACTAGAAGAAGATGTTTCGAGTCGACTGAAAGCGTGGTTTCTGTTAAATCAATCTTCTACTGAACAAGATCAGGAGGCGAAGACAATGACGTTTGACAAGATTCCAACTAAGTTCGTCTATGAAAAAGGAAAGTGGAGATTCAGAAAACGTGATATCAGGTCAGTTTTCAACTAAAATGTTGATGAGAAACTTTCAAATAGTATTTTGTTATAGTATTTGAAACATATTATTTTTCATTCCCGATGATACTCCTACTCTATGATTACAGAACGTTCGACTGTTTTCAAGTACTTAAGGGGACCGTATCTCTATATAGTCGTTGCCAACGGAAAGGCGGGAGGGTACTGTATATCTCACTTTCCGCTGTGTACGCACACATGTCTTCGATTCCAAATCTTGCCCGTTATGTGATCTAATAGCGCAGTGGTTAGCGCCCTGATACGAATCTTTTGCTCGCAGGTTCGATTCCGGCGAGAGACAGAAATTTATAAATTTGGCATTCACTATAATGTGCAATATAGGTAATTTATGGAAAATGAAAAAAGTCGTTTGTTCTGTTTTGGAATGAAAAATCATACTTTATGTACAGAGAGTTCAAAAAATCACATTACTACGGAGCAAAATAGAAGCGAACAGGATTTGGGTTACTGTAATTCAGCAAGTCCTAATCTATCATTAGTTTTCATGGTATTTACAAATCTTTCTTCCCAGATTTCATATTGGTTATTTTGGCCATGTTTCGAATATGGTTTTATAATTTTATAGGCATTTTGAAAATTGTGTACGTATGTGAACTCGACGGTGTATGTACGTGCGCGTGGTCGCGCCGCATTTTTGAGAACACGGAGTAAAACAGGAAGTTGACACCTATATGAATGATTTTGGTTTTTTAATGTGAACAGCATCGACTAATCAGCTCAACCCTCCAAATCAAAAAGGAACGGTCCCTTTAAGTGTTATCTTTCCGCAATTGGTTCTGATTATTTAATGCATAGAGTTGAATTTTACATTAAAGAAAATAATTCAAAAGTTGAGATGTCTATTGTATTAATCTCTGTAGACATAATGTATATCATACCCATTCTGATGTTTGGTAATTTCAGCAAGCATACTGTCGGACGAATCAAGAGCGTTTCTCCCAGAAACCTTGAACAGTTTGCAATCAGGCTTCTCGCTTCTACAGTTATTGGTCCCAGATCTTTCGAAGAACTGAGAACATTCAATGAAGAAGTATTCCCTACATTCGCAGACGCATGCAGAGTTTGTTTTGAATCAATTTATTAATCGAAAGAAATATATTTACGAAATTGTTAGTACAAAATTGGAACCTGTTCCAAAGATTTTCGTTTCAGAACAACCAAAATCAAATAAATTTTGAAAATTCTCAAGTAGGTTGTGTTTTTAATGAAAAAACAACCATTCAAACATTTGAGAATGCTTTGTAAATAGTTGCAAATACAGGAAAAAATGTATTTAACAAACGTATAAAAGTTGTACGCTGGTTCAAATTCCAATATAATTTGTAAACCACCACTGTCTCAACTAAAAAATAACTACAAAAAAAGTTCATTATACTTTGCTTCAGTCTGTTTTTCACGGAACAATCTTTATATGGTTTTGCTTATTTTGTGAAATTGGTTAGGCAAGAGGACTAATGAACGATGAACGTGAATGGCACGCAGCACTAGATGAAGCAGCCCAGGATCAAATGCCACTTCAGTTGCGAAGAATGTTCATATCGATTATGTTGTTTTGTGCCCCAGCAAATCCAAGAGAGTTGTGGGAGTGTCATAAAGTAAGCTAACCTATTGCGTCATAGAACTCCTTGAAAATATTTCTATTTTGTCAAACCGACTGTACAATAACTCAAATACTGAGTAATCCAGAATTTGTTTTTATTTTGAGCTTTTTAAAAAAAATTACTTACTTAAAACGTTGCAATAAGTTGAATTGAAAACAACCAAAACATAATGTATAATTCAGGAACAACTCTATGATAGACGAACTTGGAGTGATGAGAAAAAAGAAGCTCATGCTCTCTATCACATACAAACAGGACTACGCAGTCACGGATCTTCACTTTCAATTCTTGGTTTACCAGGTAGTCTCATATACAGTAGTGTCATTAACTTCGAAGAACGTACGCCAGTTGTAACTACATTTGTACGTACAAAAATTTAATTTTCAAGTGAAATATTTGGAAGAGCCCAGAAAGAAGCAGAAATTGCATAGTTAGATGATTACTTCAACAAAATCTCATTATTTTTTTCTATTTTATATATTAATAATTCAGAGGTCAACATGTCGCTCCTGCCATTTGCTGCTGAATTGATTGACGATTCGCAATTTCCCGCAATGACTATTGGTGAATCCAAAAAAGTCGGAGACACATATCAGAAGGTAGATCTTATATTGATTAAACCTTCATGACAATCGCAAACTGAGAACGGTTCATTATTTTAATTAATATTCATTTTTATCTATCCGAAATGTCTGACTTTTCAAATAATTTGTGGTTACAGCAACTGAACGAAGAACAACAAGCAGTTTTCAACTCAGTTATCACATCTCTTGAAAGTGACTGTTTTGATCCGTTTTTCATCGAAGGCAGTGGTGGCTCGGGAAAGACTTTCGTTTACAAGGCCCTGTTCCATACTCTAACTGGAATGGGGTATCAGGTATACTACTCACGTTTTTTCACTAAACTTATTTGCAGCTTGCCTAAACTTTCAAACAACTGTTTGTAACAGCAAATTCAAAAATTGTTTTTATTACGGGATGTAACACAAATTAGAAGGCTCTAACCAAAACTATGTTGAGAACAGTTTGTGAGTAAAACTGTTAAAAAAGTCCACGTGGGAATCTACAGTCTCTTCTTGTACTGAAGAAATAATTTAAAAATTTAGTGTAACTGTTCAAATTGAACTTTTAAAGTTAATACCCCATGTTCAGGTTCTTTCTGTGGCCCACACGGGTATTGCTGCTATTCTTCTTCCAAATGGAGCTACAGCACATCGCACATTTTGTATACCGTTGACTACAGAAGAAGGAATGCACTGTAAGGTGGAACTTGAAACCAAACTAGGTTGGTAATTACACACATATATACTATGAAATGTTATTATATCAATAATCTCAAATATATGGCAATTACGAAAGCCGAATATGTCACTCAGTTATGTTAACAAATATGAAAACATCTCAGAACGAATCTATGAACAAAAATGAGAAAACATTTTTCACTGTACATTGCTGACGTTGAAAACGTTATGCTCGATTTTCGAAATTAGATTTTTATAAAAAATTTTTACAGCCGATGATATACGGAATGTAAACGTTGTTCTGTGGGATGAGAGTCCAATGACTGACTACCGTATTCTGGAAGCTGTGGATGAGCTTTTTCGCAATCTTCATCCAGAAAGTTGTTCATTACCGTTCGGTGGAGTTCTGTTTGTTTTCGGAGGCGACTTCAAACAAACGTTGCCAATTGTATTGGGTGTAAAACCCGCAGCTGTGGTCAACTATACTATTCTTCGAATGGATTGGTGGAACAAAGTCAAGGTTTGTGGATAGGCTGTATATGAATAAAACATTTTTGGTTTTAAGCTTCATTCGAATATTAATCAGGGACTATCAAAAATCTGAAGGTGAAACAGCTCTAACGTCCAAAAAGTAAATCATTAATCAATTGGGAACCCCACATTTTTCTAATACTTCATAATTCAGATTCTCCATTTGTATTCGAATATTCGTGCTCATGCCGATCAAGCATTTGCTAAGTGGTTGTATAATATTGGTACCGGCAAAGCAAATCTGGACGTAACCATTCCCGAATCGGACCAAGAAATCGAGTTTCCTCCGAATATTCTTGTGAGAACCGAGAGAGAATTGATCAACGCTATCTTCGGTAACAAGAAGATTGAAACCTCCCAAGCCGATCTATCCGCTATTCTCACAATAGACAACAAAACATCTTTGGAGATCAATGAAAAGGTAAATGCAAAAACTATTCTGTCAGTGAAATAACAACAGTTAAAAAATAAGAAGAACATTAACCTAACTTCAGATCTTATCAAACACAAGTATTAATAGAATATCTGAGAAAGAAGTGATCCAAATGTGAAATGTAAAAGAATATTATCTCAAGTAAAAGTGTATTCTCACAATTGCATTATGCAAACGGAAACTAACTATATCAGCCAACTCCTTTAATATATTATATTTCTAGGTGTTGAAAATGCTCCCCGGTGAAACACATACATTTTCATCCATTGATACTTATGATAAGGACAGAGGATTTGCTCAACTTGATAGTGAATATTACAATACGCTCACTCCCGCTGGCATGCCGCCCCATGAACTACATCTGAAGGTAAATGCTTCCTTCTTTTATGTGTTTAAATATAGAATATGATAATCTTGTAACAAAAACCAAACTTTAAGTAAAAATGATTATATGAAAGAACATGTTCAAGGAATTGGTATTGAATTTGAGGTGGGAGCTACTGTTATACTTCTGAGGAACATGGCAGTTAATCTATCTCTTTGTAACGGGACACGAATGAAGATCAAGAAAATACAAAGAAATGTGAGTGCGAACTAATAGTTTCAACATTATTCTTATTTTCGAAGTATTAACGAAAACATAAGTGTCACATGCATACACGCATGACAATCTTAAAGTTAAAAATTAAGGATGTATTACAACAGCTTTTAACTATTTGTTACAAATGAAAATTTCATGATCATTAGCATTCAAACTAACTTCACAAACCTAAATTAACTTTTTTCATCAATAATCTATCAAAGAAAAAATTCTCACCGAATTAACTGATATTTAGGTATTGACTTGCTATCCAATCGGAAAACCAAACAAAATTGTTTATCTTCATCGTTGGTTACTGACAACTTCGAGTGTACCAACAAGAGAACTGTCCTTCATCAGAAGACAATTCCCAATCAGATTAGCGTATGCTCTCACGGTCAATAAGGCCCAAGGCCAGACGTTTAATCAAGTAGGGTTACTTCTTCGTTCACCGGTCTTCGCTCACGGCCAATTATATGTAGCCCTTTCTAGAGTGAGAAGTTCTAACAACTTACTGGTTTACAATTCAAATAAAGCTAACAAACAACGCACAACTAACGTTGTCTTTCGAAATGCCTTGATTTAATCGAATTGATTGTATTATTTCCAAAATTTAATTTGAACAATGAAAACATAATTAGGTTTTCACTGACAAATTGAATGATAAAGTTGTTGTTGTCACGTTTCAAATGTTTCATTTTAATTTGTAGTTATATTGCAAAATGAGAATTTTACCTTTTGTTCTTATTGAACTTGAATGATATGTTGAAAGTATTGTTGAATGTACATAATTGTATAATTGGATAATATAGTAAGATGGTATTTCATTATTATTCATTGTACTGCTTATGTATATATGTGCTCAAGTAGTTTAATGGAAAAATATTGTATCCTTTACACTATCATTTATAAATCCTCAATACGTTAGTATCTCAATTTGTACTTCAGTTGTTTTATCTTTGTACCTTGCTTCTCATTTGAATGTCTTTATCACTTTGTTAAAAAAATCTTGTTATCACAAGTATATGTTTTACTATTCATTTGTTTCAATCATTTATTATCTCTACGATGAAACAGTTTTAGTTATGAATTTTTTACTCTAAAAAACTAAAAATAATTGTTTAGACGAATGCTACTGTTTTAACCTTTGTTGTTTCGTACAGTTAAAGCAATTAATGCACTTCAGTTTACATTAGAGTAATTACTTCAGTACTGAAACTTTTTTAAACTCCAAGAAGTGAGAATATCAACTTACTTGTAAGCAGATTATAGTTTTCAAATCTGGAAGAACAATGTACTATTTTCCAAAACATAACTTTTGTATATAATGTTAATATTTTCCTTATAAAATTTCACTAAAGTAAGAAGACCTTTCTATTTGATATCAAAGCTACTTTGAATAAATTATGAAAAATTTATTCCAGATGATACTTCTTCTACTTTTTCTACCATCTATATTGTGTATTCGTGAACTAGGTTTCCTTGAGCAGACCGTTGGAAAAGCAATGTGAGTTTAATTATCAACCATTTTTTTCTTACAGACTGTAGAAAAATGAAAATAAAATGAATTCTGATTTAATAAATCATCAAGTTAAGTTTAAAAACAGTTTTTTAGATGAATCTCATCTTTTTCAGAGTGTTACATGCAAACAGTACAACTATTAATTGTCATGAAGTACGCGTAGTAATGCTCGAAAGTGATATTCTCATGCAATTAGCAATGGAAAAAGAATTGGGAATGTGGTGTCAACAACAACAAATATCACTCTGTGAGTAGCATAAACTTCATTTTAAATGATTTGTTACAAAAATTCCTTTTGAAATTGAATATGTTTCTAGATTATTGTTAATTTTTTCTCTAAATCATTGTTAATTTCATATGCATGAGTAACAAAACTTATACTGCAGAGTTTATTCTTGATCAGCAGTTATCAATGAAAAATATCAATGAAAAAAATGTAGTGTTCTAACCCAATCAGTTTTTTGTTCGAACAGGAGTTCAAAATATGTTGAATTCATGTATTGCAGCTCACAATAAGCGGGCGATCGGAACTGGAATTGCAATCGGAATTGGTTTAACTGCATTTGCTATTGATCGGATTTTCATCCATTCAAATTTGAACGAAATGGAAACTAAAATACAACATCAAACGGAAATATTGGAAAACATGGACAAGAGTATACTAGAAATCACTAAGTGAGGTTTCATAACGATTGTGTTATTACAATATTTTTTTTATAGAATCAATAATTATACAGAGGAAATTAATATAATATTGAAATAATTCTATTTACAATATTTAATTCATGTATTATTCAGTATAAGGAAACTATTGGCTTATCAATTTTTCAGTATAACAACTCAACAGAGGGTAGAAGAAACGCTATTCTTCTACAGAATTGCGTTCCATGAACTGTTTGAAAATGGGAGACTCTCAGGATTTCTTTTAGACAATGCACTTTTCAGTAATGTAAGTGTTGCTTATTCATTATATTTTGCATTCATTGCGCATAATACTACTTCAAAGTAAAATTCTTCATTGCCCCACTATTTTCAGGAATTGAAACAACTACTAGAATCATTTTCGAATGATAAGACCAGTCTATCCGCGATACTCGCAGCTACTGTTTCGAATTGTTCAACGAGAGAACTGAATATAAAACTATGCTTCAAGAAAAGTGAACCGCAAATCATTGGAGAACTAACACAAGTGAATGTTTAGAACTTTATAGTGTAACTTTATAGTTTACCTTCTCATATAGTTCATTTCATTTGCATTAAAACTCATCAGTATTGTGTCAAAATTATCAGTCATTTATTTCTCAGAGCAAATCTTCTGAAAACGTTTTTCTCTGCGTGTTTCAACAGAACTGAACAACCTCTAACAACCAATTACAATTATCGAGAAACTCTGAAGTAGTTAAAATTAATATAAAACATTGTTACTCCATTGACATAACCAAGAACATACTTCTATTGAAACAAAGTGTAACTTTTTCAGATAGGAAACCTCGGGAAGTTCACGAACAATGGAACTTTATATCAATATTATCAGCTTCCCTTTTTTGTTAAATCCATGGAAAAGTATTATACGGTGAATGTGAACCAATGTACTTTCCAGGTAAATTTTAAAGTTTAATCATTCTTCATTGTTCAGTTTCTGATTGAGTGTTGATGAAAGCCTCGAGAGTATGAATTGTATAAATAATATTAGAAGTATTATCTACAGTAACATAACTTTATTAATTTCTTTTTTAAAGGTCATTAATTTTAATTTTCTCAGAGAACTATATTCATATGCCAAACTGAAAACAACTTGGATTGTCACTTTCCAAATACCAATAACTGTTCTCTGAAGAAAATGCCATCTACCCATCCATTTACATTGATGAGATCTATTGGTGATTACGAATTCATTGCATCCACAGAGAAGGTATTTTATTTTTCACAAAGCAGTTCTAGAAAAAATGCACTATTCGAAGCGCTAAATATTTTCTCAACTGAATAGAGTTAAATTATTTTTTTAGTTTATTTAATCGCTAAATAGTATTAAACAAACGAATAAAATATTGTATTTAATGCAGACCTTTCTTATATCGGAAAATGGAACGAGCATTGAACGAAGTATGCAACCGAATGGAGTGATGGCGTTACGATTGAATCTCAATCAAATAATTACAATTGGAAACCACACAATGAAAGGTCACGTTGACCGGTCAGAACACGTTTTACATCTGGACAGTCCAGTGAGTTGTTTTAACATTACTATCTCATATTATGAAACCAAAACCATTTGAATTCAATTACATGGCAAATTCCACTGATCTGATAAAGGAGACAAATCACAAACTTTTCACCACCAAATATCTGCCCCAACGTTGAAAATACGTCGATGAAAAACAATCCTATTGTTTCAGTAACTATATGGTTATAGTACTAACTATATTATTTTTGTTCATATAATAAACCATACTCACGTTGTAATTTGCTTACTTTTACATTCACATACTTAACTATCTTGTTTCTTTAACATCAAATAAGGGTTTTCCTACTAATCTAATAACAATACAACACAATAAATTTCGGATAAGTCTCGATTCAAATGTATTCGAATGAACTAATGTGAAAACTATCAAAAATACTGTTCTTTTAGCTAATAGAAGACGATGAAGAGTTCAAAAACCTTCAAGAACTGAATAAAGAACGGAAAAATCTCTTCAATATTCTTCAAAACGATACATTCGATACAATCGAAGAGAAAATTCTCGTGACCATAATGCTGACAATAATTTCTGTTTTCGTACTACTGATATGCTGTTGGTGTTTCATTAACAAATGTATTTCTATAAATCGAAACCCAGTCACGTTTAATGTACCTACGTGATTATTAACCACTTGATATTCCACCCTTCAGTGTTTGTTTTCTAATTACTATTATGTAAATAACACTTATTAATCTGTTTTGTTTACATGTAAACTAAAAACTCTATTCTGAAGAAAAAACGATAATTAAGTTAATTTTACATACAGTTATCTAAGTAACAATCATAAAAATCTACAGTTTTTTCTTATACACCCTCTGTTTTAGAATTCATTTCACGTTTTTTAAAAATAGTTGGACAACTATTCATATGTGTGTTTTTCTTTTTGCTCATTCTTGTTGGTTTCTATATTTCATAATTGTATTACTACGTTTTATATGAAAAGACTGATAGTTGTGTAGACCCTTATTTCTGTTTTTCATGCTCCTGTCATGTTGCTGGTGCTATATAAGAGTATGTCTACAATTACCGTTGTAAGTCGTTATACATCTTCATCAATATTGCCTTTGCGAAAATTTAATACTCAGATATATATTTTGTTTCCTCGATCGATAACCTCTTAAAATAAGTTCTTAATGTGAAAAATAGTTCTTATAATTGTTTCATTTCAAAATTCAAGAGTTCCTAAAAGTTAAAGTAAAGAAGAAAATATCGAAAGTTGAAGAAAAACTAACAACTTCCAGATACAAAAATTTGACATAAAAGTTAAAGAAATATACAGTATAGGATTATAAGTACTTCTTTTCAACACTCATTCTTTTTAACACTCAATCTTTCAGTAGTTGGTAGGTTTGATTTACAAAACTTACTTATAATAATTGTTCAAGAACAATGATAGAAGAAGAAAAAAAAGAAGGAGATAGAACTGTAGAATCGAAAACTAATAAACGAACGTACATAAAGTCCCAACGCTAACGTTAACTAGCTAAAAACATATATTTTCTATTTCTTTTTTCTTTTCTTTTCTCTCATCTCTCTCATTAGGTGTTTTCTTATTCTATTCTTCTCCCTTCTTCTCTCATGTTATAACTTCTCTTTCTCTAATTTCTTCATTACTGTAAATGATCAAAGATCAACTAAAGTGCATTAGCCACAACATATCTTCAAAACAAGTGAGAGAAAAATCATCAAGTTAATACATGTGACTTTTTCATCTATGTTTAATTTGAACTCAACTGAAAAATCTAAAACCATATACTCATTTTTGTTGTCTTTCCTTATCTTTCTCTTTTTGTCTTTTTTCTTCTCTTTCTTATTTCTTTTACTTCTCCATGTCTCTTTTCAGTTCTTTGTTTTGACTTTTCTAACTCCTCCAGTACTGTAAAAGATCAAAGATCAACCAAAGTGCAACATTCACAACATACAGTGAAAACAAATGAGAAGCAAACCATTCACAGAACGTAAACAACTTCTAATACTATCATTGTTGGTTACGATACTATCATTATTGGTTACAGATACATTTTAATGTTCTATTATCTATTTTCAGTCCAAATAATTTAATACTGTTGTCATTCGTGTTTTCTTATTCTATTCTTCTCCCTTCTTCTCTAATGTTATAACTTCTCTTTCTCTAATTTCTTCATTACTGTAAATGATCTCATGTTATAACTTCTCTTTCTCTAATTTCTTCATTACTGTAAATGATCAAAGATCAACTAAAGTGCAATAGCCACAACATACAGTGAAAACAAATGAGAAGCAAACCATTCACAGAACGTAAACAACTTCTAATACTATCATTGTTGGTTACGATACTATCATTGTTGGTTACAAATACATTTTAATGTTCTATTATCTATTTTCAGTCCAAGTAATTTAATACTGTATTCATTCTATCATTCTATAATGTCAGATATAGGACCCAAGTTGGATGAACCGGTAAGTTCAATACATTCATTCATAAAAAACAAATCGATACATTTCATTACGTTCTACAGTATTTTTGTAGTATGAACTCTGTATGTTTCAATCAGTGTTAGAAAACTATGCTCTGCAGAAAGTTTAATTGCCTTTTGAATATGATCTTTCTTTTAAAGTTCGTTCGATGAAAAAGTCGAAACATTTTGTTGAATACTATAGTATTTTGTAGTTTGAACTGGCATGTTCCAGTCATTGTTAGAAAACTATGCTGTACAGAAAATGATGAAATCACCTTTTGAATATGTTTTCTCTTTCAGAGTTCGTTCAGGTGAAAAACTCGAACATGTTGTTGTATACTACTGTATTCTGTAGTTTGAACTCAACATGTTCCAATCGTTATCGAAAAACTAATCAGAATAATGTTTGGTAATCTTTTTGTTTTGTTTTTCAGGCACATAAAAAGGCTAAAATTGTATTTCCGAAGAAACTGTCTCTACTATCGAAAATCGTTCCTTCAGTTCACTCTCAGTAAGTTTCTAATTAAGTATTAAAAACAAGCTATTTGTATTATATATTCGTTATATCCTACCATATACATTTTAATTGAATGAATATCACTGATTGATAATTTTGTCTATACAAACAGAAGTAATATAAACTCATCAGGTATCTATGGCTCTATTTCGAAATATATTCCTATAATAACTCATTACTCACATTAATAAATATTAATTTCGCAGTTTTGAATTACTAATACTAACTTTTTGAAAGTATACTTTTCAACCATGATAAGATTCTGATATACTACATAACTATAATTTACCATACTAACTTTATTTATCATTTCACAATTGAATGATTTTAGAGTTGGTCAGTTCTATCTTTCGGTGAAAAGTTTCCAAAGTGGAGATGTGCATCCAACAGGAAAGAATATACTCAATTGGGTGTTAGAAGATCGAGATCACCATAGTATTGCTGTATGTTTCTGGGACGAACATGCTATCAAGTACAAAGACATTCCATCATATAAAGTTAGTTCAAAATAGTATTATTTTATTTTGTAACATTCTTCATATATTTTCTATTTCAATCTTTCCTCTTGTTTCGTTTCATTCCCACTGAAACTCGTTGGCATGGTGCCAAGATTTTTGGAGAACCACTTCTTAGAAAAACAGATGTGTTCCTAAGATGTGTTTCATTTACGTGTTCTCATGAAAGTAGACAAACGCTAACAGAACTTTGCAGTTTTTTGAGCAACTTCAAAGTGGCGAAAAATACCCTCAAATACTCATTGGCACGCTACCAACTCTCAGTAGGAATGACAGACACTATAATCATGTATTATGTATGATCCTGTTTTAACTTATTTCATTGCTTGCTATCGTATTCATTCACGTAAATTTCAAAAAATCACAATTATCGTTTTCCAGGTAATTTATATTCAAAACTTTGATTTGATCGAGAACAACAAGCCCGGAAAATATTTGAGTTCGTTTGAATAAGAACATTGTTTCATACGAAAGTTCCATATTTGATTTTGAATTAAACTTGATTTATATATTTAATCACTATTGTTAAAAAATTATGACCATTTCCTTTTTTTTATGATCCAAAAACAGTGAATTAAAATTTCCTAATGGTCAAATTTTTCTAGATTTTCAACTTTCAAAACAATTTCTATGAGTTTGATGTGATGTTTTAAAAGCATAACGTATGTTTCATTTCGTTGACCCCAAAACACTTATTATTAAGGTGTGCCGAATCCGTCCACATTCAGTTTCTCTGAAATGACCAAAGTTACTGTGAATGAAGAATTCGTCATTGAACAGGAAACACCGAAGAAATGGGCTTCACTTGCGGAAGTACAGAAGCAACAGAGGTAAATAGTTTGAATACTCTCAATGTAAAATTTAACTCAATCTCAAATTTCATATTCATAACTATTAGTATGATACTTTATTCTCTTCATCTAAATGCAAAGCGAACTTATTATTTTAAATAAAAAATAATGATTTGGAATGATTCTCAAATGAACGTTCCTCTTCTAACCTTTAATAAAAATATGATGTAATATCAACCATGTGAAAAATAACAAGTATATGTTTTTAAACTCGTATGTTTTCAACATTCCGTATAGATGAATTCTCCTATATAATAAGTATTTCACTTATTTTGCAAGAACTAATTAGTAAAATATTTAGGAATGTCCTTCTTGAATATTGCGGAGAACAAAGTTTCGATCAACATGAAGGATTCGTTGATGTTCTTCAATTCAAAACATCTGATGATAAGAAAATTCGAATTGTATTTTTCCACTCTCACGTTCATCATGGAGCACAACTGATGACTGGCAAGGTATAATTATTCTCTACATTCAAAAAACAATATTAAAATAGTAAGTGAAACTATCTGAAATTTCTAAAACTCACAACATAATAATTATTTGTTTAAGGTTCTAATATTTCAAAATGTATTCATTAGATGCAGTTTTCTCCAGAATATTTTACTATTATTATATTCTCACCAACTGTATTTGTTTTTTTGTTTCTAACTAATATTAATTTAAGAATCAAACTTTCATTTTTTTCCAATTTCAGAGGTACATCGTTCGAGGTGTTTATTTGCATCACAAATTTGAGTTGAAGTTTTCGGATCAAGAAATTATTGGAACAGAGGACACTCGATTTGATGAAGTTGAGGAAGAAACCAACGAAGTGGTTCAGACTTCTACTCTGAGAGAAATCAAAGACGGAAAACTCGCTAACGGTGTTTACAGTGAGTTGATATTATGAATTTCTTTTAAGTTTAATGAAATAATGTCTTTTAGCAATGATGTATCGAACAACATTCGCAAAAATTGAGGTTAACAGTAAAAATACATAAAATAAGTAAAACGAAATTTATAAATTACATGTTCTAAAAGTAATAAATGTTTCAGATCTTTAAATTAATTTGAATGTAGAAATTATTTAGTTCTATTTAGTTTCTTTTTCAATTTAAATTATTTCACTTATATAGATTTTTATTTCTCAATCTTACCAGTTTTAAAAATCCAGAAGAGTTAGCGAATAGTCGTATTCAGAATTGAAAAAAAAAGATTATATTTCTAATCAGAACGTAGAAAACAAAATTTAGTAAAATCGTTATTCTCCTTAAAATACAGCGAATAAATAGAATATTTGTTTAAGATCTGACCGTATTCACTACCAGTGCATCTTGCGAAGGAGAAGTCACTGTTACCGATGGAACAGAAACAGGCGACCATTCGATCTACCTCTCTGTAGTGAATCTTCCCTCAGATTCGATAATCGACGTGAACACAGAATTGTCTGGCAACTTCAGATTGAACGTCCAAAAGGGTACGTTATTTAAAAATAATTGAGTTCTGAATGAGTTTCTGCTGTATCTGTATTTCTTAATTGACTTTGTTCACTTAACTTATATGACTATTTTGAATTGCTCAACCAATTACCTACTCAAATTATTCTCATTTTAATCGAAAATGTTACACAATAACAGTTTCGAATATCATAGAAATATGGTTACACCAATACAAACATGATTTTGCAGTCAATTTTTAAAATATTCATAGTAATTTTGTATTCATAACCAAACTTATTGTATTACAGGAGTTCTACATTTACTTGCTGTTGAAGATTCACTCATTATGAAACCACATGAAAATCCACTTCCGGACTTGGATGATTTCGAGTACGTGAAGTATGATGATTAAAGCATGCAATATTAGTTTCTGCATCAGTAACTTTTTTCATTGTGTCTTCTTTTTAATTATTAACTGAGTAGTAGTTCTCAACAAAATTACGTTTTTACTCTTAGTAATAAAATTAAGTTGTCGTTATCTTTCACTATTCTTCACTACTATTTTTCATGATCATTTTCCTACATTCACAACTATAATCATTTGAGAACTTATTTTTCAATATAACAATGTAACGTAGTAAGTTTCACTTAATCATCGCTATATATGCATTTTGTGTATGCTACATTTCATGTTAAACCATATGAATTCTACATATTTTTCTTTAAACAAGCGTGTGACAAGAACTACGTGAATCTTTTCCCTATATTCATAGCTATAATCATTAGAAAACATAGTTTTCAATATATCAGTGTAACGTAGTTAGTTTCACTTAATCATCGCTATATATACATTTTTTGTATGTTTTCATATTGAACCATATGAATTTTACATATTTTTCTCTAAACAAGCATGTGACAAGAACTACGTGAACAATTATTTCGTTAAGTGAATTTCAAATCGTTCAAAATAGTAAAGAAGAGTCAGAAGAAGAAATGCATTTTGTCACCATCGACTTTGGAAATGTAAATTGTAGTTTGATCTAAGTCACAAAGTATACTAATTCGAAACTGCTAAGAAAAGTTGATTTCGAGAAAAGTACGCAAGTAGAGAGTCTAGAAAACTTGTTTTCACTAAGATGAACACGTTATTACAAGTGAAAATACAGAAAAACACGTTAGATTGTAAACAGATTTCATAGCTGAATAGAGAGCAACAAGTATAGGAAAAAGACACAAAACCAAAACTGTGAATGAGTTTTGGGAACAACAGAAGAGTATTGATTGGAGAGATGTATGGATAAGCACTCAAAATGCTTACTAGCTGACTACAAATCAGAGAATAGTGACATCTGTATTGAAAATGTAAATTGTAGTTTGATCTAAGCGCAAATAATATGCAGTATGTAAGAAGACTTTGTTTTAAACCATCAATCAAATAAACTTGTTTTCTCATGAATCAGAAAACCGGCTTATCGAAGACGAAAAACTTAATTCAAAAAGTTATATTGCAAGAAGTTGGACGTGCAGAAACGAAAAGTTTAGAACCTGTTCAATGAAGATTGAACACGTTAGCAAGTTTAGAGAAATGCGCGTTTTATATAGTTTCATGATGAAAAGAATTAACAAGAATGGAGAACGAGCGAGTGGAAAGATGACAAAACTTTGGGGCTTTCAAATTGTAGTTTGATATCAAAGCCAGTTTAATATGCAATCATTTCAGAACAATACGCTCCAAAAGAGTAAGAATGAATGATATTTATGGAGTCAATAACTGCAGTAAACTACTCATAAAAATCTATAATGGAACAATACTAATTGAAAATACTGTCCCGCCTTTTATAGTTAATTGAGGTTACATCTTTTAGGATTGTCTTTGGCCGAAGCGATTGAGTTGTAATTAATGCATACATACAATTATCGCCTATAATACACCAATCTTACCATAAGTGTCTATCTAATTGGATATTCTGAAGACAATTAATATTTTAAAATTAAAGCAACATATATGTTCAGAAGCAATTGAAACAATATACATGTATTTCAATTCGCAAGATCAAATAATCAATTGATGACGTCACATACCAATAATTTCACTAGCAAAAAAAAGTTTCTGAAAAGTTTTCCCGACCTTCAAGCTACCACAAAACGTGGGTTATACTCATGCTTGAAAACTATGTGAATTCTAAGTAACTATGAGTGAAATTCTGAAGTCTAGAAGACGTAAACAATTAACTTCGTTCAAACTCTCCAAAACTCTCAGAACAAGTAAAAAACGTTCAAACATGTTACGATTATATTGTTTCACGAAGTGACGATCACATCAGATAAGATTCTAAAGGTCAGATGACGTCAAGTCGTCAAACTACTCGAAGCTGTTTGAAACGTTCAAAAAAAGTGAGAAACGTGTTAACAACTTTAAATAAAGCTGCAAAACATAGCTAACATGCACGCTAGACGGGCACGCGGCGTAAGCCGCGTGACCGGCTAGTCTAATATAAGTATTGATATACTCGACCACACTACATCTCCGGATACCGCAACTAACAAGGTGCTATTAAGAGAAAAAGAATTACATTGGAATAAGGTAATGTTAAGCTGTATTCCTTTGGGACTAAATGATCAAATAAAAGGTTTTGGAAATATCTCTAACTTTGCCAATCCGCTTTCCAAAAGTTCTCACCCTTATTTTGTTTTGCCAACTCCATTACAGAAGAAAAGCCACGGTAAAAAGCGTAGATCACGCAAAAATCAGAAAGAACACAGGTCTATCGATTCATTAATTAATGCTTTGAACAATAGTCATGGTAAGGAGATATATCGACTCATGAGAACACTTACCAAAGTTGAGAAAAATAATCTCACTAGCTTTGCTTTAACCAATAACTTCGAAAATGAAAGTTTTATTACCAAATATAAAATTTTCTGTCTCATCAGCAACCATTTCTGGCACTCAAAAAAGAAAGTCGATAGAACACCTATATTCACTCTCAAAATAAATTTTACATCGAAATCTCTGGAAAACCTTCATCTACCGAGCTAAATAAATTGCTCTAAACTCAGAAAACTCTTCACGGAATTCTCTACATGTAATAATGCATTTATAAGAACAGTCTATACATATAGTCCACCAGTTTCAACAAGAATCTTCAATTTTAATGATTTTCTCAAAAACATGACTAAAGACCAGAAGGATAACATTCTCTCAGATCAATACCAGTGTATATGCTCATCATATACAAAGTATATTGACAGAACACATAAGCACGTATGTACTGGTGATCTTGGAATAGTTTCTAATCCACGCATACGTAAACTTTTATCAATTGGAACAAAATTCCGTACGCATGAAATCATCTCTGATAGTGAGTTACGAGAAATTGTTGAGTCAGCTAAAGATAAAATTGTAAATGGATTAAAATCCAAATTTCGACTAAGTGACATACAACAGGCATTATTCAAATCAATATTTGATAGTGAAGTTGTTAACAAAATCAATAATCGTATGTTCCCTGTAAATAATAACAAAGAACATTTCTATCTCACTAAAGAAGATCTGTTTTCCATTGACAAACTAAAACGGGAGTTCATTGTAACTTGTGTTGACAAAGCTTCGAGTAACTATTCAATTATATGCCCAAAGTTTTACCTCAAACAGATGGATCTAGAAATGAACAGAAGTACAGCTAGTATATCAACTTATGTGAAAACGGATATTTCTATGTTAGATGTATTAAAAAGACATACATCAATACATAAATCATTGAATATCAAATTCGATGAGTCAGGAGGCTTACCTCAGATATATGGTATACCTAAAATGCATAAAAATCCAACAAAATTTAGATACATAAGCGGTGCAAGACATAGTAGTTTGAAACAATTATGCCTTTCTTTACAAATCATCCTTAAGCATATCAGAAATCATTTCAAAAATATGTGTAATGTTATTTATGAAAGAACCGGACATTTTTGGGCCATAGACAATAGCATTACTGTTGTAGATGATATGGCCAGAATGAACCAAGATGTAGATACCAGAATATTCTCTGCAGATTTCACAAGTTTGTTCACCAATTTACCACACAGTGTGAAAAGGCAAACATGATGGGGCTACTGCAGCTAGTTATGAGAAACCATAATTATATCAACCTGAAAGGTAATTTTTGCACCTACTCATCAAACAACAATAGCAGAGGACTACATTTTACGATTAATGAAGTCTTTTACATGATATGTTCGTTATTAGATAATAGTTATATTACATATAGCGGTGAAATATATCAGCAAAAGTATGGTATTCCCCAAGGTGCAAATTGTTCACCACAAATAGCTGACTTGACATTGTCCTACATGGAATATAATCCATGAAGGGTCTTATATCTAGTGAAGGAAATCATATAGCCAAGAAATTTAACAATAGCTTTAGATATATAGATGATGTTTTACATGTATCAAAGTACTGTCAGGAATTCAAAAATAACATATACAACATATATGATCCTTCTCTCAATCTGGAACCAACTGCAGATATTCAACTGAATTGTGACTTTGTAGATTTGTACATAGAAGTCAAGCAAAATACATTGCATACTTCATTATTCAACAAAACAGATTTGTATAAATTCAGTGTATTACGATATCCACACTTCTTATCCAACAGAGACACTAAGGCTGGACTTAATACTATAACTGGTGAACTTACTCGTTTTGCTAGAGTTTGCTGTGAATATAAAGATTTTGAAGAAAGAGTATTACAACTAGCTAAATTTTATATTTGTAATAAATGGCCCATACTAATAGTAGCTAATCGAATATTTCGCGTCTTACATTCATATCCTTCCATCAGACATAAGTTTGGTCTTGGAAAAATTCTGCCACTTTCTCTTTTTCAAGGAATTAGAAGTCTGAACAATAACCAGCTACGGTAACTTGTCTTGAAATTGTCACCACATTATACCACCAATCATTTTCCATATCACGTCTTTAATCATACATCATCATTCTGTGCTTCAATCAAATTTGGAGTTATTAGGCTGGACTTTTCTAAAAATAGTTTTTTAAGATAAAATAATTTCACTAGGAATTACTGGTGTGGGTCATCTACTGATGAGAGCAGCCCATTCGGCATATGGATCGATAATTGCACGAAATGCCTAGGTGACTGAGGTTTGTAATAGGCAAACTACTAGGTTTGCATAGGCAAACTCATAATTTTATTCCTATAGGTACTCGACCACATTTGGACTGTGTGTTTTTTGCTTTTCTTTTTCATAACTTGTGTGGCATCCAGACTAATGCCCAAAATATCACTTGTAACTGTGTCTGCAGTAACAGACTAGTATTGTAATAATTTAATTTGAGAATTGCATGTATTTTTATAAATTTGATTAATGTCAGTTAGGGTCGATGTCAAGCAGGCAATGTTTTCACATCCCTTCTCATTGAGAACCGCTCCCAACCCGTTCTTAGACGTAGCTACACCACGACCGAAATGATTGTTTTCGGGCCAAGGAAACAGTCGAACTTCTATTCAAATTTTCGAACCGAAATATCCACTCACCCTGTTCTTACTGGAGACGATCCCAGTCTGCATCAACAAGGTCAACTCCGTCTATTGATTTTACCATTTTTCACCGTCGTAGTTTGTCGATCTCAGTAGATGATCTGAAACAACTGAATGAAAGGAGACTAAAGTAACCGCTCACCTGAGGCGGTGTTTCAAATATTAGGCGCATGTACTCAACAATGATTAAACTACATTGTAAAAAGGAAATTCCATACGAGAGTGACATTATACGAAGTACATACATTATTTAAACGGGCATCTGCCATGTGAAAAACATACGAACATGGGTCAAAATATCGAAAGAACAAGACCGGTGACCAAAACAACTGTGACATTGAGACAATCAAATAGCTGTTCGAAATATGGGGAAAAACAAAGACGGTTCAAAAGATCTCGACGGCTAGAAACGATCTCGGGTGGACTGGTAAATTGTTCTGCGGGTATGAAATGCGAGATGGTAGTGAATAGCTCAAAAACGAGGGCGAACGGTCACGAGATTTGTTACTGGCAGCCTTTTCCTCATCTTGTCATCTAGGGATTCGGCAAGAACTGTAGCGGTTTGAATATCTTGTATAACTCAATTTCTCTCATACATATGCAAGAGTTGGTCCAGCGGTCGTTTTTTCGATACAATAATACTGAATTTCTGGAAAACTTACATACTGATTCAAAAGTTCGTGGAAAATTTTCAGAAAGGGAAATCATTTATATGCGGCGCCTGAAACGATCTGTGTTGGTCGTCTGCCGTACAACGAAAAGATTGACGTATACAGTCTGGCTATTTGCACTTGGGAAATGTATCATCGAAAGTAAGTTACACCATATATCTTTTACACCATCTTTTACACGTAAGTTACACCATATATAGAAGAGAAGAAATTCAGCCGTTAATTCAGAGTAAATTGGTGCTTACGCTAATTCTAGCGAAACGAAATGAACCAATGAATGTCGAAAAGTAGAAATTGACCGTTCTTAAATTGGAGACCAGAGTTTTCAACATGACCTTAATTTTGAATTGATGCGAACAAAATATAAATGAAGTGTGACGCAACTGAACAGAGAGCTGAAACACTTGTTATATGTATCATTATGATTGTACAAGCGCCATGAGCATTTGTTGATTTATCAGATCCCCGAGGCTCGATGATTACAAGCAGTGGACGATACCTTCGTTTTTACGGACAGTTCGAGACGGCGTGCGACCTGAAATATCGATGGAATGTGACGACGGGTTAGCTGATATGATTGAGAGGTTAGTGAGATGAGGTACCAGGAGGTGCAGTGTTGTAAATACAATGCGAATTTTGAAAAAAAGAGAGGAAAAGCCGGTATTTTTTAGTCTTTCTATTTATGAACTGATGTTGAACTTGGGTTTTACCACTGTTTTCGCTTGACCTTGTCTGTATTCAACCTTTTTTGTTTCTATGATATTAAATATTTTCCAGGGTTAAAGTTGAATACACCTTTTTTCAGCGCTTGGGTTCCTGATCCAGAAGAACGATTATCAATGGGACAGGTTCACTCTCTGTGTGTTGACATGCTGGAGCAGTTTGACAGAAAAACCTCTACGTTTTTCACTCGGTTTTTGAACCGATTGCGGTCGAATGACAGGAAACGTATCTCGGTCAGTCATGTATTATTAGTACTTGTAGTGTGTCAAGAACCGTTGCGTACCAACACGCTCGACTATCATAACTCTACTGCTTGTTTGTTTCGTCACAGCTTAGGGTTTTCTTGGTCAGTGTGCTAAACTATTCAATGGCGAGATCTAAGATAACATTGATTTCTCAATGGAATGATGACAAGTATGTAAAAAGGGAAAACTGAACCATTAGAACACTCCATATGTGACTTCGCTGTGATGGACTCTTAGTGTGCATACGCACAACTACATACATTCAGAACAATGGAAATTCATTTACATCTAACCAGGGACGATCAGCAACGCATGAAAAATTGAATCTTTTCATAATTTGTACTATTACTCATTACATGTAGAGTTCCGCCCGAGTTCAGCCTGAGGAGGAGGTGGTGTCTCCCGAGTATCTCGTTCCGGATCCACAAGGCGAAACTGATTCGGAGAATGCCACTCAAGAGTGGACAGATTACGTAAACTCACAGGTTTGTTAAATGTAATGTATTGTCATTTATCATAGTTTCAATTATTATTATTATTATTATTATTATTATTTTTATTATTATTATTATTATTATTATTATTATTATTATTATTATTATTATTATTATTATTATTATTATTATTATTATTATTATTATTATTATTATTATTATTATTTTTTTTTTTTTGAGAAAAAACATCCAACGTTGTGGCTTAGCGGGAGCGAGCCTTATATTCCAATAAAAAGTTGAAGTGGCTCAAGGAATAATCGCATTACAGATCCTGTGCATTTCTTGGTTATGTCAAACGAATTGCCAAAAACTCACCTTATGATTACCTTGTGCAAAAACCGTCCTGAACGAAAACCCAACTTGTTGTTCTGTTGAGTATATTATACCCAGATTTCGCTTTAGTGAACTCTCTTCACCTCTGATATCAACTATTCTAAAGAACAGCATAAACTTCATAATAAATTGTTACGGGTTTTTATCAGCAGTTGTTGGGATTCAGATGCATGTTCAACCTCCGAACACTGTTGATATCACTGTACCGCCTACTTTACGTGTCTTCTATGAATCGCAACTAACTTTTGTGAAAAGTTTACATGAAGGATCTTGGTCAAATGTCGAGCTGGTGTCTGATGAATTGAACACGTGAGTTTTCTGTTTACTTGCTGTTGCTGAATGTAATATTACTATTTTGTATTGTTTATTCATTCATTTAATAATTTAAAACTAATTTAGAAGGATGTTTCCCACAACCCGAATGGAGAGTTTGTAGCAGAATATTGATGAATGGAATACATTTTTCATATAGGCGAATATAACTGACTCGGTCATAAAAATATTTTACAGGCTGGCTCTTAAAACATATGAACGTGAGGAAATATTTAGCTCGAGAGAAATTTGGCAGCAAGTGAAGGTGACGTTGTTAGACTCGACAATCACTTTCCATAATATCCGTTCAATTCCGGACAACTCACGAACTGCAAGTTGAACCTTGCATCAAAAAACTACATATAGAGGAAAGTATACTCTGTGAAATACGAAAAAAAAACATTCAAAAAAGTTTCACAATGTTCATAATTTTTGAGCGAGTACTGTATTCCTATTAGTGTTTGGAATGAGAGCTCAATTTGATCTTCACTCCGGTGGTCCAAGCTCCAACGTTCAACACAGAAAGTATTTTTGTAACGCTATTTTCTTTGGTTAATGACATCCAATCGTTAACAGGGAACTGAACAATTGTTTCTTTCAGACACCTCGGCACCCTAACTGTGTGAAAGTATATGGAATTTTGTTCGAATCGCCGGAAAAAAGAAGACTTGGTTATTTATCTGGATTGACTATGGAGTACATGTCGGGGGGCAGTCTTGCGACAGGTTTGTATTGTCGTTGTTCAGAGCGCGGCACTTCAACTCTCAAAACCGATAACAGTTGTCACGTATGCAGGCTTTTCAGTGTTGAGTAAAACGGATAGTATTTTTCCCAGTGAAATCAGTTCAACTCAACAGTTATCAGATGTATGTGGAAACAAGGTGGAAAACGCATACAGTACAGAAGTCATAAAGGCCAAGGCTCTCACAGATAGAAAGACAGATTACGAGTTCGAAATGTCCTTATTTGAGTCTACTAGCTTGGGAACGGAGAATTTTCATCCCAAAAGTAGTTTTCGTCAAAACTGTTATACTGTTTTCAAGCAATTCAAGACTGTATGAATTGTATACTAGCTCTAAAAAATTTTCGATACGGTTATGATCGGAGTGATTAGTACCCTGAAGAAAATAGGCCATTACAAAAAAAAATAGCAGAAGTTTACCAAACTACTACTGCACTATTGACAATTCCATGGTAAAGTTATCGATAGTTCAGGGATAATTTGATAACTCTTCAGTGATATTATGGAAATATGTGCTCAGTGAAAGATGCCACTCAAAATTTTTGGTGGGCAGAGGTACGGCACCTAATACATCCAATTGTTCTCCCCTACGGTTCAACACCTCTCAAAAAAAATTTCAGTCATTCACGGTGGACGCAATGAAAATCTTTTTGAATACGACATTTCTCGTGTTCTGAGCTGGACCAAGCAAGCTGCGTCTGCGTTGAACTTCTTGCACGAGAAAACAATTATTCACCGAGATGTGAAGCCGAAAAAGTAGGTCCGAATCTCGATAATATCACACTCATAATACATTAGTAAAAATGGGGGAACCAACAAATGTGTGAGTTGTGTTTGGTTTGACCTCTTTATCAGCAAAAAACTGAACGATATACTGTGGCAGAAGTATTCTGCAAAAATAAAACAATACCAATGTTGCACAATGGTTCACAAAGCCCGCAAAATATTTCATAAATTTCCGAAAGGTATTTCGTGTGCACTTCAATGACATGCGTGCGTTGTGAACCATTGCGCAACATTGGTATCGTTCTATTTTTGCAGAATACTTCTGCCACAGTATCACAGAAATTCGTATCGTTCACTTTTTCTGATATAGAGGTCAAACGAAACACAACTCACACATTTGTTGGTTCCCCCACTTTTTACTAATTGTTCTCTTTTTGCTAGTTGTACTCTTACAACTTCCCATTTCGCCTATTCACAGAGTGGATCTTGTGATCTCACTACATCAAATCTGATGTAGAAGTTTGTAAATCGGATAATGTTACTTCATTATATGGCAGTTTTTTCTGTGCTAGAAGCCGAATGTATGAACTTGCTGGTATTATATTAAAACGCAAGTTATTGACCCCGTGATTATCGACAACTGAACAAAAAACAACGTTTTGATTGACTATAACATGTACACCGGTTTTGGCGCCGATAGGGAAACGGCACTATTCGAGACGTCAACTCACTTGAAATGACCATCATTACCAAATTACAAGCCTTTATGTTGAAACTTTCTTGTTTTTCGTTTCGGCGCAAGTTTCGCAAATTCAAATTCACATTTCACAATAAAGTATTCAATCGCGCGCAGCGCAAAGCGCTGTGCGAGATTTGTCTTCGGTCCGGCTAATGCGCGCCTCCATTTTTTTTTAGTTTTCTCATAAAAAGGCTCATTTTAGCAAAACATAACTTTTAATAATTCGGGAATTTTCTACAGCATATTTGCAATAATCTGTGTCTCTAACTTGAACAAAATCGGTTGAGTTTGAGCCAAGTTGAGACGTTTTCGCTTCATCGAGAGCGCCAACTTCCGTCGTGTTTCCTTCCTTCCGTCATGGCGTGCTGAGTATGCTATCTCTGCTGCAACTGAACGGATTTGTATGAAATTTGGAAACATGATAGGATTCCTACTGAAATTCAGTGAGCACAATTATTTTTAGGAAAGAAAATTTTTTCACCAAGTTACGGCCTTTTGAAATGAATGTCTCTGCGTCTCTCCATTTAGTGCACTCTCTCGCTTTCTCTGCAAGGCAGTGAGTTCAAATTACGTAATAACCAAGCTCAAAACTGATCAATTCAATCGAAACTTCAAACAGGACGTCACTACCAAGAAATACTTCTATTGGAACATTTTTTTCATCTATGAATCTGAAGTCCAGATGACGTCATCAAGGAAAAGTGGAGATTTGAAGTCAAATGTGTTTTCATACATTTCAAATAGTTGAATACTTGTCGAGGGAACGGATGTGAAGGTGACGTCATGTGAGATTCTGGAGGTCATATGACGTCATCTTTGAGAAGTGCAAAGTTGACGTCAAATATATTTTCAAATAATGGTTTTATCTTAGAAAGAGTCAATTAACGATGAAAATTTATCTAAAATTGACGTATTCTGGGATTCTGGAGAGCAGATGACGTTAACTCTTGAAAGTTCAGAATGGACGTGAATTATATTCTCGAATGCTGATAATGTTTTGAAAATGGTCAATTTACGATGAAACTTCATTCAAACATGACGTATCTGGGATGTTGAAGGGCAGATGAAGTAAGTTCTTAGAAGTGCAATGTTGACGTCATATTTTTTTCGAATGATGGTAATACTTGACAAATTTATCATCACTTAAGGTCAATTAAGAAAACAATTTTATCCACCGTACAGATCAAACCACCTCTCTACATAGCTACGGCATCTATACAAACAGAGAGAAATTCATGAAAAAGTAAGGGCCCAACGACTGTGAGATTTGTCTTCTGCTGTGCGCCCCGTAGACAATTACTCTCAAATGGAACAGCTACTGCTATAAAAAGCGAAAAATACTAATATACTCTAGTATAACTATGTTCAATACAATCATACAAAAGAAAAGAAGTCGTAAAATATTTTCTCAAACCTGTAAACTAGAATCTTCAAATCACAGGTGGCAACTCAACGTAGTCAATCATAGAGTTTCTGGTTTTGTACACAATCGTTCGCAGTTTTGGTCATTACTCCAACTCTAGGTGCTATAGCACTTGTCATATTCATCAACAGTTGTTCTATCTTCCGCAGCTGTGATTTGTAGATTCTAGTTTACAGGTTCGAAAAAAATATTATACGACTTTTGTATGTTTGTAATGAACATAGTTATACTAGAGTATATTAGTATTTTTCACTTTTTGTAGCAGTAGCTGTTCCATTTGAGAGTAATTGTCTACGGGGCGCAAAGCAGAAGACAAATCTCACAGTCGTTGAGCCCCCACTTTTTTATGAATTTCTTTTAATTTGAAACGATCTAAATGACGACAACTTGTGTTTTGTCATTTTTGGCGCCTATCGGCGCTCACGCCTGGCGCCAATAGAATTATATGATTTTCAAGTTTTGCGCCCATGGCTAACTTTTGCCCTGACACACATGTTCCAAATTTGGGCCAAATCGATTCAGTAGTTTTTCCATTACGATGCGGACACAATTCCGTGAGGCACCAGGGACCAGGGACGCATTACGGCGAAAGTTTTCAACAACGACACAAAACCATAGCTCTGACGGAAATTATCCGAGTTGGCTGAAATTTCCACACAATATTCAAGTTGTGACCTTCTAACTCTCTCAGTTTAGAAAAAAAATTGTATTTGAAGCGTTTTTTTTCAATTGAGGGAAATAAACGAGTCCGTAATGCCCGAACCAAAGACAACTCACGCAGAGCGCTTCGCGCTCCGCGCGATACCAAGAATTTAATCAGTATCCTACCTTTACAGTATGTTGCTGAACGAAGACTTTACAATTCTGAAGCTAACCAGTCTGGATGAGTCGACCAGTTCAAAAACACCGGTGCACGAACGGCTGTGAGTACTTTTCACTTTAATTTTGAATTGTTATCGTAGGTTTACGAAATGCATGAGAAGTTAAATATACTTATTTCTCTCGATTCCGAACGATTACGGTACGAGAATATGATGAGTTTGTTAGCTGTGTGATATCAGTCTTCCACTGAATAATGAACGAGTGTGAAAACGAGTTCAGTCTTTGAGGGTGGACTGAATCGGAAATATCAAAGTAGTTCAATAGTTCAATAAAAAAATAGAAAATATGACCTGAAACATGTAAACAAGATGAAGATGACTACAAAATCACGATTTGATGTTTTTGTGACGGAGGGAAGAACGATTTTGCTGGTACTGTGTCTATAACTTTTAAACAGCATAGGCAAAACTTTAGACAATGAGCTAGTTCGTTGACTTGTGGATATGATTTGTTGATGTGAACATTGACGTATAGGGTTTTTTAATTGGAACAAGTACACCAAAAAGAAAGTCGTAGGCAAAATTTGCACTGCCTCAGCTTTTTCTGCAGTGTTGTCGAGAAGAAAAAACATAGGCCCAGGCTTGATACAGTCGATCGAACGAATCTTAGTCGCATTTATCAGTTGAGATGCGGACGAAGAGAGCATATCATCTGGGATTGAGAGCTGAATCAACAGTTGCCACGCATGCACAGTTGATGCACAATAATTTCACGAGCTTGCACTTCATAATTCAACAGCCATTCGAATAAAACTTGTACCTCACTCTTTGTAGTTTAATACCCGATACAAACACCTCAACTAACACACACTCTGTGCTGTATAAGCCTAAACAGAGGGCGGAGTCCTGCGAATTCTGCCGCAGTATGCTAAGCAAGCCAGACACCCTCTCTGATGGCAGTATGCTACTCTGGGCGACTGAAACGGTCGGCAACCGTCAACATCTGTTAACTGAGTTAGTTATCTGAGTTAAAGTTAGTTAGAAGTGAGCGGTCATACTCACAATGATGTAAATTTATTGCGCATAGGTTATAGTTTTAACAAATCAAATATTGTTGAATGATGTTGACCTATGGAATAACGTGTCCTCAATGGTTGTGTATTGAATGGACAATCAAATCACATAAAACGCGGGGCCAAACTACGAAGAGATGGTAATAAACATATCGGTTATGGACATCACTTACGTTCGGAAAACAATGAAGGCGAAACATGGCGTTCGTAGAATCAATCGAAATAATAATGATCATCAACAAAAGGTGGAACCGCCTTCGTGTTTTCACATAACAGTAATGAACTGCAATACAAAGAACTGATAATCGAGAAAACGAAATCAGAAAAAAAATTAGTCCAGTCATTGTGAGAAAATGCAACTAACCGTTTTTGCAGTCCTGTATTCTTGTGTTTAAAAACTAATATCACCCGCTCTGCACGATTGGTTGTTTGTTGCAATATTTTCTGTTGAAACATTGAACAAAATTCAGGAAGAATTGACAGCAAATTGACCTTTGGAGGAAAACATTGCATAGCGCATGAAAATCATCACCGTTTACACGTTCGTTGAAGCATTCCAGAAAGGGCACTCGTGGATACATGGCACCTGAAGTGATGGAACCTTCAGAGGCCTGTAGAATACCGTACGACGAGAAGTGTGACGTGTACAGCCTGGCAGTTTCTATCTGGGAAATGTATCATCGCAAGTTAGTTTTCAACGTCGCATCAGATTAAAAGTGAATTCAGTCTTCAATCCACCGTAACTGTTATGTATTTCAAGTTGATTCTAGCAAAATGAAATGAGACATTGAAATTTGAAAAGTAGAGGTCAACCTTTATTTTATCGGGAGCCTTTTCAAGTTTTCAACATGAAAAAACTTTGAGACAAACTCTGAGACTAGAAAAGAATAAATGAAATGTGATAGTACTAAACCGAGAGTCTCGGTATAGTTGCGGTCATTTCCACTGAGACTTGGCAGCCAATAAATATTTTAGACAACCACCACTTTGTACTTTTTCAAAAAAACTGTTAATATCTGTCAGCGGTTGTTCAGTTTCATGAGAACAAGTGAACGAAACATGTTTTCAGAATACTCGTGTTCTCTCTAAGTAATAGGCGTCCGAAAATCTTTTTACATTGCTACTGGGTCTCACTGGGAATGAAACAAACTATACAACACAAAAAAATCCGTTGATTTATAAGATCTCCGCAGTATCCGGGAGAAGACTTGACATATATGGGGCTCTTCTCGTTGCGGCTTATGATCAAAGAGGGCGTGCGGCCGGAAATATCAACGGATTGTCCTATCGGAATAGCTACGTTGATTCGGAGGTTGGTTGAATGAGAATCTCAACATTTGAAGATGTAGAATGGCTTTCTTTGGGAAAGTGAATTCTCACGTAGCACCATCGTATGAGCACAGAAAAAGTTGCTAAGGGAAGTACATCAGGGCCGGTACTTTCGTTTTCTTTGCTTCTAATTTGGTCATTAGTTTATAGATGTTAATTGTATCTCGCTGAGTTACAGTTTCAGTATCACTTCGTTAGAAGTGACGTTGAAACTGATACGTGAATGCTTAACATTATTCTTAATATAATATCGACAAGAAAAGACCAGAGAAATAGAACGTGTATTCACGGTTCTAATGTTCAGATGACCAACATGCTCTGTTTGTTCCAGATGTTGGTTTACTGATCCAGAGCAGCGACCATCGATGGAAGAAGTTCATTTAACATGTGTACGACTGCTGGAACAGTTTCGGGTTGCTCAACTGGACGAAAATATTCAACAAAAAAATACGCTCCAGCATGTTGGGCAGATGAGGTGAATGTTGGATGAATACGTTCTATCGCTTGTTAGCGAGAATTTATGGTAATGAATCAAATGAAATGGTCATATGTGGGATGTCGCCAACCTCTAGCATTTGGGCGCGCTCACGGAAAAGGTAAATCTTCTCAAGAGGTTTCTACGGTCATTGGTTCCAATTTGGAACACTTTTCTCCTGTGAATGTTTTTGTAATTAGTACAACGTACATTTTTCCACTTCGCCGGGAACTGCCAGTGGTACATGATTAGAGTAAAGCTTATCTGTTTTTCAAAACGCCCCACAGATTTCGCGATGTTCAGTCTATGAGTGGTGGGTGACGCCTCAGAAAGTATACCATTTTATCACAACCTACATTCTATCAATGATGAAACTACTTACAGCCAATTCTACAACTAACCGGGTTTTGAGGTAACCTAACCCTTTTTTTGCTAACCTTGTTTCAGGTCACCTTGGTAGGTAACCTGGAATTAACCTGAAACTAAAATCCGGTTACCGTTCAAACTAACGGTAAAAACCACATTTCGCGTTAGAAAAACAGGTAACCGGTTTTTATTTTAGGTTACTTACCGGTTACCTACCGAGGTAACCTGAAAAATAGGTTACCTAAAAACCCGATTAGATATAAAATTCACCACTACTACTATCGTTGCCGACCATTAAAAAGTTTATAGACTGATTAGTTTTATAGAACTCTCTCAGTCGGTGGAGCCCTGCCTCTAGGATATCTCGCCGTGGACCCACAACGCGGAAATGATTTGGAGTCTGTCACACAGAAATGGAGAAAACTTGTAAAGTCTCGGGTAAGTTCAGTGCGACACTTGGCTGATATCAGTAGGTTCGAAACTGAACAAACAAAGTTAGGTACAAAACACAGAACAAGAATACTTTAATGCCTGTTCGAACACAAGGGTGTAATTACAAACAAAGCTCAACCAAAATGCACCGTATTCCCGATACAAATGGGGATCGCAAAGAGACTCGTTGATGAACTGGAATGAGCTAATACAAATACGACGACCTACAAGACTGATACAACACGTACACGAACAAAAGTATTATTCGTGGATAACTGACCCCGCAAAATACAATAGCTACTTGAGAGTAGATAGATTCCCGGACCTTCTCGTTTCGGCTTTTGGTAGCTCATATGTTCATGGTGTCTTTGAACTGTCTTGTTATCATGGTATATTTTTCATGTTCCGCTGTTCAAAAACCTCGAAAAGTTATAGTATATTGCCATTACTATTTGCTGAATACGATGTGATACAAATATTTCATGGCGGAGTTCGCGATGGCGGAGTTTGGTCAAAGTTGCTAGCTTCAAAGCCTGAGAAAATTATCAATCTGCACGGAAACTGATTATCGCTTGTTGGATACGTGCCACTAACCGTCAATACAAATATATATATATATATATATATATATATATATATATATATCTACTAATCCGTTGAAACTTCGTCTGGGAAATGAAAAAACTCGTAGCACCTCGTGTTTGGATTAACAAATAGTACGAACAATATTCATGTTATGCACATTCTGAGAATTTTGCAGAATAATGCAGAAGCAGCTGTGTCTTTGAGATACACAAATGATCATTTGGAACAGTTTATCTCGTCGGAAATACCATCGGGAGCGTTTGTGGGCAGAGGAGCTCAAGCGGTGATCAGCCAAGTTTCAATCGGCCAGTTCAGGTGAGTTCACATGAAATACGCTCTCATCAGCAGCACTGCAGTGAGAATGAGCAACGGAACATTTTTGCTTTTCATGTCACTACCACATAATTGAATGATATGAAACAATTCTAAGCTCTAGTGAAACGATAAAGAACCACATAAATCGATCATATACACTAAATCGCTACTGAACGAATAGTGGGCGTTCGATAGCATCGCTACCAACTTAGTTGAAACTTGTAGTACTTTTTCTTTCTTCTCGAATTTGGCGAAAATGTGTAGTAGCCGTTTGATAGTAACTTGGTAGTAATTTGCATAACTACTATCCAGTTAGTACTACTAGGTGGATAATGAGTTCTTATTAGCAAGTTTCGGAAGCGAGTACTGGCCGATAACTTACTAGTACTTTCGATGTGAGAAGACACTAAGACGTAAACATCAAACAAGCAACAAACGACCACTCATCCATTTGATACATACCTGTTTTCAGTTTGGCATTCAAAAAGTATGTGGATATGTGTGATGCTCAGGAAATATATAATGAATTGGAGACTATACTGAAGGTAAGTGTATTCATTGCTATTTAAATTATACGTCTTTTTCGCAATATTTCGTCAGAAGTTGTCCAATTAAAACGTGAATCATACTCTTCCAGTTTTCTGACCACACAAACCTGATGAAACCCTGGGGAGCTGTGTACTCTTCTCAGCGCGATCGCGAGAAACTGATGCTTCCGATAGGATATTTGATGGAGTTCATGGCCGGGGGCAGTCTTGATAAAGGTGAACTTTGCTTGAAAAAAACCTTATTCGAAATTTTCTCTGATACTTTAAATTCATCTGAAAATACATTCGTTGTCACAGGGTCATGCTAATCTATTTGCGTTAGGCTGTGAAAAACTTAATGTACTCATACAAACAGCTTAATAGTCGGAAGCCCTGAGTAAACGAAAAGCCGCTCATTATCACTCATGTGTTATTCAATTAGTATACCCAAGACAGAAACCAAACGTGTATTGAGTTTCTGATATTCATGTGTTTTTGGAGGGCTTATTCTTCTGAATGAAACTCTGCAAATATCTCTATGTAAAGTACTACTTAGCTTCAAATTGAGCTAATGTCCATATTCCAGTTATCTATGGTAAATGTGAATATGGTTTGGAAAAAGTTTTGTTGTGGACGAAACAAGCGGCGTCTGCTCTACATTATCTCCATTCGAATAACGTTACTCACAGAGATGTCAAACCTGATAAGTAGGTTCCCAGTTGGCGAAAATGTCATTGTTAAACAGAACACCCATATTTATATATTGTTCCGAACTTGAAACATATGAAGAGTTGAAAAACACATTTTTCTCTCTTTTCAGTACAGATTATGTCGAAACAATGAACAAAACAAGACAAACCCCACGGAAACAGAAAAAAATATTTTATTGCAGTATGTTGTTGGACAGAGAAAACTGTGTGTTGAAACTGGGGGACTTGGGAACTGCCACGACATCTCAAACACTGATGACTGCAACGTTAGTTGTATTTTCTTCTATTTTATTCACAAAGGTAATCTCAACGGTTTTACTAACCTCGTGTTTTCAGAAAAGGAACAGTGTCGTATATAGCTCCAGAAGTATTCAGCGATGAGGAAGATAGGATAAAATACAGCCACAAGATTGACGTATACAGTCTTTCTATTTCTATGTGGGAAATGTGGTATCGGAGGTGAGTTCGTGAGATGCGTTCACGAAACAAGAGCTGAAAATAACAAAGCAAATCGGAGGCAACACAAACATTTTTTCTGTGTGAGACTAATTTTATTTCGGAACTAGAAAATGCACAAAAATTATATTTGCAGTATCCCAAATTAATTGGAAAATTGCCAGAAAAAAACTAAAGTGTGTCTCAAACTTACACTGTAGACCTTCGTGAACCATCACATTCAAGAAAACCGTATGATGACGAGCGAAACATTTTCCAACTCTCCAAGATGGTTTGTGATGGTGGCCGACCGACGTTTCTGACAAATTGCGATTCGGAGCTGAAGATTATTGTTTTGAGGTACTGTTAACTAAAGTGTATAGTTGTTTGTTGAGCTTCAGAATGTTCTTTTGTCAATCGCAGCGGTTCGATTTTGTTACAGAATATGGAGAGAAAAAACCTAGAACGACACAGAATAACTTTTTTGAGAAGTTTAATCAGACATCGAACGCGTTGTTTCTGAACGCACTATTCGCGTCCTCGAAGCAGAAATAAGCGAGATCACTGATTTTATTCTCAACACTGTGGCTTGTATCACTTCTCCGAAAAGGCCAGAAAGGTAAAATAAAGAAGAACACCGCTCCCAATACTATACAAAACGCAGCTAATTTTGTTTTGAATACCGAGAAACAACAACAACTGTTCTGTTCCTTATAGGAGAACTGAAGCACAAAACGTGAACTATCCGAGTTGAATTTGAATGAATAGAGTTTCATCAGAAATATCCGTGGAGTTCGTATCAATGAACACAACATATTAATGATTCTCTCAGTTCTAACAAAAAACTCAACCTCTAGTCCATCCATTATTTCAGGGGTTGGTCCGCCAATGTGGATGAGCGCCCCTCCATGGAAGAGATCCATGCATTCACTGAGAGGAGACTGGAGAAGATTGAGACAAAACGGGCACAACTTTGTTTGCAGTGACACATCGGAGTGAAATAATGTGACCCTAATGATGAATGTCTAACCATGGAAAAACCACTGTCAATACTGAATTTCGAGAATAAACTGATGAATTCATTCACAAGATGTTGTTCCATTATGAGATTTTGAACCCTTGCGTCGGAGTCTTCATGGCACGCTCCAAACTCTGTGCGAACATTTTTATACTGGTTTTGGTCGTTCTGGTGTGCCCTAGACAAAATCAGACAGAAGCGTTGAGGGAGTAAAACACCATACATCTATCCTTGTTATGTAAAATGATACATTTCACAGCACCTTGATTATTATTCTGTTTACATAATTCACATTCTAGCATGTTTAACATAGTTTGTAGACAAAAACCTGAGCACGTCATGTTTTATGTCAATTTTGTCTACCGGGTATAGGATTTGAGAAAAACATCAATAACCAGAATTTTCTAACGATAGCTCCACCAGATTCAAAAATCAGAATGTGAATATTTGAAAACCGACGCAAAATCGTACATTCACTAATTCATTAGTGAAAAATACTTAATTGAAAAATATAGTAATGTTAACACTAGACAGAGAGAAAATTATTTATACACCATCCAAATTTACTAGGGAGTTTTTCGTTATTCATTCCAATATACATTAATTGCAATAAAATACAAATTATATGACGTAGGAACACAGATGACGTAGTTGCTTCTGCCTAAACTCTTTCGTCAGCATGAAACCCGCGTTCTTCTAATCTTCGGACAGCCATTTCATGGATTTCAGCCATGGTTAGTCGAGCCTCCGATTCAGAAGACCAGCAGCTGAAAAATCATACTAGCGAAAAAAGTGGCTGAATCTTTGTTGTTGATCTCGATGGACGTCCTATGTCACTAGTTTGTTCCAAAAAGTGTTTTTTAACCATAAACACAGCTGATAGATCAACATATTCCGTATAGACCGAATTCGCGATGAGCGAGCTTTATATGAGTGCTGAAACATCAGTTCCTCATAGGACCGCCATAATATTAGATAATCTTTTCCACGCAGTTGGTTCGATAAGAAACCGGTTGGTTCTCATACTCAGACCGGCACGAAGTTGAACCAAACCGGGATGAAGGTTACGTAGTCTTGGACGACTTTTAGAATTAAGTACTCAACTTGGTTTCGTTTAGTGTTCGTAAGTTCACAATTGGTTCGATTTCGAAACCTACGTGGTTTCGGTGAACTTGTTTTGGGCTCAAAAAGAAAAGTTTCCAAAACAAGTTGACTTCTGTCGTGCCCTTTAGTCGAATGGTAAACGACACGGATTGGAAATCAAGCAAAACAACGGTTCTATAATGTGCTTCTGTTCATGCTGCATATTATACTTTTTTCAAAGCAAGCCTGCTCAGCACATTTTAATCAATTCGACCGGTTCCTGTCTCTGTCGGGGAGAATAACACTATACCTGAGCATGATATCTCGTAGAACCTGTTCACAGTCCTCGGAAATTTCCGGTCTTTCCTGCCTCGTGAATTCTCTGCAGATGTTTCATGGGATTATCAAAGTGATCAAACGGACATCTGTAAATATCATTGATACCAGGAGGTTAGCCACCAAATGAGAAAAACACGCCTTTCCAACACGCACCCGTCAAAGGTTGCTATAGGGCGTCAGGTCACAACCCGAATCCAGGAAAATCCAAAGAGGAGAGTTACGGGATTGGGGTCAGAGCTTGAGCTTGGAAAGTAGTTTGAAACGTATTATTATTCTAAAACAATTCTCATAAGCCGACCTGCGATGATACATTTCCCAGATTGAAATACCGAGACTGTACACATCACATTTCTCGTCGTACGGTACTTTATCTTCGAAACTCATCACCTCCGGCGCCATGTATACAAAAGTTCCGACACTGAAAGAGATTTTCTACCTTTGGACCTTTCAATTCTTGAGGTTATATAATTCAGCTACATAGATCAGTGTTTTTTCATTCGAACACGTTGTAGATTTATAGAATTAAAGCCAAATTCGACCTGTTCCTAAAAAATATTACATTTGAAAAAGGCTGTCTCCTAAAGATTTATGGAGAACGAACACATAAACTCACCTAGCTGTGTGAAGAGGTTTGAAGACGGTAGAAAATTCCAGATTGCTCATTTTGAGAATCGAGCGAGTTTCGTTCAATAACATACTGAGACAGAACACAAAGAAAGGTATTCACAGAAAGCTACAATATCAGAATTTCAGTTTGATCCTGATGCCTAGTACAGCTCTCAATTAGATTTGAGATGTGCCGAACTTAGACTAGAAACACAGCGGTTTAGTGCTAGATTAACAGTGTTAATCCGCTCATCACCTAGGGAACTCTATACGTATTGGAAAACATCAACATTGGGAAAGTTTTGGGTATAAACTGAGTTTTCTGGTATATCCATCATTTCAATCCAAAAACAGATCAATTAGCTTGCACTAACTGTTGAGGTTTCACATCCCGATGTATGATTCTTTGCTTGTGTAGATAGTCCAAGGCTGAAGCTGCTTGTCTCGTCCAATCGAATGTTTGACCGACGTCGTATTCAATTTGGGGATTAGCGAGTGGATCACTGCAGAGAAGTTCACAAAAGTGATACTTCAGAGAACGTGTGCTAAAACATCCCGGAACCTCATCCTATTCTGCGTCGCTCGCCTTACGCACTAATTCCCGACACTCATACCACATCCTGATTGGATAAGGTTGAAAACGGATAAATATTTATGAATACAGCGGCTTCAGGTTTAAAAAATATATGAACCACCGAATCGACTTCTTTTCTAATTCACTTCTAATTGACTATCTGTTTTTCTCTTGACCCCTTGAAATAGAAAATGTTTATAATGTGAGAATAACAATTTCCCGTAGAACATCATCCGATTCTTTAGAGCTCATTCAAAATATTCGTACCATCCAGTAGACTTCCTCCTTGCATATATTCCATTGTGAAACCAGTTGGTTCGGGGTTCGTTGCTCTTTCCTCACGTGAAAGAAACAGAACTCCCCAAATCTGTACCCAGTTCGGATAGTTTTGCACCTGAATGAAGAAAACGGCCAAATGCCTATTTGAGTTTTTCTATTAAGACATAAAAACAACATAAAACATAACTGCCCGGTAGGCACGCGTTTAATACACAAGTGTACCACTCTATTCAAGGTGAAATCTATGACTGAACTTGAGAACTTAAAGGAATTGAACAAGTTCAATTTTCACTGAAGCTGTTTCATTTTCTATCAAATCCGAATTATCTCACTGACAAGTGAGATCGCATATCACGATTGTTATTTTTTGTGATTCGAAGGCAACCAAAACAGAGTTTCACCGTGTTATTCGTAAGATTTCTGCCACGTTCTGAGTCGAGATACAAGAGTTTAGTTTGGGGTTGAGTTGAGGTTTAAGGTTCATATGCAATTCATACAAAAAAGTCTTTTTCCAGATTATTTGTTCTCATCAAAGGGGTTTGAAACTTTTGATTGCTTTTAATGAGTATATAGTCTTTTCCATTCCTACTGAGGCTCCTTAAGTAGGATTTCCAAACTTCCAAGCCGTTTTGCTCACTGACTTTTGACCGGAGAAGTTAAAGATTTTCGTACCTTATTCTCCTTCTTAGGTAGAGCAAATATACCAGAGCGTTTTCTATGAACTACATTTTCAGCTTCACAACAGCCTTCGGAAAGTTTGTAAGGTTACTGTAGGAGTCTCCGTAGGAATGGTGTGAACTATACCCTTACCTTTAGGGAGTGAAGGAGTCTCAATCCATGTTCTGGTCGCAGTTGATAAGTTTTCACCGCCATTCTTGAAAAATCAAAAATCAAAGATTGCTAATGGAAAGAACAGGGGTAATAAATACTCAAACTACCGTTTCGTTTCGTTCTCATTCAATTTTCTCATTTTTCACATTCACTCAGAGATGGAGAAAGTTTGACACCTTTTCTGCAGATTTTAGACCGAACTAGTTGCTTGAAAATAAGTATGTTGGTACTCGCATTTCTCGAAAACAATGACTTCTCCACCAAGGTATAATATTTACCTCGAAATAAACACCTTGATCGTTCGTCGCACTTAAAACACAGTACACTTGTCATTTAAAAAAAACTACTGATTTATACATTTCTTTCCCATTTTCAAATAAACTCGGACCAACCTCTGGAAGTTAGACGAAGCTAGATAAACTGTGCCAAACGCTCCATCCCCGATGGTTCGCTCGAATCGTAAATCCGATCGATAAAATACTTTGAGGTTGTGCTCTGGGCTCACGCTATATAAATCGGATTCATTCACGTTTTCCATGATGCCAAGTGAATTCTGAACCAATAACTTCTATAAAAAAATCAAGCTTCGATACAGAACTGCGAAATATGAAATATACAAACGAAAGTTTTGAAGTTTGTGTACTGTTAGCGAAAAATTGTGGAGAGACTGCGAGCACAGCCGATCAAGTCATGTTATAAGCAGAATGAAAGTACTACTCTGGAATTTGGCGGCGACTCGCCGGCGGGGCCGAGGGGTCGCCGGGATACCGCCGGCAAGTCGCCGGCGATACGTTGAGGTAGCCGGCGGGTCGCCACTTGAACCAAAGCTCCGAAGTTGTCGCCGGCGAGTCGCCAAACATTTCGCATTGTCCCTGGGGTCGCCGGCAAGTCGCCGAAGCCGAAAATATTTTTCCATCGAGAAAACCCAAAAAAAGTTTGAGTGCATTTTGTGGGTAAACTCCAACGGCTATGACAAAAATGATACCGATAGACGACTTTTTCTTGTATAACTCATACGAACCGTGAAAAATGAACAGAGCTTGTCGCCGGCGAGTCGCCACTCATTTCGATATGTTCCTCATATCGACGGCGAGTCGCCGAACTTGGAAACCTTTGATAATACCAAGATTTTTATTCCAGTTTGTTGTGAGGTACAAACATGTGCGAGAGTGAAAATTGCGATTTGTGCGTCTTCAATAGGGATTTTGAGAAGAAGTTTGGAAACTGTCGCCGGTGACTCGCCAAGTAGCGTGATTCGATAGCTAATTAGTTGGAGCACGATTAAAAGGGAGTTTTGATCTAACCATGCTTGATAACAACTAGTATAATGTCATACATTGAGTGAGATGGAATGCTTACATAAACTTTACATCTCACTCAAATTAAGACTAGAACTTATGAGATTGCATTGGAGATCTACCGGTGTAGTGCGTTTGGAACTTATCAGAGCAGCTGTTTAGCTATACATCCATTATAAACTAAAATTCAAGTAGAGAGGTACTATTTGTTATTATTCAAAGTATTATACATCTGTTACGGAACATACTCCCCAGTTTGGCCAAAACATATCACTTTAGGAAAAGAAATAAGATTTTGAAGACAGTTCATTGCTATCGTGATATAATCAAAAAACAGTGAGATCTTCTGCAACAGACTTAGATTTCATTCGCAATAGAATCATTACAGTTTATTTGCAATCATTAGTTAGTCCGACCATTAGTTTGAATGCGCTGGGTGCGCAATAGTAAGCTCTTCGCTGCGCTTCTCAGACCGTAGCGGGATGGCCGAGAGGATGTGTGCGCCGCAGTACGCCGAAGGTTGCGGGTTCGATTCCGGAGAGTGACAAATGGATGTTTAATTAAGACTATAATTGTTAAATCACGTAAATATGGTTCTCGGCTCGTTAACGCGCTAATTCACTTTTGAAAAAATATTTTCTGTCACAGAAAGATCAATGCTAAAAAGCGAAAGAATCACATAAGGTAATTGACGACTCGCCGGCGATGTCGCCGGCGACCCGAAAAGCGGCGACTCGCCATCAACCCCTTCCGGCGACATCGCCGGCGACCTCGCCGGCGACCCGTCACCGAATTCCATAGTAAAACGCGGAGAAATGTCGATAAGATAAAGATAAAAGGCATTTCACAATAAAACTGCTATCTTAAACGAGCTATCTATTTGAAACTGAGAGAAGACCTTATCACGTGTCAGTCGCCATGAAAATTGAACATTTCATAATCTGATGTGTATTAATGACAATTTCTCATTCTCAAACAGAATAATCAATTGTGAAATAAAGATTTGCGTGTGATTATCAGAGTTCAATGTGGGTGAAGAACAAACAGCGATTATCGCCTATAGTCGTGATTATCGCCTATAGGCAGGAGGGTACTGTACATCTCACTTTCCGCTGTGTACATATACGTGTCTTTAATTCCAAAGCCTAGGTGGCTATATATGTGCTCTTGTGGCGCAGTGGTTAGCGTCCCGCTACGAAACTTTTGTTCACAGATTCTATTCCGGCGAGAGACATACATTTATAAATTTGGCACCCACTATAAAGAGAATCATACCATACATCATACCTCTCCTGGATCCATATATGGTGAAACATTGTGATCTATGGCCGTATACTTATATCAGCTTATAGTTGAATCTGTTTATACAAGCACATTGTAGTTTGTAATATCGATTTTGTGTTGTTTCAACAAACACTTCATTCACTTAACGTGATTTGACTTTCAATCGTTCGGTTGTTCAAATTTTAACCGTATAACTTGTTTAACTATGTTCAACGATGTTCCTCGTTTTCTGCATTGAGTAGTATGAGTGTTCAAATGTCCATGTTTGTATTTGTGTCTCATCTACATACATTGTTTTCTCAATTTTCACGATTCTCTCCAAATGTTTATTTTTATTCAACGCTCCCTTGTAAGTTGATTGCGAATTTAAACCGCAACCCTTTGGGATACGTATTTGTCATAGATGTCGAATGATCAATTTTTTAATTTTCAACTTGCATAACTTCTGTTGGTATCTATGCAAATGAACTTTTTATTATTATTATTATTAACTACATTGCACTGACGATTTTCACCTCCGCTAGTGTCTAGGCTCTGAAAACAAATAAACGCAACAACTCGATTTGCTTAGAGAGAGTGAACTATTTGACCTGCAGACTTTGATGAGGTTTCGACCGTTCCGCAATGTTGAGAAGATCTGAAGCTAATCTTCGAAAACTGTATAGTCGCCATTTCTCCCATAAAGACAGCAGAGGGTTCGATTGACTGAGCGATGAGGGGTGAGCGGTCGTTGATTATCTGCCAGCAGTTGAGAGAGTGTTTACTCAGGACGATTAGCGCCAATTTTCTGCAATTGGCCAGCTACAAAAACGAGAGAGCATGCAGGTCAATGACGCGCAGACAGGCTAAGACAGTCTGCATCTTTCTGACCTGCACACTCTCTCGTTCAGCCAATAAAATAGTGGCTGGCCAATCGGCTGGGAATTGTCTGAGTAGGTCAATGATACACTGGCCCCTCGCAGAATCCCGTCCCTTACAAAATCGATGGTACGATGTCCACAACGGTTTGACAAATCCTATATGCGAACTGCGTTTGCAAATCAGCAATTGATGAAAAACGCGGTTCTCTACACCCCTGTCACGGGTGAATGGTATTTTGTGTGGCTTTCAAATACGAGACTCTCGGAAAACTAGGATCTGCATATGGGAGAATCTCGAAACAAACAACCACAATTGATATTTAGCGATTTTCGGTGGAAAAACAGCGATGAGTAATGTTTATTCCAAACGATCCGTTTCGGTAATATCAGTTTTATGTTGTGCATGTGTACAGCCCACATAGGAATTTCACGTTACCTGATATATCCGGGATGGATCCGGGATAGGTTTGGGTCATATCTGAGATATATCCCGGACATAGCCTGTACGAATACAATTGTAAAAATGATAAGTACTGGGATGAAACAAGAATAGTTACTTCACAATTGATGTACGATACCAAAATTTTGAGCCTGGCCAGTTTTCTGAGCTCCAAATTTTAGTTTTCAAGTTTGGGAAAAAGTTTCGGATTTCGAGTTTGCCTTTAACAGTCGCAAATGTAGGAGTTGCGAATGACGTTACAGTAATACAGAATCAGAGACAGATACTTGCAAAAGTATAATCTTTCCCTGCAAATTTTTTAAGCTCTGATTTCATATGAATGATTCATAGCTTCCTATTTGACCTTAAGTTCTCTAATGTAAAGTCGGTTTGTAAGCACTCTTTCATATGTTTTTTTAACTAACAGCTGTCCGAATAGTAACACTAGTGCATACTGGAGAATAGAAACCATTTGTATTTTTTGGGGTTTTTTTTTGACATAATTAATTTTGACTTTTGTTACAAAGTTCGAAGTTAATTACCCAAGTTTGAGGTACTCTTGACTTCGCAAAGGTACTGAAAACTTTATATTTGTTTACTCTGTTAGTGCAGTGGCTGACTAGACATAAACAAGTATTATTTTTGTAAAATAAGATTTCTGTAAAAATTTTTACCGTATTCAAATTTTCAGTTTTCATGATTTATCCCGGATAAATCCCCAATTTTATCCCGGATGAATCCCAAAGTCATCGGGGATGAGATCCCGATCTTATCCCCAATGACTTTGAGATAACTTCAGTATGGATCCCGATATATCAGGTGTAGATATTTTTTCCGTACATATAGTTTCCAATTAAGTTGACCTCAGGCACAGCTTTATGTATGTTTCTGATGTTTTCATTAGAATACAGAAAAACTATTTATCATGGTTCTCAAGAGTATATTCGAAACACCTCTTTTTGTCGGGAACATTATTTCACTTCCTCTCCCTCAACGGGTTACGCATTTACCGCCATGCAACCCCGGATACCTGTAAAAGGGCTGAATTTTGATTTTGCAGTCTTTGATTCTGATGGAACCAAAATGATTGGGTTTTTATCAGGCATCGTGTGTGCATAAGTTTTATAACTGCTTTATTAAGTCTTGTTAGTTTTTCATAAAAATGCTCCGTTCTTAGTGATATATTTTACTGTATTGAATACCCGAAAAGTGGGCAGATTATAAAAACTCTGGACATTGCAGACTCACATTAGTTCATTTTGCATAAATTTTCATTCGACTCAGATTTGCTAAACCGGTAAACCGTATTAAACATGAAAATTTTACTGTGAACTGCAAAAGTTCTACCTTTTTCATGTAGTTCGTTATCAGAATAGCGAGTAACTTGACATCTCCGCGCATTCGCGAGTTGAACAGACAGAATGTGACCCAGTTCGGAAGAACAGTTGAGAACATAATTGTGTACCGCACCACGATGGTTGAAACCGACAAGTTCTTCTGGAACAGTTATTGAGTTAAGCTCTGAGAATGTTTTGACCAAAACCCAAAATGTTGAAGCCCCGCCCACATTTTTGAAATTGTCATGCTCAAATCCGAATTAAATCGGGGGTACTTACGCCTGTGTTAGCATAAGCACACGACTCGCGTTACAAACGATTGTTCGGTACCTTCTGTGAAACAATACTTTTTTTCAAGTCTCGGAAATTGCCGAATGGAGTTTTGCGATGAAATAAAAATAATCGAAAGTGCCAAAAATCCGTTCTTTTACTGGTAATTCTCAATTCGAATCAACAAAAGCTTAGCACTTAGGAGACTCTAAAGGAAACTGATCGGCTACTTCTTCCGTTCTTGAATGAAATGTTCTAAACGTTTTTCGGCTTGATTTTGCGAGAGATAAAACGAACCATAGTTAGGGGCAGACTCCGGGGTTTCTACTGATGTACGTGACTGTGGGAGTAGTTAATTTATTGGTAGTTATTTTCATTCACACTGAGACTTTGGCAGCGTGCAAATTATCATTCCAGGTCGAGTTTTAGCAAAAATATGGGAAACGCTTGTAATTTTCCGATGAAGAACAATCATCCGAATTTCTTCGGCACAAAGCCAAAGTTTCAGTTGACGGCCATTATATCGCTACTCGTATTACCTCGTTGAAAAATTGATTATCTTCTTCTTTGAACAGTATGAAAATAGGCTCAACTGACAAAATGATTGCTATCATTATTCCTTGGTAGACGATGTTGTTTTCTCTGGCACTTTTTGTCTTTTTCGTACTGGAGTGTTGAATTTTCTTCTCTGAATATTGCCTGGAAGCTCCCCGCAGTCCACTTGAGTTTGGTGAAGTGACATTCAAGGTCAAGGTGCACCCTGATCTCACGTGATCGGGACACGTTTCCACGTGATTGCTTATCACGTGTACTTTTGTTGTTGTAGTCTGAACCGATCTCTTTCTTCTGATTCTTAGGAACACAATAACATACAAGAATAGTATCAGAAATGGTAGGGTGGCGTTCAAATATCTTTGATAACGGAAGAATTCAATTTTTTCGTCCCACCACTCAATATCCTCATAGTTATGTTTGAAGCAAACGCCACTCATAGCATGTCTCTCTTGGTTGTACATCCGGGCACACCGTTTTAAGTACCACACTATCATCATTCCAAAATTACACACCTATAATAGAAAGGTATTTTAGTTTTGTTTTCACATTGGTATAGAAACACTGATGTGTTTGTGATTGTGGTATCACGTCAGCAACTAGACTTTCTATCTCGAAAACATTATTCACACTATTTAATTGAAATTCTTTGACGTTGCTCCAAAAAAGGCAGTAGTATTCCTTATTTTATAACCACAACGCGTTGACTTTCAAATTACAATACCTTTCAATAAATTTTAGATGGGGCAATGAAAAAAATTAAAGGAATTTTTGCTGAAGATGTTTTTTTTTATTTCAATGAGTTGAAACTAACATGAATAAGTACGAGGCAGAGCAGTATATTAGTTTTCGTGAAACGAAATCTGCGATTGGTCGAGAAACTGAGAGTGGAATACCGATAAAGTGCGATGAGAAATATGATATAGTAACGGGAAAAGTAGAAGAAGAATAGTAGATCGTAGAGGATAGTTTCAACATTCTCGCTCAGCAAATTGAAAATCGCTAAATAGTGAAAGATGTTCATCCGAGAATGAGATGATCTTTACAAGAAACTATCTCCCACTAGTAGTTCATACTTTAACGTCTAATTTTGCTAAAAATGCACCTGGATCGAACTGCAGAAAACGCACAACATAACAGACGCGCAGCATTTGTATTCAATAATTTTTACAACTGAATGCTACTGAATCACAACAACTGAATGCTACTGAATTACAACAACTGAATGCTACTGAATTACAACAACTGAATGCCTACTGTAGGAGTTCGCGTAGAAGTGGCGGGGACTATACGTGTCCTTTCCAATAACTACTCACCCGCCCAGTAATCATATTCACCATCCTCATAATCAATGTGTGGATCAAACATCTTTGCCACAACCAATTTCAATTGAAATACCATCAGACATAACTCATCGAAAATCAGCCACGGGGCCATGTAGTAGTAAACATTCGCAAAATAAAATGTTCTATGTTGGATCATACATACCAACAAGAGAACATTGTGAATTATTGTCACAGAAATAAGAATAGAAACCACTATGGCAATGGTGCGCACCAGACTTCTATCTTCTTGTTCCATGGTTTCTCGGGAGCTCACCTATAAAATTGTTCGTTCCAGCCGAGACTCATACAGTATGAATACAAAACTACAAGTGCTAAACTTTTTTCACGAGTGACCAAAGAGGTATGAAATGATCTCAATCGAATATAAAATATAATCACCTGACAAGATCTGTGCCAAAACATTGAGTGAAATGTTTTGTTTCAACGTCTGGCGGCGTAGCAATCTCTCCTATCTCACGAGAAGTTCATATGAGTTTCTCATGAGATAACTCATGAGCTACTCGTGAACTCTCAATGTTGTAGCATAGCAATCAATAGAATCTCATGAGAAGATCATGCGAATATCTCTTGAGGTATCTCATGAGATTTTTGAGGGATTGCTACGCCGCCTGATGTTCAATTCTCAGTAGAAATGGTATGAACTATAATTGATTGAACGTGGAAGGTTGAGAATACTATAATCAAAGTGTATGATTATCACGGTCTACTAATGGTTTGGAATGCGAGAGAAATGTCCGTGAAGAAGCAAAGATCACCCTGATTGGATTGAATGTAATTGCCGTTCTTCGAATTCTCTTGTTTTTTTCGCCTTAACATAAAAAAAATCTACTGTCGAGCAACCTTGGCATCTTGATAGATTGCTGGGTTTCATTGTTTATATATGGATCACGAGATGGTAAAATGTTTTATTGAAAACGGCATAACAGCCAATCGAGTTACTCTAAATTGAAAACACACATGTATAGTGTTTGCTTAAACCTCCTTGAACTCCACATATTTCTCGAAACGTTCTCACTGAGTTAATTTGTCACTATATGTCTTGTTGTCAGTTCTGTGAATCATTCCGAAACGAACTTATTGATTCGTAAGATTTTATCATTTGGCAACCTCTCAAATAGATAGCCGTGTGTCAGTTTTCACATCTGAACAATCATTTTTTTGTTAGATGTTTTTTGTGCAGGACTCTGAATTCTTTGTTGTTTTCGAGATTTTGAACATTTTTCAAATAGGTGTTGTTTTCTTCTTGCTTTTTTTACGTTGCTCCGTATTTTTTGTTGCTATTTTATAGTTTTTTAGAATGGACTCATTCGTGTCATATGACCCGGATAATATTGATAATGAACCAGTAAGTAAACTTGGTGCGATTTTTATCGATCTAAAAAACACGAGGAAATGAGTTAGATTTTTCATTTCAACAAATTTAGATCTGGTAAAAGCATATAACAACTTGTTAAAATAAATTTGAACAATCAAGCCGAAAAAGTGGGTAAACAGCGTCAAATTATTCATTTTTTTTGTTGAATGGAACAAGTTTGAGCTGAATTCTTCACATTTTCTTATTTTCCATGATGTATGGAACAGACGACTGCAATATTAGATAAGAGGCGATCTATACAGAGAAAATCACTCATTTTAAATTTAAAGTTGCCTATCTTGGTACTTCATGATTAAGGTGCCTGACCCTTCTTCGAGTATCAATTTGACTGTTGCACTGAGTATTCGTGTATTCTATCGATCTCAACTGAAAAGATTGCGAACATTGGGGGTTGGAGCTCTATCCACTATTGAACTGGCAAATGATAGCAGAAGGTTGATAGCAGAAGGTTCTTGAAATCGTTAAAGGTAACTTTCGCTAACATTATTACATGGAATCTCAACGACAACAAAACAAACACAACAATTTGAGGAGGTTGATTGGAAGAGAGAAGCAAAAAACTGTTATATTCACAAGTAAGAGCTATTTGGACATGTGACGTGTTTGTAATACAAAAAATTGAGGATCTGTTTTTAATATTATATCCCTTACTTAGTGTTTCAGTAACTGTTTGCAAATGGCACAACAAACCGTCATAATTGAATGTTCTAGATATATACATTATTTCAGACTCCCCACCACCCTCATTGGATACAAGTCTATGGGGTTTTGTACGAATCGCCAACGATAACAATGAGCAATCCACGCCCAATGGGCCTAACTGTAGAATACATGTCGGGCGGCAGTCTGCATGATGGTTCGCACTCAAATAACGAAAACGTTTCGGCTAGAAATCAAATCGAACTAAAAACCAGTGTTTTCTCACTAATCAAGAGCAACTTTGAGCAAAAACACTCCAGACTACATTTTTACCATCAAGCTCCCACCACTAGCTCGAACTAGTTACATCAAAAAAGAATTCAACTTACTAGTTGAGATACTAATTTTCGAGGAAGCAACAATTGAAAAAAAAAACTTTCAGTCATTCATAATGGATATAACGGAGATAATTTCGACTATGACATTTTTCGTGTTCTGAGTTGGACGAAGCAAGCGGCATCAGCATTGAACTATCTACATGAGAGCGGAATCATGCATCGAGATGTGAAACCTCGGAGATAGGTTCGAAGCCAAGTTACATTGTAGTATTGGCAAACCAACTAAGAGAAAAAATTTCAGTATATTTATCTTGGAAGCAAATAACAACTCTTGTTTTCAGAATGCTGCTAAACAACGATTTCACAGTTTTGAAATTGTCCGACCTATATTTATCTACCGACTTCAAGCCCCTTCAAACGGCAGTGTAAGTGAATCGGTCACATGAACGCCGTCAAACTCGAAAACCTCATAAAACAAACTTGCATAGTTGAAGTTTCGGAATTTTTATGATGAACTATCACCTCCGTTCGCAATTTTTTCGTTTTTGTGTCGAAATTGTTTTTATCTTATGCTCAACTTGAACATTATCTTCGATAGAAATCGTGATGTTATAAGTTTATGACCATGTGTACCACTTTTTCGGAATTTGATTCAAATCTGACGTGCCGTTCGAAATCTCGAAAGAAATCGGTGAAATTTATCCGTTTACAGGAAGGGTACATTATTATACATGGCGCCTGAAGTGATGAGTTTTGAAGACGAAGTGGCGTACGATGAGAAATGCGACGTGTACAGCTTGGGAATCTCCATCTGGGAAATGTACCATCGCAAGTAAGTTCAGAAACTCTATAGAAACATAGAACATCTCGAAAATGTGAACACTGTGCCGGTTAATTAGGACATACATGTGAAAAGTAGGAGTGCGGTTTAATGACAATTTAATGAAATCAAGAAAATGATACTGACCGCTGATCCTAGTTGACGGAAAAAACATGTTAGTAAGTATTTTGTTTCTGTGGGGACTGGAACAACAAATCCGCTTCAGGCCATTGTTTTCATTGTACAGGTATCCGCCTGGTGGACTTTCTTTTATTCTTGTATTTGTTGAATCAGTCAAAGAAGGCACGCGACCGGAAATATCTGCGAGTTGTGATCCAGAAATGGCCGATTTGATACGTGGGTGAGTTGAAGAGAATTACAATTCAAGAACATCAAAAACGGAAATCCATGACGTGTAGACATATTTCGAAAGTGTTCTCTTCCCTAATTATGTATCTTGCTATTTCCCAAAACTTGTATCCAAAGATATAACAGAAGGAAAACACTCTAATTTTGAGGAGATTCAGGTTGAAACTGTGTAATTACGAGTGTGTTGTTCTCAATGTTCATCGTTCTAGCTGTTGGTCACCCGACCCGAAACAACGACCATCGATGAGAGATATTCACTCGACATGTGTTCGACTGATCACAGAATATGAGCAGAACCAGCTAAATCAGCAAAATCAGCTGCAACAGGTACGACATATGTAGTTTATTTATGAATTAAAATCAGAATATTCCACTTCATTTTAGTTATAAGTTGTATGATTGTTCGCATTGGTCTCGGTTCAATTGAGACGTTTATAATTTTGCATTTAAAGCACTTTTTTTGAGGAATATCTCTCTGACATGAAAAACTCTTGATTCAAATCAACTTTTGAAAACGACGAGTCATGTCCCAACATGTGTCGTTGTCATTGGCAATAGTCCGCCATGATTAACTGAATATAAACTCTTCGCCGAATCAAAGTCATTTGCGCTACCGATGAACATCAGATGTGAGCGATCAAATCACAATTAGGTAAGACTTAGTTTGTCAATTTAACTCTCTAATTCTCTGCCTGAGGCACCACCTAAACAGCCGATATGCCTTGCTCTGCCGTGTGATGAGAAAATGGAACAAGCGGTCCAGAAGTGGAGGTGTCTCTGGAACTCATTGGTCAGCGTTTTAGAGCATCTATAATTATTCTCCAACAGACTTCGGCAGGTAACCGATTACAATTAACGGTTGTTTTCGAGTCTTCCAATATTCAATGAACGTCCAAATCATGACAATTTTTGTGAACGGTTTTCCTCTCAGTTATAACACTCTATCAGAAATAATTTTTGAAAATGCTAGGTGAATAAGGTTTGCAATCAACTGGTTTCAGAAAAAAAACAATATTATCCATGTAACTGTATTTTATCATCATCACTGATTGTAATGAAATTTTAGACCGTTCGAGGGTCAGCCGTATCATTGAGAAGAACATCGGCTCAAGTTGAGCAATTCTGTTACTCCCAAGTGAAGATAGAAGGCTTTTTGGGAGAAGGAAATCAGGCAGCTGAGAGAAGAGTGTCTATTGATAGTCACGAGTAAGTTCGATTGGTGTTTTCAATCATCCCCAGAAGGGTTACTCACATGTTTTCTTTCCATTTTGGTATAAAATCACAACAGGGTATTGGAAAGCGTGTCTTCATTTTTTCACTAACAGTTTTTCAGATTTGCAATAAAAATATACAGAGGATCTGACTGGGCAGAAATGTGCAATGAACTGGAAATTGTGTTGAAAGTAGGTTTACTTGAACTTAAAGTTCGATTCCTCTAGTTTTGCTATAATGGGCACATTCTGTGAGGTATATTAAGCACAGATATTATAGATATTTTATTGTGAAGAGAGATATTATATTACTGATTAGAACAATTTTAGCTGTGTAGTTTTACAGTTCTCTCACCACAGAAATTTGATGCGTATTCGAGGAGTTCTGTATTCTTCTCAGCGAGATCGAGAGAAGTTGATGCTTCCAATCGGATATGTCATGGATTTAATGTCGGGAGGAAGCTTGGACAAAGGTGAAACCCAACTCTGAAAACTGAAATTTCAGATATTTCGTGTGCCTAATTTTATCAGATGGTTTGTTTCATCGAGTTGTGCAAAGGAGCAAAGGCAAACGACTGGTTAATGGTTATATTATCACATTTCAGTAATTCATGGCAGTGGTGAATACAGTTTGGAACGCATTTTCGCGTGGTCAGGACAAGCCGCTTCTGCTCTACGCCATCTACACACAAATAACATCATTCACAGAGATGTGAAACCTGTTAAGTTGGTGACAAAACACCTCTATTGACATAGGAATTACGATAAAATATCTTGTATTTATTATTAACACGAGTTTTGAAACTGGCTCTGAGCTTTCTAAAATCGCGCTTCGGAAACACTGAACGAATGAAATCTTCAAGAAGTCGAATAAAAAAATTAATAACTATCAAAATAACTTTCAGAACTCGATTTTTCATTGCAGTATGCTGTTGGATCGTGAACATCGTGTCTTGAAACTGGGTGATCTGGGAACTTCAACGATAGCTCAAACGCTGGGAACCGCAACGTGAACAATTTCCTTTCTTCTGATTTCACGTGTTCTTGAACTACAATCAAATGCAGAAAATATCAACATCGGGGAAATAAACTTATTGCTGTTTCAGAAAAGGGACCTTTTCCTACATGGCGCCAGAGATCATAAGTTACGACGACCGCAGAATGAAATACAACAACAAAGTAGACGTGTACAGCCTATCTATTTCTATATGGAAATGTATCATCGAAAGTGAGTTTATGAAATTTCATATCAGACTTTTAGAAAGGAATGAATCAATAGTTGTTCCGTGGTAAATCACAAAAATACTTGTTCAACAGATTCATTCACAAATTTACTTATACAAACAAAGTTATACAAAATTTTGTTCCGTGTTCAACAGATTCATTCACAAATTTACTTATACAAACAAAGTTATACAAAATTTGGTGAGTCGTACATTAGTTGTTAATGAGATTAACATGTCTTTTTTTAATGGACCGATTCTAGAAAACCGTTTGATGGAAATGAAAATGTGATGCAATTAGCGAAGTTGATTTGTGATGGAGGACGACCTCAGTTCGTGTCGGAGTGCGACTCGGAACTGCGGGACTTAGTAGTCAGGTAATGCTCATCGAAATATTCTTTAGATGATGAAGAACGAGACATCAGTTGTTCTCAACAGGCGTTAAATCAAGCCTGGAACCTATTTCAGTTGCTTCAAGAAAACTAATTTCTTAGAAATATACAGTACCAGTGGAACATTTGAAAAAAAAAACAGACAAAAAAGTTGAAGTAGTAAGATATGCAAATTTCTTGTTTTTGGGTCACAATTATTTAGGGACACGTGGTTTTTTTACCGTAGTTTCACAGTTCGCTCTTGAATAAGAAATATACAAAAACCTTCCGAACTCTTCTCTCAAGAGCCTTTCGAGCAAAGGACAATTTTCGAGAAAGACGTCTGCTCTGCTTTTGACTAACTTTTTTCAACAAAAATGACATAAAATTTATTCATTCGGTTAAGGGGCTGGTCCGCAGAAGTGGATGACCGACCATCCATGGAGGATATCCATGGATTCACTCAGAGGAGACTGGCGGACATTGAGAAAACCGGGCCACAACTGTGTTTGCCGTAACATAATTCAACCGTAGGATAGTGATACATTTCTGACCATGGAAGTTCAAGCCTAAACTGAAAAACAAATTTTTAATACAGCAAACAAAAACTTTTGAGAAAGTGTGAAAAAATACATCAAACATTTGATCTGTACGCTACCAAAATCGAAGAGGGTGATGAATACGATTTTCGAAAAATCGTTGAAAAACGAAAAGACATGAGAAGCTGAGAAAAGAGATGAGAAGAAGAACATACATGTGTTCAAGTGAAAACAGAAACCCTGGTGGAAACAAAGTCCGTGTTTTATAGTGTAAGTGTGAGTTATAACAGAAGACTCCTTTCCACACTAGTTCATTACATACATTTGATATAACAGAATAATATACAATAATACAAATAATACACAGAATCACAGAAGAAAGGAATATTATAAAAGTCCTCTGGTATTAACTTGTAACTTGTATTTCGCATTGTGCGATCTATAAACTCTGAGGCATCGCGCCTCTCTCTATCATGCTCACATAGCTTGTGCCTGTTCGGCGCCACGCCCTCATGATTATCGTGATTTCACGACACTGGGGCCCGAGAATGAACCTAGGATAGAAGTCAAACTCCGAAACAATACGCGACACCGATGATGTGGTGAATTGCGTATTTCGTTGAAACAATGCACCCCGAAGATGGTTAGTCCGTTTGGCTCTTAGAAACACTTCAATATCTTCTCAAGTTCTTTGAAGTGTTGGTTTAAGTTTTACTATCAATCAAGAAGAATAATTGAGATATTCATAAAAATTTAAGCGGACAGGCTCCTGGGACTTATTCATTCTTGGACGTCAAATTAATCAAAACTGTACAAAAATGATTCCAAAAAACATAAATTGTATCCAAAACTGTTCATCACATTATCACTTTGAGTTAATAAAAGGTAGCTTGGGGAGAAGAATTCCTGGTGTAATGTACCCTTGGCTGGGGTTTGGACATTTCCAAACTTTTGGGTGATTGTACGGAAACCGTAAATGGTTTGAAGTTCTATTAACAATGTCTAATCATCGGCGAATTCTTCCAGTTTGTTCTTGGCGAAATCATGAATTTCTTCCATCGTCGGTCGCTCAGACACATTGGCAGACCAGCCCCTGTAATATTGATAATGTTGTAATGGGTGTTTGAGCTCTACGTTAACCATTCCGTAGAGCAGCAAGAGAAAGAAAGAGAGAACCAAAGAGAGAGAAACAGAGAGAGAAACGATTAGGAGAAAAGGAGAAAGAGAAAAAGAAAGAGAAAAAGAAAGAGAAGAAGAAAGAGAAAAAGAAAGAGAAAGAGAGGAGAAAGAAGAAGAAAAAGGAAAAAAAAGAAAAAAAAGAAAAAGAAAAAAAGAAAAAGAAAAAGAAAGAGAAAGAGAAAGAGAAAGAGAAAGAGGGAGAAAAAGAAAAGAAAAAGAAAAAGAAAAAGAAAAAGAGGAAGAGAAATAGAAAGAGAAGAGAAAGAGAAAGAGAAAGAGAAAGAGAGAAAGAGAAAGAGAAAGAGAAAGAGAAAGAGAAAGAGAAAGAGAAAGAGAAAGAGAAAGAGAAAGAGGAAAGAGAAAGAGAAAGAGAAAGAGATATCTGCCTCTCTATCAAATTTTTCAGTTCAGTATTGCAGTCTGGGCTGATTTCCGGTCGCAACCCTTCTCGAACCATGTCGGCTAGACGGAAAGTATTCAATTCTCCGTTGAAAGGCTTTCTGGAAAGAATAAAGACTACGTGTAATATCTGTTCTGATCGAAATCAGTCAGAATGATTTCCATATTTGGATTTCACCGATTTCTATCGAAAAGTGCTCATTTTCTCCGTTTCATTCATATTTCTTTTGTTCACTTTAATGGAATTTTTTTTTCGAAGTACTTTCCATTGTTTTTATGCCAGAACCTGTCCAAAACAGTAAACACTACTCTGGAACAAATAGTTTGCGCCGAACGCATTTTTAGAAAACAAACCCACGTTCTGTGATACAACTCCCAGATGCACATAGCAAGGCTGTACACGTCAATCGATTCATTGTAGTCCGTCATTTGGTTGTGACTCATGACTTCGGGGGCCATATACCACATGGTTCCTACTCTGTAATATATCATCTCAGAATAGAATAGAATGTTGGTTCGCAATTCAACACGTATCATCTCACAGTGGTATATCGTGACCACCCATATACCTAAGACAAATAGAATGAGGACTCTGTAGAAGTTCTACGGGTTTCGAACAAATCGTCCGTTTAACGACCACAAGCTACACCCAACTATCCCTCAAAAGTATTGGGTTAGTGTAGATTTTTTTTATTTGTGGGTACATTTTAATCTAACCTCACTGATAAACTAAACTACAAACTCAAGTTGTAGTTAGTACTATTCACCATGAATAGTCACAACAACACACGTATGCTCCTCTACGTGAGAGACTGATCGAAAGAATGTAATTCCGTATAATCCTCTGTTAGGAACAACAATCTATTTACTGTATTGACACGTTTCGTTCGCAATACGATCAAATAATATTATATTCCTGTTTATTCATCTCAGAAAACACAGGAATGAAAACGCGTGTTGCGTGCGAAAATGGAACGGGCGGGCAGCGCTGGCGGGTTATGCGCGGCTTTAAGTTAAAAAGGGGCGCGAATGTTTGTCTTGAAAGGGCTTGAAAACGATCTTTCTGCTTGTCCAAATACAGAATCGCATCGCATGGAAATTAGATTTCAGTCACTCATGGTTCGCGACCAGAAAGAGCTCAGATAAAGCAGCTAAAACAGAACAAAGGTCCGGGATGAGCGTTTTCTTCGCATCAGGGTTGTTAATCGAGTGAAATTTCGAGTTTTTCGAGTTTCGAGTATTTCGAGCTTCCGGAATTTCGAGTTTTCCGAGTTTCGAGTATTTCGAGTTTTCGAGTTTTCCGAGTTTTTCGAGTTTCGAGTATTTCGAGTTTTCGAAAATTCGAGTTTTTCGAGTTTCGAGTTGAACTCAAAACTCGAAATATCTGAAAATTTCGCGTTTTTCGAGTTTCAAAAAGTTCGAGTTTTTCGAGTTTTCAGAAGATTCCAGTTTTTCGAGTTTCGAGTTTTTCGAGTTTGAAATTTTCGAGTAATTCGAGTTTCGAGTTGACCTCGAAGTTTTTTTTTCGAGTTTTTCGAGTTCGAGTTTTATTTTTAACAACCCTACTTCCCATGTTTGCAAATCTCTGTAAAAGAAACGGGCCTTTTTCTTTCCCACAAACACTACAACTTGCTACATGATCTTAATGGATGGAGTTCACGGAACGAAACAACTGAAGTTGGCTCACGTTGCGGTTGCCAGTGTCTCATGGAAAAAAGAGGAGGTTCCAAAGTCGCAAAGTTTCACCAATCGCCGAGCCCAATCCAGCAGGATACTGAAAGTTTTGCTTAAAACACACTTATATAATACGCCAACTAACTTAACGTAATCTAACACCATGATGGTGGTTTAATCGGAGACCGTACCAGAGTACACAATCATTTTAAAAGTCCGCAATGTTGTGATCAAGAATTAATCGGCGCTCCGCGCTGGGTGCGATTAATCTGCTTGAAAACAACAACTTAAAATGACCATAATATTATTACCAAACATAGGAATGCTTCAAGTGTTGCTTATTTTCATATTTTATATTAACTAGTTTAACTTGTACTTCGCTATCAACGTACTTAGGTGGTTTCACGTCACGACAAATGACGTTGTTCAGGTGTAGATGTGCGAGAGCAGCGGCTATCTGTCTAACCCAGTCCAATATTTCCTTCATGCCATATTTGAAGCGATGCTCTCCATTTTCATTTAGGGTATGGATCACTGCAATTCAATGTTTGCTCGCGTGAAAAGACCTTTGTTATTCAGAACTGAACATTTTTATAGTTTGTTTCATCTATAGAAGTCAAGTGGAGTGAACTTTAGTGAGTTGGGTCAAAATTAAGTAATTTGCGGTCCTTCTTCATCCGTTCGAGTAGAGTATCAGTGTTAATGCACCTGAATGTGAGATGAAGTACAACTTCACGACCTTCACGAAACAACTTGACTTTATTGCAAATTGGGCCTAAGGAGTTCATTTCGCTGATTTCGTTTGATAACCTTTGATGGGAAAAGTGAAACATTAAATGAGTATGATTCTAACCTGAGTCAAGACTGCCTCCTGCCATGTAGTCCATGGTATACCCAATAGGTAGGGTATCTTTGTTCTTCTCTTGGCGGGAACCACTATACACGAATCCGCGGAACCGTACAACGTTCGGGTGACCAACCCTCTTCAAAACCACAATAAAGTACAACAGAGAACAGAAAACATAGTCGGTCTAACGTGTTAGTACTGGGTGTTGACGCAAGTTACGTGCGAATTAGACATTATAGTCTAGAATCGATTCGAAATTGTTATATAATAATAATAATAATTATTATTATATAATCGGTTCGAAAATGTTATTCATCACTGCACATCAATCGATTCACTAGTATCACAGTATCCAATGAAAAAGGTTTTTTTATTCGTTATTGCTATGTTTGTTACTCGAAATGAAGCGTTTCCATTACTCACCCTCAAAGTCTTCATCAATATGATTTCACTGAACATGTCTCTCAAGTTGTGTGGTTGGAACGTCTTTGCGGCTAACCTTCAATCAAAACATTGAAAACAAAACTGGAGGTCCAAAGTAAAACTTGTACTGATAATGAAGACGTGGTGGAATACTCATAGAGGAGAGCTTCGCACTGAGACTCTTGACGATCATTTTGAATTTCTGAACTGTTGGCTACAGGGTCGGTAGAATTGACTTTAACCGATGAACGCAGTACATTTATAGATTTTAACAAGAATGTCAAGAATTCATCAGGTACCCAGGAATCATTTGCATTGCGGTACTTCACAACTGCCGGAGAGTCTCAGCGAAATTTCGTTCCACCCCATTACCAGCAAGTTGATCAGTCATTTTTTCATCGGCACTGACAAGGAGTGTGCAGCCTAGAGTCGCGAGTGGTTCGAACCTGGTTGCGGCTTCATTAGAGTACAAACAGAATTTTTATCAGACTTATTTCAGCAACGTAATTTTTTTCTTATTTCTACTCAACCACCCAAAAATCACAGTATCAATCGCAGAAAGACTGCTTGTAGGGGTAGCATAGGGTTTGTGTGAATCAACATGTCCGCTATTAAGAAACGACGCGGGAATCGGACTCGGGTTCAGTGGAGAGACAGCCAAACGCTAATCATTTGACCCCTCGATCCTAAACTGATGCTTATGTTGCGCGCCATTCGCAGAGAAGATGTTTTTTGATTGTGTTAAATTGTGAAATTTATTTAAAGGACCTACTCTTCACCGTTTGGGCCAGACGCCAAACGCACGGAACCCTGACTTCCAGCTCCCAACGACTTTGGTTCTTGCAGATCGTCAGCGTAAACATCTATCAAAGCATTCAACAAGACGTTATAATCTGATTTATCGGCAACTTTTCGGTGCAGCTGAAAAGTTGACTTTTCTTTAACTGAGCGAACTCGTGATTTTGACAGTACAAGTTGTGAACGCAAAGATTTTGAGCAATATATACTTGGGTATGCTTTTCACAAGTATCAACACCTATTTTTTCATCCTTAGGTTCGGCAAATCATTCAGCTGAAAATAGAGCATTTTTTGGCCAAACTAGAAAGATTTAGTACGAGTTCGAAGAAGTCCATTCATCACATGCAGACGTGTTGAAAAATGGAGATATGGACTGTTATCGGAATTTAGTGCCACGTATGTAAGTTTGAAAACTCACAAGTTCAATTGCAAGAAGCTCATGCTTATCTGTTTCCTACTCTATCTGACAAAGTACCTCGGTTTCCTGTCGGTCTTTTGTGCGAAGCTCTCTCCAGGGTTGCTGCATTTGTTCCCGATATGCACTATTATCCACTAACTGTTCATGCAGATTCACGGTGTTCTGAGTAACACATAAGCATTTCTTTGTTCATTTCCTAGCAGACAAATGGTTCTAGAGAGACCAGCTTCGATGGAAAGTATAAATGGAAGATACGTGACGGTAAGACAGCTTTAGCAATAGTGAAAATATGGTGAATCAAAACTAACGGATCAAAAAGAGAAACGCAACCAGTAAAACATGGTACAGAAGCATATGTGTAAATAGATGGAACATCCGCCAGTTAGGTTTCCTGACATAAAATATGAGAATAAGGGCTGGTTACGAGAGCGCGAAAAAATGTTTTGGCGCAGGCAAGGAAACTGGAGTATATTTCTGAAAAGCGGTTGATACTGAAAAACTAAGATGAAATCTGGGTGGATAGAACGCGCTAAATGCAAACCTACGTCTTTCAACAACGTATCTACGATCAAATAAATTTCCTTCTTAGATGGTCGTTGCTCTTCATCTTGGGACCATCCCCTGACGATTGGAATATGATTATCACTATCCAAGAAAACTTTTGAATCTCCTTATTCTAAAAGTTTAAGTCTTAACTGGAAGTTCACCTGCGAATCAAATCGATGATTTCAGGTGGACCATCCAGCGATATATGCGGTCGTTCCCCGTTGCGAATTCTCCGGAAGTGGGCGAGCCCCGATCGATCGCCTTCAAACGGAGATCTGTAGCAGAGAAGATTATCGAAAAAGTTATTCCCAATCTTGTAGAAACCAAACGTTCTCGACACTTTTCCATATATAGAGCGAACACTAAACGTAGAAAAAAGTATTGCCGGAAGAATACAGGGGAAAGATACTATATAATGTTTAGTGTATACTGTGTTGATAAACTGAACTTTGTTTTGATTTTTGCCTGAGAACGTTTGTGACCGGGTTTAAATATTCTTTTATGAGTTTTCTTCACGTCCTTTCTACGTGAAGATAATTTTAACAACAAAGACTGCAAGAAGCTGATTTTCTTTTGAAGAATGAGCAAGTTGTGGTCAAGCGGCTGCTAGTGAAATAGTGGGTTCGTTGAAGATACGAAGAATAACTGGTTGCTTTCGAACCTTCGTTTCGTACACAACTGGTCGAGATAGTGCGTCCACTGTTCATTTGGTCACATTCAGGACACAACAAAATACCAAACTAGCCTGCGATGGAGTATTTCCCACAATGTGCAAGCAAGACTGTAGACGTCACATTTTTTGGTGTAAGAAGTTCTGATATCAGAGCTCATAACTTCAGGCGCCATGTAAAAAGTGGTACCGATTCTGAAAGTACGGTTGAAAACACTTATTCACAGCGTTTTGAAGGGATGAAATGGTACGCGTAATCGGTTTTTGCATCTCAATCTCAAATGCTCAAAGCACCTTCCCATACTGTTAGAAACCTCTGAAGAAAGTGGAAGGTACGATATGCAACGGCAAGTGTAGTGGATGAGTAAAATTGTTCAACGTTATAGAAGCAACATCACACAATAAAAAAGTATTTCGATCCGGTCACCAGATGATATTTGATCGAACCCGGCCGGTCGACTCACCATAACACCTAACCCAAACCAAGAAAAGCTAGAGGGTCCTTACACCAGAATAATGATGTTTTAACTTCTTATCTCTATTGACAAGGTGTTATACACAACTCATACATTCAAATATATTTGATAATTTCTGAGCGATTGCACTACATAAATGCTTAGACACGAGCTGAGCCTATTTTGGCCAGGAATGTAAAGTGGGCTGTTGTGATTCTTTAATGGTCAAACCATGTGTTTTCTAGCACATATCACATCACATGACATTTACATGCCGACGCCGTAAAACAAACACTCCAGCGTGCGTATGCTAGAAAATCCCGGCACGTTCATCCCATTCTGCGTCTCTCGCCCTGCCTTACTATTTCTTGGCTCTCACATCACGGCAGGATGTAAGAGCAGAGAAATAGCGTAGGTTTGAGTTGACGCAGGATGGGATGAAGCTGCCGGGATATTTTAGCATACGTGTTCGGATGTGGCCTTTCACCGTTTAACTTGTTCAAGCGGCACAAGAAGAAAAAAAGTGAAAAGTGAAAAAAAGACCACAACAGCTTCACTTTTTCAATGAATGGTTTGCGTCCCCTCCAATGTTTAGAAATCACTCACGTTGCTGTGTTCATATTTCGCTCCATACCTGCAGAGGAACCGAAATCACAAATTTTCAACGTTGTGAGTTCCTTATTCAACAGCATGCTGAAATGATTCAAATTTTAATTGAATTCCATTGTGTATTCGCGGAAAACTGAAATCACGTTTGGTCTCGACACTCAATTCGACCGGCCTCCGCACTCCGTGCAACCACTGCAGCACAGCACTCTGAACTCAACTTATGAACGGCCACTACGCACATATCATACCTGATAATTACCCACAGTCTCTCAACACTACCAACCATATTTTGAACGGAACAAGAAAAATGGGAATCGCTAACTGATTCATCATACTGATGTGAACTACGTGAGGCCAACATTGTGAAGCGTCCAATATGACTGCTCGCGTTGCGTCACAACATCGATGCGGCTGCTCGCGGACTATGCAGAAGAAACGCAACTTTCGAATATTGCCGTTCATCTATCAACACCTTTTCAGGCGTCGGACACCGTGGCAACCGCTTCTAAAAAGTTCAGCTCTAAGCTCTATTATCTGGACACTACCTGACCCAGATTCGAGCTTGTACGTGCTTGAACACGAAAAGTTGACAACTATGTGACCAGATTGTGATCAGGTCCTCACCACTATCACGAACTTTGCTACAGTTCCAGTAGTTTGCTTTGGAACAACCTGACCTATCACAGAACATTCGACCGTGTTTCACTCACTTTGATGGTTTCACGTCTCTGTGCATAAGCTGCCTTGAATTACAGTAATTTAATGCGGCCGAAGCTTGCTTCATCCAGCAAAGTACTTGCCTAATATGATATTGCATCGAGAAGTTGTAAACAACTGCAAGCATGTGTATTCAAATTGTACTTCATGATATAATACACTCAAAAAATATGTGTGTGATCAGTTTACTGAAATGTTACGTGTTATATTTAGAATCAATTTAGTGCTCTAACCAGACAAGGGTGACAGAGCAAAATGCGTTGCAACCGCGAACTAAACAATGCTATCGGCTATGATCGTTAATTTGGCTGGGTTTGAAGAAGTTAATTTGAGCGAAAAGATCGCCGTGTCAGACCTTCATGAATATTTCCCCCGGCATGTGCTCGAGGGCAAGTCCCATCGGTGTAGGTCTCTCGGGGGATTCGAGCACACGGCCAAAAACTTGCACAATATTGGGATGCAACAAGACGTTCTGAAATTCACGTTTCTGTACGGGCGGTTGAAAAAGTTTCACTGAACCAAACTTGTGACAAATATTAGATAATTATTATCATAGATAACCATACAGACATAAGAATTTCTAAGAATTAATCATCGAACACTAATTCGGAACTGAATGATCTCAAAATGAAGATTAGATAAAGGGTCGAATGAACAAGGTTATGGTTTTGGTGGCATTCATAATTAGTTAGTTTTGCTATACCTATAACCAACATCATAACTGTCAAATAATACAAGCAGCCAAACCTAGAACAGTTTGAAAACTTTATATGAGGTGATAACTGTGATCTAGGGCATATATTAGAATAAATGTTCACCGAAGTTAGAGTGTCAGGAACATACCCTACTTTTTAGGTAGACGAAGTTTCTCCACTCATCCTTGATTCTTCTTTTTTGTGTTCATCAACACGACTTTTGAACGGCTTGACCACCACTCTAAATATGTTTCTTTGGTAGTAGTTGAACAGTGGTTATATAGGCCTAGCACTTAGAGAGGCACAGCGACTTAGAGTGGGAGGGCGGACGAGGGAGAAATGTGTGTCATAGCAAATAAATCATCACTGTGCCATTATTGTGAACAGTTAGCATAGGGGGTGCCAAATTTATAGAAGTTTGCCTCTCACCGGAATCGAACCGGCGAGCAAAAGTTTCGTTGGCCAGGCTGTAACAACTGCGCTACAAGAGCCGATAGCTATCATACTTTCGAATAGTAGTCATATGTTCTAACACAGCGGAAACTGAGATATACAGTACCCTCTCGTCTTTCCGTTGGCGACGACCTTAGTGCTTTGTACCGCACATGTGCGCTGAGGTTAAATACAGTCAGCGCCGAAAGTTTTACATTTAAGGCAAACTGGAAATCTGGGGGGTTAGTAGAGGGGTAGGTGAAAAGGGGGAGCTCGTTACCGCAGAACGCTGGCTCCTATTTTCCGAGACCAAGTCCCGGATTTGGTCATAGTCAGAAAATGACAAGATTCGATCAGGACTGGGCTCCCTGAACTATTACCAACATACTGGAAAAACACAATTTCTTAGCTTGAAAAACATTTAATTGCGTTAAAAATTGCCACAATGTTCAACCACCCTCGAAGCGATATACATGGAAGCTAAGAAAACGAACTACTATAGTACGTGTCAAACTTATAAAGTATCGCGCTTGTGTGAGACTCATCCGGGCCCAAAAGTTGGCTAGGACGCCAAGCACTATATGAACTGAGCCTAAACGAAAGCTGTGGACAAACCAAACATATGTGTTCTTACACAGCACAAAGTGAGATATACAGTATACCACAACCTCTCGTTGAGCGACAATTATAGTTGTCATTCACAGCGGCATTACTAAGCTTGACTGGAGCACATAATCGTAGAATAAATAGTGTTCAAACGAGTCAGAGACATTTCTAATGATGATTTGGTAGATTGTGCGGAAAACCATCTTACCACTTCTGAGAAAATTCTGAAATTCCAGATTGGGGACACTGGGCCATAAAACTCACTCGTGAAGAGCTTCGATATGTCTTCTGGTGCTGTAAAAGATCCATAGCCTAGTCTGCGCATAAATTCCAGATCGGAAAGGTACAAATCCGGCACTTTGGTAGACATGTCCTGCGAGCGGGTTGAACAGAATCGCTTCGACTCTGAGATAAAAATGAGCGGTTGTTCGCAAGACAGACTACAATCGAAACAACCTGTCATCAATACGTCGTCCCAATCAATGTGTATTCAACACTCGCCGTTATTTACAAAAGCAACCGCATTGGACTCAAATTACAACGGGTAAGGTAGGTACATCGTATCTACGTGTTTCGGAAAACGAGTTATTGAACGGTTGGTTTGGGATAAGTCTATTCAAAGTATGCGAGATTATACGTTCGTTTTGTTCTTCACCCGAATGTCTATAACAGGCATCAAGTGCCTGCCAACTGCCAGTATTTTGTATTGTAGGAGTTTAAGTAGGATTAAAAACACTATAGTACACCGACTCCCACTCCTTTCAAACTATCAAAAACAGTCCAGCTACGGCCGATACAGGAGTTGTATAACTGTGCAAAATAAAGTAAGCATGAAATTACAAAAGGTTGCTGTAAAAGACTATCAGGAAGGTGTTGAAAACTTATAGTCATAACCATATCTCTTCTCCATGAAAATGGCTCATAAAAAGTAGGTAAACAGATCACGCCCAGAAAGATTGCATTCATTAGTCACGACCATCAAAAACACAAGAAAAGCAGGTATAAGTCTCATTGACAGTACGAAACATCTATTTTCAAGGTGCAAGTATCAGTTTCAAAGACTTTTTGCTTGACTGTTGATCTTCTGTGATAAAAGTAATTGGTTCCACAATTATTTCCTGAATAGCATGACAGTATGGAAATTAACTGAAAAAGGCATAATTATGATTTTGTGAAATTCGCCATGGACTACGAAAGTACGTCCCTCCTACCCTTGATTTGCAGTTGAAAATGAGCAAAACATAATATCGTACTTAATGAATGGGAGTTTGGAACAATGTTTTTCTTGTGCTTTTTTTCTGTGAACCACGTATTCGCGCCATGTGTTTGCCTCGATTGCCTGCCTTCATAACATACATCTAACGCAGGTGATTTTCATCCTTATCACACGTTTGCCTCTTGGTATACTGGTAAAGTGCACATGGTTACTTTGTTGGCTCGACAAAGAAACCCTTCAAACTGAACAAAAAAGTTCAAAACTATTGTAGCAATACGTAGATTATTAAAGGGCATGTTATAATTTCGTAATATTTACCGATTATGAAACTGTTGTCCACAATCGTAATGTGGCGCAACAAGCGCAATCTAGTTGGTTCACAACCATACACACCAAATGAGATAGACGCTTTACGTCGAATTTACTCATCCAATAACTGATTCAGTATACAGACTTCTTACGTGGTGTAGTGAAATTATTTAACGCGTCTTGAACAGTTTCATTTTCAAAAATGATCATCACGTCTAGAAGAAGCGAATAAGAACTTCTACTTCAAACACAATCGTTGATCCGTTCTTTCACTTTTTCTCAGTCTCCTCTCGGTGAATAACTGGGTTTCTTCTATACGTGGTCGCTCATCCACATTGACAGTCTCTAAATTATTAAATCAACTATTTTGATAGTACGCAAAACAGTGCGTTCCATTGGAAAAAATACAACAGTCCTGATATCGGTCTGTGATACCTTTGAAGAAATCAATCAAAGAAACCTTGAAATTCCAAAAGATTGCCACATGATCGGGGAGTAATTTAAATAACTTTTTGTGTGATAAAATGAGCATTGAAAAACGGCCAGAAAAGATGGTTGTATATCACTGTTTTTAGTTCGGGCCACCATGTTGAGATGGCCGGCTGCTTGTGGGCGCCGCACCAGGCAACTCAGTCGAGTTCAATACCCAGCTGGTGCACAATTTTGATTGATCTGATCGCTGTTGAAAACTTTCCAACCCAATTGACTCCGCCTACTAAAACCTACTGTTACTGGCTGCTAGCGATGGTTGAAACGAACTATAATTTGTTTCACACTCTTCCATGATCTCAGTAAAGTTGAAAAACTATACCCCCCCCCTTCCCCCCCCCCTCACCTCCTTCAAACAATTATATGTTGAATCCCGAACTAAACGATACGGTTCTTCCATGAAACGTATTCGTCGGATGTTATTTTGTTGCTTTCCATCATTTTCATCAAGACCATTTATGGAACCAATAAACACGCTATTCTATTCCATTCCGCATCATACAGATTCATCACGAACAGTAAGTACAGGTATCGAAAATAGAAGGAGAAGACTACGGTAGATAGTACCACGTACAAATAACGACAACTATAACAACTTGTTGAACTATTTATCTTGCTAAATGTGTCAGATAGCGGTGAATTTGGCGGTGAATCCGGGATCAGCCCATCTCACGTCGCTAGCGAACAGGACGAACATTTGGTGGGAAGATGAGCTCACCGAGAGACCACTCGTGTTCTCACCCGAAAATCTGAACACAATAGGATAACTAGAAGCCATATGCAAGAGTATTCCAACTGAACCTGGCGGTCTTTTACTGCACACTATTTTACACTTAGAGCCCACAAACCAAGAAAAGTTTGAAAAGCTTCTTAAACGTATCTTAATCTTTCAGGTTCCGAACAGAAGCACCTATTCAACATATAAATTTGATTCTGACTTCCTATTACAAAAATGTTCCAAAATATGTTTCACAAAGTGATAAACCACATCGGAAAATAGTGTACTGTGAAAGTCCCAGCAGGATTTTCAGTTATTCCCAATATCATCTATTCAACCAACGTTCCAAGAAGGGGCAAACTGGGGTCTGGTCCGTCGTACACATAGAGAACATCATCATTGGGCACAGTGTAGATGTAGGTCAGAATGAAATAGATTCTGTAAAACTTGAAACATGCTTGATATTGATCGACATATAAGATTAAAAACGGATTTGAAGGAGACCGCAGAGCAACATGGTTTCTCGTGAAGCTGCTGTATCCTACTTTTGATTGGACGCGTTGCGTGTCGCGCGACATTGTCATGTGAATGTCACTGATCGGGACTGATCGAACTAATATACGGGTTAATTGTGCGCTCTGATTTCGATGCAGTTAAAAGCAGCTCGAAACAAAACCCCTGGCTCGAATGGTGCTCCCATTCTTTAACCAATGGAAACAGAAGCAATACAGTGATTTTCGTGAGACAAATGAAACTGTTTTCTGTTTTGCTGAACACAGTATGTGAATTTGAAACGTTGAAGTTTCCAGTATCAAACCCCAAAACTGAAACTTAGCGAAGGTTCAGTGCTCAGATATAATGGCACAGGGCTTCAAAGACGTACGTAGATCGGGATGTGAACTAGTGCTTCAGATTCATGTGGGTTCGATCTATTAACGAATGAACAAATTATCATTATTCGTCATTAATTTTCGATAGAGAAGTGAGAAATTACCTTTGACCCGCGGGAGCCTGCAGTTGATATGTGCAATTGTATTGGGACGGATATAGGTCGGTGTAGACGCCAGTTTTGAAATTTGGACTCGTTATCTGGAAACAAAAATTAGGGGAAAATAATGGAACACAAATGTAGTCTTGTGTGTACACAGTTCAACTACCGTGATTTGCCTGAACTGCATCACTATCGAACTGAAAATTAAACAGATTTAATCGACGTATATCAGTCTCTAACAGAAAACAAGTTTCTATCATGACAACTTCTGCTAATAGTATTCCAGTTCAGAATTGGAAACAAACAATCACACCCTATTTCAAGTTGAGCCGGTTTTCACGAGTTTTACGTGAGTTTTACTAGAGTACAGGAATCACGTGAGAACATGACTTATGTGAGTGGCTATAAACTAACCGTTCCTGGAGTCTGCAGCACACCTTGATTGCAGCCAGAAGCACGAACTGAAAAAAATTTGTTGCAAGATTTGATCTTGTAAACTGGGCTTCTGTTCGACCGTAATGATTGATTTTGAAGAAAGTTTCTCAGGTTTAGCTTTGTTTTCCCGGAAGCAAGCCTGGATTTACAGTCCTGAATCAGAAAATCGAACGAATATAAGTGTATTAAGTTATATTTAAGTGTAGTTGGCTGTCTATTCCACTATGTTCGTTGTTTTGTTCCTTCGGTCGGAAATCGGAAATTATGTTGTCTTACTATCGACAGAAGTGTAGTTGGCTGTCCATTTGTACTGGTTCGACGTTCCACTCGAGAACTTCACTTTCATTGATGACGTCATGGATGCGTAGAACGTGGAATAGGCGGGGAATCCATAGTACAATCTAAAATAATCAATGAATAGAAACATTACTTTCTTGTAATCAATGACATTAGGTTATTGTGAATGTCGTTTTCCATTTTCCATAAATGTTACCGTTTTTGACCATAATGTTCAAACTGTATTTTGGTTATTTTGTACGATGATGTTATGAGTGTCGTTCGAACTACGGCTACTAGCATAGTTCTGAGTGTAATTTTTCCAATGATGCTTCGCGGTCGTAGTTCGTTCCATCTCTCCTCCATGATCACAAACTACGCTTTGTGTGGAGATCAGAGTACACTTCTGATCGGTTCACTCCCCATTTTATTTCAACCTCAACCTCGGTACCAAAAAAAGCGATGTTCGTGACTCTGAACTATGGACACTCTTATTTCCTGTTAAAAGATCAATTATCGCTTGGTACGTATTGTTAAATTAGTTGATACGTTTGCGGTGTTAGTTCGTGAAATGGAAACCTATATAAACTCTGAAAACCCACCTCGGCAGAAAAGGAGCGTTGTCCGTGACGCTGTTGTACAGACTGAGCGTACTGGAGGCGTCGGGGAAACTTCTGTCGCTTGTCACCGAAAAGAAGACAACCGAACCGGTTGGGGCTGATATCACGTACTCACAGTTTAAACCGTACCCATAGTTGTATGGGTAGCCGGGCGAGAATATCTGAAATGAGGTGATTTTAAAGTTGATGTAAGATAAGTTGGGGATAACTGAGCTCATGTGGATGGACAATAACTTTCCAAGCAGGAAAATTTTTGAATACTTGGCTACTACATGTACATTTGTTCTGAAAACCTCAAGATTTCTGATCACACTACGAACTAGAGCAGATGCGAGTCCGTCCTCACCTGTCTAGTTTCACCAAAACAGAATGTGCTTAGTGCTGAACTCCTAAGCAGCCTATGAACAATAAACAAGTTCTAGTCTGTTCTCATCAGTTCATTACTGTCCAAGAGAAAGTGTTTTTCCTCTGTAAAACGTGAGTCTCATTGTTTATCTTCACAACATGAGGTAAATTGGATTGACACTCCCTCTTCACCAAGTTACGACCTACAAGAGACTCTTACCTGACCAGTTCCTTCCAAAAAGTATGTCGATGAGCAGGTGGGTGGAGATAGAGTCTGTCCCCCCACAGGCGGAACAGTTGTTGGAGTTTGTGGAGGTCCCGAAGAAAATGATGCACACGGTTTAGTTTTCGCTGCAAAGAAGGTACTCCTGGACGTTGTCCAATTTCATCAAAGTTTGTATGGTAGATTTTCCTGGTTCTATCTCATTATGTACTGCCGCTTCGCCTATCTATTTCGTGTATTCCTCACTATTTTATCTGCATCCCGGCGGGATATAAGAACAGTAGAAATATCTTTGGGAGGAAACAATGTTTGAAGCGAAGATAATGGTGCCAAGTTGTTTCCGCATACGTCACCTGCTGTGTGTTCAAAAAATGCACTTCCCCCCTTTAGATTACGTTTTGCGTTGCGTTCGTTAACCCTCACCGGGAAATAATTCGAGGTTCTTGTTTTTTCCTTTACTCGAAACATTCAAAACCATCAAAAAAAAATTCCCAGAAGTCTGATGAAAACTCATTCATTCTTCCAAACGCAAAAAAACTCACGTCGTTTGCATACAGAAGTGAGGTTGCTTGAGCAGAGAGAATTGATCCATTTTCCCCTCAACACCACGTCATTTGTCAACGACATTGCCACGCAATTCCCGATGGCCGGGTCTATGTAGCCTGGAACATAGTCAGTTTCATGTTGATGCCAAGTGTTACAGTATGCCGATCTTGCAAGACGAATTTATTCGATACTTTTTCCAACCTAACGGTCACGTTCAATTTTAAATTTCTATAGAATTATTTTGGATCACACTTCATTTTAGAACATCAGAATCGCATGTAAAAATGGTTGACCTATCAATATTAGGTAACCTTAACGCGCTAAAAAAACTTGTAATCATACTGTAGGAGTCTCATTGGGAATGAAAAAACTATGATTTCGCACTCAGAGAAAGTGAAAAAAAAGTGTAAACCGTACCAAAGTTGTTATAGTCTTGCTGAGCTGGGGTGGTTCCATCGATCCATTCATAATCCAAATGTCCGTTGTGCTTCAGTCCAATGAAAGCGTACGCTTCTGAACTTCGCGAGAACAGGTCCAAAACGAAGCTGTTCTCCTAAATTTGCAAATTATGTTAAAGTCTGACTAAAAAAATTTCTTTAAAACTACAAGCTGTTATTGGCTTACATTGCAAAACGGGAAAAATCAAAATAACTCATTAAAGTCCTTGCCCTGCAGGTTCCACAAAACTGTACTAAATACAAAGTGTTTCACAAATGCATGCATCCTCATCTCATATTCCTAGGGAATCGTTTCACGTTCCAGGTAAAGAACATATTTTTCTTGCTCACCGGTGTGCTATGGATGGAAGTGAGATGCGAGCATTCTAATTCACAGCCAGACTCCGCGTTTTGCTCGGATTTAGGTGTGATTGTTTTGTAGCAGTAGTCACCGTACGCTAGGTAGGAGGAACCGCACGGGGGCACTGGAAGTACGATGTTCTATTTTTCTAGCTATCTCTCACTCTCACTCTCTCTCCTTTTCCCCTCTCCTTTTCACTCCATATCCTATCTCCTGTCGTTCATCCTGGCGGCACTGAAAAACGTACACAGAAACCATTGAGGACTACAGTGTTCTACCACATTTTATTGAAAATTACTATGTCTCACCGTAACTGGGTGGTAGTGTGGGATTGACTTGACATCCAAAACCGATCTTCTGAGCCTCGCAGTTGGCACTCAGCCACTGTCCGGCGAGAGATCCGGACGCAGACAGAAAAACACAATTTCCAGTCGAAGGGTTCGGGTAGCCTGAACGGTAAACAAAATGAATAAACATAATAACTAAAATTGAAGTCCCAATCGAAATAGACTTGTGGTTTGATGTTTTGATCATGATAGGTTGTACCTCATAATGAAGTTTTTTTAGCGATAGTGCAACTCCGAGCTAATTGTACAATCACCCCCCTTAAATATACAATTGAACTGAAAAAAACATTTATAAAAATTCACTCACCGGGATAGAAGTTGGTGTAGGACAGTTGGGTAACTGCATCTCCGTTCGAGTAGGTGCAGGACGTTTTGTCTGCTCCCACACAAGTGATTCCCAGCCAGATTAGGGTGTTGAAGGTGACTGCTTCATTTTGAAGCATCGTATTCACCTAAATGAAGAATTGAGTTGTAGCTTGATCTGTGAAAATGGTAGATGTGCTTTTTTTGGCTCGCCTCTACCTGAACAATAATGGAGTAGTATAATATTTTCATGTGATTCATTTTTTCAATTCCAACATTAATAATCCTGAAACGAACTTACAAACGCGTTTTGCGGCTGCACCAGGTACCCGCCCTCCTGCTCACAATAGATCTCGGCTTGCAGTCGAGTAGATGGGCTGGTGATGGTCTGGGAAATACGTATTTGACCACATTAATCAAGTATGTACTAGTGTTGTTTCCGAGTGAGTAATACATGATTTTTGACGAAAATACATTTTGAGGGTATAGTTATGAAAAGTACTTCTGAGAACCTCCAAAAATCGAAGTACACTGCAATTCACGACATTTCCATGTTTGATCTCAGCAAAAAAGAAGATATAGTTCGTTTCAACCATCGATAGCAGCCAGGTACCGTAGATTTTAGTGGGCGGAGTCAATTGTGTTGGAAAGTTTCCAACAGCAATCAGCCTAATCAAAATTGTGCACCAGCTGGGTATTGAACTCAGCTGTGATGGTTGGTGCGGCGCCATGCAGCCGGCCATTTGAACATGGTTGCCCAAACTAAAAACAGTGATATCCGACCATCTTTTCTGGCCGTTTTTCAATGTTCATTTTATCGCACAAAAAGTTGTTTAAATTACTCCCCGATCATGTGGTAATCTTTTGAAAACAAAAAAGTTGCACAAATCCTAAAATAACCTGTTTTCGAATTTTTATTTGCAATGAAAAGACTGGCAAGCTGCCAGATCAATCGCCTGCAATGTAGGGTGCGCTCGGCCAGCATGGCTGACTACTATCGATGGGTGAAACGAATACTATACTAGGAGATAAGTAAAACAAACAATTTCTGTCCGAAACGGTCTACAAAACATACTCTCATGAAGAGTACTTTTGTATTCGAATACACAGTGAAACTTTAAAATGAACACTGAAGCGAAACAGGATCAAACTACAAACACAGCAGAACAGAACGACACCGCGTATCTGGGCAACCCTCGATGGAGCGACATTACGCTTTTTCTGACATAACAATTGTCCGTTTTATCCATGTTGACGTTTTAAACATTAACAGTGGAGTAATGTATGTATCTCATGCAAAATTGAAAATTACCTTATAACAGTTTCCATTGCCTAGATCCTCGTAGCCAGGAAGACATAATGTGGCGTAGACTGAACGAAGAAATCGATAACAGAAAAAATATATTCAAAGTTCATTAAATCTAGTAAAGTTCAGTTCAATTAGATAAGTTACAATCGTTAACGTTGGAATTCAAGAGTTTGTGCCCTGAGCAATGCATCGTGTATGAAATCTTGTCTGGATTCTCGGACATTTCCTCAACCAGTTGTTTAAAAATCAATGTGGGAGCAAACTATTCAAATCTAACCAAACATTTCACATTTCTCATCAGAAAAAAAGAGTTTCTCTTTTCACATCAAATATTCAGATTTCCTATTTGACCATCATTACTCATACAATCCAATTATTAATGATGTTTACATGACTGTTCGTGTATTTTTTTGAATACGTTCTGTGGATAAAACAGTTATTTATTTAAAAAGAACTCACTCGAGGGCACTAGAAAAAGAAGTAAAAACATCGCCTCCCGCATTGTGTTTTTGATGTGAAACAGTGGAGTTTCTTATCTAATAAGTTTCTGCTATCTCGAGGTAAAGGACGAAATTAACCATCGAAGAACTGATATATTCATTGATTGACATTTATCTTCAATAGACCTGAAGAAAAAGGACATTCAAGTGGAAAGTTAGAAAATTGGCTCTTTGAAACAGGAAAATCTCGAAATATCGTAGTTGATCACAGTTTTTCAACATACAAAAAATGTCGAGATGTTCGACTTGTGACTAGTTGCTTGAGTAATTGGTTACATATTTGAGGTTATGTTGCATACTTTGTTGAATTCTGGCAATTATATTGCATGCTTGCTGCATGAAGATAACATTAGAGTTAAGCGGTGTTACCATTGCAGAATCTCTCTTCACTATCAAGAAAACTCTACATTTTCCGTTACATTCTTGATATGGTCAACGATTTGAATTGAAATGAGTCAAATTTTGAATTCAGAGAAATGGGTTTCATCTCATTTATTCGACAAATACGAGTCCGACTGGTAAAGGTGGAGTTGTTTCAAACGGCATTCAATCATATTTAACATTAGTGCCCGCCATTTACAGCCGTGCTGGATCGACGGCGTCGGGCAAAACAAATTTTCTGCCGTGAGGGCACCATAATTTATAAAATTCTGGTTTTTATCTTCTTTTTTTTAGGCAAGTTGTTGTTTTCATTCACACTTCATGTTTTTGTTGCTGCTGTGGTGTTCCTCACAACAGGACGAGGACGTCACGAGGGTGATATTGTGGGACCTACTAATTACCGCACCTACCGCACCGCTGAAATACCGCACCGCGATTTGAAAATACCGCACCGTACCGCACCAGCGCAAATTTGCGTATTTTTTTCCAAAAAATACAAAATCTTTAATTTTGCAATTAAAATAGTTTCTAAAGCAGAAATCCTATCCTTTTCATCACTTTAGATACAGCAAGTCTGAACATGATGTTTAATGACCGAGCACAATTAGTTTATTTCCTTTTTCTGCAGGAATAGTGGAAATATTCTGAATTGTGTTTCGAAAAATAGTTTTCAGTCAGTTCATTTGTCTAGAGATCCTTTCAGCTCTTCTAAAAGTATGAGCTATCCAAACCTGAAATATTTAGAGGATTTCGTTTTCTGCCTAAAATTGACAACCATTGCCAATGAATAAACGAGAACCGTATTATGGTAATCCTGCAAGGAATCAAAATATCAAACCCTGGTAAGAGTTAAGTTAAGCGTAATGTTTTCTATACTCAACTGCAAATTGGTCACTATATTCGTCGAAGCCTGCATCTAAGATATTTTCCGACTGTTTCCAAAAAGGTTCATCGATAATAACGATAATTTGGGTATTCTTGAAACAACAAAAAGCAAGCCCGGTATTTAATATGTCGGACCAACAGCAAAGTAGTTGATCATTACAGAGTTAGCCAGTTCGGATCTCTCAAAACTGTTGTCGTAGCAGCTAGGACTTCGTTAGGAGCAAACTTTCTGTCGATGCAGAGATCCAGCTCTCATGAACACAGATAGAAGAAAACATATTTTCACGTTTAGAATCAATCACCGTTAAGTTACTAAATGCGAGGTCACGTATACGTTCCATCCTGTCGTGTCTCGTATTATTCACATATTATATATATTTGTACTGATGGAAGCGTTACAAAAACGGCTATGCAAAACGGTTCTAGAAACTAGAAATGAAAAGCACACTTGAGTCAGGTGAGGCCGGCGTTCATTAGTTTTACGGTATATCTGAGGTTCATGACATAGTTTTAAGTAGTGGAGAAAAAGCCATCATCATGGGTACTCCTCAGTACTTTTCTTTTGAAATGATGAGCAGCTTCTTCTATACATTCGATAACTCATGAAAGTGACATGATCATGTGAGGGTTACCCAACAGAAAAGGAAAATGCAATACGGAAAGCGTATAAGCGTATGGTCTTCTAGTGAGAAAGTTTGAAAGAACGTTTTCTCGAGATCACTATGTTTGTTTTCAAGTGATGAAAGATTAGGATTTCTGCTTTAGGAACAATTGCTTGCACAATTGGAGATTTTGAAATTTTTGAAAAAAATACGCAAATTTGCGCTGGTGCGGTACGGTGCGGTATTTTCAAATCGCGGTGCGGTATTTCAGCGGTGCGGTAGGTGCGGTAATTAGTAGGTCCCGATATGGGAATTGTTGCCCAATTTATTTGATATACTTTAATGAAGTTCTTCTTGAAATGAAATCGTATTTAAATGCTTTTTTCGGAAAATGAAAGGAAGAGCATAGCGGCCATCTCACGAAGATTATTGTACATTATACATTCCAGAGTAATCTGTAGTTCAGATCGTAAATGTAATAACAACGAATTTTCAATTCTGTAGAGAGCACGAAACAAAATGTGTGTCTGTCTTCAATTAGGATGATGATATTAGAATTGAACATTGGTAATTAAAATAGCACATCAACAAGGACAAGGTCATGTGTTTGATTATTGTCTTTGCTCCAACCACAGCTGTTTCCGTCAACATTTAACGTGTTGGTTACTCTGGTCCGCCGATTTTATCTGTGGACTATTGTATCATATGGTTTTCTTTGACCTAGAGACTTTATTCTAACGAATCATTCGTCAGTATAAGTTGTCTCTCAGTGAGGAAACCTGTGTTTTAAATATCTTCCTACGGAACGACAGCTCATCCAGTAATGCAGTTAGCTTTTTTGGTTATCGTCCGGTGTATTTCGTGTTTTTCAGGTTCGTAGAACGGAGAAGCAGCGTTTTCGGCTCCACGGCTGCTCCTGGAAAGTGAGGGTCATTTTCGAGTTTTCGTTCTTGGCAGTGGCAGCGCAATCAAGTTGATTCGAAGGCTCGAGCTCGATTAGTGTTGCACAGGTGTGCGTGTGTTCCATAATTATCTACAAGTTTTCGGGTGTGCATTGCGAGCGTGTTCAAATTTGCTGTGACAGACCGAGATTCTTAGAGTAAGTATTAATTCACCATCTTTCCCTCAAAACATCCAGAGAAGAACGTCTCGTTTCCGGGTAAATCAGCCATGGTGGAAATCGTTTTGTTAAGTGATATGTGGTAAAACCGTACCAGTAAGTGAAGACCATTTTACACGAAGCCACCCGAGTTTCGATAAAAGTTATGTCAAATTATAAATTCTCGAGTATATTTATAAGAGAAAGACATTTTATCACATGTCCTCCACCCGTTTTTGCATTTGGATTGGTATAACTGTGTCATTTCCGGCCTCGTGGGGGCCAAAACGACTGCCTTTTTCCACCACCTTAGTTTGTCAAGCCCCCTCGCTGCATTCGATCACTTTTCGACCAATTCCTTCAGTTACCTGGCTGTTCTCACAGAAATGTAACGGCACACCATGTTGCATATTTGTCGGAACTCGAAACTCGTTCTAGAAAGTCATAGTGACCCGTTTTCATAAATTGGGTGCTTGAAATAAACTAACTGACTCCGTTTCTCAGACACACACCAGTAAGGTGTGACTTTTTTTACGAGAAGGATACCGTTTTCCCATTAAGTTCAAATGCCGCGAACCACGAACGTTTAGATTTTTTTATGACAAAGAGGCAAATTATTTCGAGGTCGTTCAGAGATTAGTCCGTTTTTAGAATTTTTGTGGCTATGCGGAGAACATTAATGGTCAATGTTCTCAGATCAAATGGCCTACTCGGTGTTAGATGATTTGGCCCAAAGTCCGTACTGCCACGATCGTCTACCAATTACAACTGAAGAGTTCCACCAGCTCATAAGGGTCAGTTCACATTGCTTAGCATGAAACATAGGTAAAAAAGGTGCCATCCTGAGATGGTACTACCCTCACTTTTTGGCAAGAGTTAGCAAATGACCTCCTCCACTTTCGCTACGCTACGCAAAGGGGGGGGGGGAAGGTGCAGCATCCATTGGCTGGTCTTAGACCAGCCAATGGATGCTACCCTCTTCCCCTCACTTTTGCAACAAGAGCGGTCTGACCCCCTTCACTTTTGAAAAGCCCGTTGCGACCCTTTTTTCCCTATGGCATGAAATCACCAGTAAGATGCGACTATTCTAGAAAAAAAGTAGCCCGTTTTTGAATGTAAATACGTTCTGGTTTCGCAAAAGTGGAATCCGGCTTTTTGGCCTACTGGTTTTCTGGACAACTCTACATTAATATGCATAAAATCTTATTCCTATCGCTCTGTTTTCCGCGAAACCCGCAAGTTTGGTATATTTATTTTGGCAATATACCGATGGTTTTGTATGAGAGTCGTTTGTTTTTGAATCGCACCCCTTGTTCTCGATAAAAAGTTGTATGGGATTTCCCTACTTCCCATCAGACCATGTTCCAAATCGAAAGATCGTAAATTAAAAGATTTAGTACATACGGGTTCAGGGATGAAAATTGCGAGGCTAAAAATAGGCTAAATCTAGGAAATTATAGGGAAAATAAAATAGCTATTTTTTAACCTTTTTAGGCTAGTCGTTTCCTAGAATAGGCTAGCTGTTTCCCAAAATAGGCTAGCTGTTACCTAGAATTGGCTAGCTGTTACCTAGAATTGGCTAGCTGTTACCCAGAATAGGCTAGGAATTACCTATTTTAGCCTAGTAAATACCTATATTAGGCTATAAATACCTATTTTAGCCTAGTCGATACCTATTTTAGCCTTGTAGCAAGCTTACTTCCGCTGCGAAAAACCGGGTGGAATTTCTGCTGTGCAACCTCCAATTGGCTATGAACTCGAACTAACACACAAAATAACGAGAACTCCATTCGTTTTCATGGAAACAATTTTATTTTACTTCACCGCTTTCATGCTTGTAAAACAGGAGAATCCACTCAGAGAACAAAATACTGATTACATATATTTATTTGTATAGCAAAACACACTGTTATAAGTAACACAATAATATTCTTCCGTCCCGTCGATCTTTCATGGAGGAATGGCTGTGGTGGCCACTATCGGTAGTTGGGCGACGAATATGGGCTGTAGAATGAGGCGTGTACTCCAGAAACTAGAAATAAATAAATGAGTATACACCTCAAATTGTCAACAACTATACCAGATAATCATATACCTAAAAAAGTATTTATTTATAATTCGTTACTAAGAAGTTTGGAACTCTGCCTAGAAAACGCGTAGATTCACGTTTTACCAAATAAATTACTTAATAAACATACCGGCTAGGTCTGGTAAGGATGAAAGATCATTCCGTGGTAGGCGCATCTATCTTTGAACCATCTGGTAGAACTGACTTATCATAGGAGCCCTGGAACAAACAAATACCGGGCATATACCGCTCAAATTTGACTGAACTATCGGATAAAATGGTTAAATGCGCTCACTCACACATCAATAGGAAGTAGTTAACTAAACTTGTAAGCTTTTTGATGAAAATAGGTCAAAAATAGTATAGGAAATAAGCAAAAAAAACCATTTAATATTGTTTTGCCCAGTTAGTCCATGAACACAACTTGGAAGCTTAAATTCAACAATCTAAAGCCAAAACTGCTTTTAAAACTAACTGAGGTAAACTAAATACTAAGACAAAACATTAATTCAGGTCCGGTACAAATTCTGGATTAGATGAAATAATCAAATTTTAATAACAACAATAAATGGCTAAGACTGCTCTTCAAGCTACTCACCTCGTAATCATCATTAAGCTGTCCGCGTTCGTCCCTGCAGCGAAACGAAGCTCCAGAATAACATGTTTAGATTACCTGTAAGAAGTATTCATTTTTCTAATAACAGAAGTACTGAAATGGAATATATTGAACTGCTCATCTCATAATTCAACTTGGTCAAGGCGGAAGATGTTTTTCTAATTCGAAAATAGCAAAAACAACTAAAAAACTGGCATTTAATGACCAAACAACTATAATTTTGACTATGTAGTGCGTGTTTCAATAAAAAATGCTGGGATTATTGAATTTAAAACAATAAGAAAAACAAAAATAACGCGTAAACGTGAGAGAAAACAAAAAATTTAGGTAAAAATGAAAATGATAAAAATTTAAATGTGAGCCGCGAAATTACGGTAGCAAAAACGGCGCGCCAGGACCATTAAGTAATTTTAGCTAAAATTGGCTATTTTTAGCCTAGCAAAATCAGCTCGTTCAACGACTTGGCTAATCTAGGCAATTATAGGTGTTTCTAGGTGTTTCCGCGTTTTCTAGGCTAAAATTAGCTAAAATAGGCTAGTATCCTATTGAATACCAATTTTTCCCTAGATTTAGCCTATTTTAGCCTCGCAAGTTTCACCAGAGTGTAAGAGAACGAGGTAATGCCTCAATCTCTAACCTTCTAAGTGTTTTAGACAGAATCTGATTCGTAAAACCAACGAACGATTTGTAAGCACCGGCTAATAATAGTGCGTAATACTCGAGCCACGTGCATCTCGCATCAACTTTTTAGTGTATTGTTACATTCTATTTCTGCTCATTTGATTTTTGGACTGCAAAACGTTAACGTATTGCTGGTGTACGGGAAGACCCATATTCGCCAAATGGAGCAATATCTAGATAATCCCAGCATACACCAGACCTACAATAGGGAACCCGTTTATTGTTATTCATGAGTTTGCATAATGTTTCGGAAGAAGCCACATCGTTCTCGCCTACAGTAATTTTTGCGATTGAGCTTGTATTGAGTTACGTCAACAAAGTTTTCGTGGCGGGACACTGTATCCCACTGCAATTTATTTCGAGCACAGCACTGTTTCGCTGCGTATCGCGCTTTCTTTAACATGAATTGTACGCGGAGCGTTTAAATGCGAGAACGCTAATTTGTTGTTTATTAAAGCTGTAGTCGAGAACGCTGTATAGCAAAAATAAAACAAAAAAATGTTTTAACTGTTCTGGTATTTCGGACAACTTTACGTGAGATTGCCTTTCAGGAATGGTTAGCCCGCACACGACAAATAACGTGGCACAAGCTGGCCGTCACGGATATGAACAGCCTCGAACATCTTCAAAATATGCGACATCGATTGATGACAGATTTCAAAGGTATCTTTCCGAAAATGAAACGAACCGATGATATAGAACACAAAACATGGTATTTCTGAGAGAAACGGAGAACTTAGTTAGAGATTACAAAGTAGAATGAAATGTTTCCCCGATTTAACACAAGGTTTCCCAGTTTTGAAGGTATCTCTGAGCATTGAACTGGACCTATTCTACCAAAGGGACCCCATTTTTCATGAATATGTGTTGAACTTCGTGTACTGAAAGTACCGTTTCTGAATTTGACGGGGGCCTTTCTTCGTGTACCGTTTTTGAATTTGACGGGGGCTTATTTATTGAGTTTTTATCGTTAATTTGTAACACGCTATTGGAGTTGGAACCAGTAGAAGCTTTGAACTAATCTACTTTGCCAAATTTGGCGTTAACCCAGCGTCAAATCTTTCATTAACGGTCATAATAGAGCTACAGTAATGCAGGAAATGACTAAAAAGTTACTCACTTGGTTGGTTGAGCTGGAAACTAGGGCCAAAGTGTCTGTATCCCATATAGGGTTTGTTCTCACCAAAACAGGCGTTTACGGTTCATGTTGCTCTGAATTGTGCTGATTGTAGTTTGCTTCTGTTGCTTCTCGGTCGATCAAACTAATTCGTTTGGCACTCTTTTTTAATTGTGAGATCTTTGTAGTAGCAGTTTCTGAGAATCACAGATCTTTGTAGTAGCAGTTTCTTCTGAGTTGATCTTGGTCCCTCCTTCATTGAAGACATCATGGTGGATTATCGAATGCTCTAATGGCATTGAAATCGTAATCGTAATACTTCAAATTGGTCTGAGAAATGGCGAAAAACTTGTGAGGTCAATTTTATGGAAAAATATCACAAAACGTTCATTTAATACCATCCGAACCAGATGAGAATTCTCATGAAGATTCCTTTGTTCTTACTTTTCTGGTGCTTTTTGGTGGTTGATTCGGTGTTTCCGGTTGCTTCTGTGGAGGGTTCCGGACTTGGAGAAGAAGTAACAACAGAAGCCTGATCTGATGGAGCAACTGTTGTTCTGGTCGGCATAACCGTAGTTGGAGCAGGAGGAGCTCCAGCTGTAACAGTATGCTTTTTAGCGGTGTGAGCTGGGGTAGCAGCGGTTGATGTACTAGTCTCGACAGGCTGAGCTGTTGGAGCAAGAGTAGTTGATTCAATTTTCACGACAGGTGTAGCTGGAGGAGCAGTTGTAGTACTGGTTGAACTGGTTGAGGTTGGAGCTGGAGAAGTTGTAGTACTTGTTCTACTTTATGAAGTTGGAGCTGGAGAAGTGGTAGTGGTTGTAGAAGTAGAAGTAGAACGATTCGCGATCGAGGCTGAAAACAAAAATAATCAGCGATGAACGTAGAAATTTACAAAAATGAGTAAAGGTAAATGACCATAGCAAAGTTGTAGTTTGATCTCAAAATACGCCATAATTCACGAATTTCGACCAAAATCCACGACGTGGAACTCTCACGTCTATATTGAGAAACATACATTGTACTAGCTCTATTCAAGAACTCTAAACAACATCCCTTACTTAGGCAGAGGCTTCAAAGCGATCATACACTTCTTCCACCTTGTTTCGCAATACTAATGCAGTTTTGATTGTTCATAAATTCTTTGTTTGATAACTTTTTGGTGTTCGGCTATAGGAAGGACTTTTAACGATAAGTAATTCTTTAACAAAAAAACAGAAGAAAATTACGTCTCTGTGGAGTCAGCTGAATACATGCAAAATAAACGCATTTTTTCTCGAAAACTAACCAGCCAGTTTTGAGATGCAGTGCCCAATTTCCTTATAACTTCCTCCTCGTTTTGTGAACTGGAAGACGTGAGGATTATATTATAGTGCATAAATTTACATTCAGGCATGACTGTCTGGTAAACCCGAAATGATTACGATCTGAATCTGCAGCTGACTGTTTCAGGGAACATTTCAGGAGAAGTATCGAAGATTGTCCTCGAACATACAGTGTTTCTTCACTCTTACGCCCCATCGAGATAAAAATTATGCTAAATAGGGCCTTAAAGGAGACTGGAGAGCAACATGGTTTCTCGTAAAGCTGCTGTATCTTACTCTTGATTGGACGCGGTACGTGTCGCGCGGCATTGTCATGTGAATTTCACTGAATTGATCGAACAAATATATGGGTTATTTGTGCTCTATGATATACAGTTAAAAAGCGCTGGGTTCCAGCATAATATGTCATTTATGGAGTAATAATGGAGTAAATCTCACACCTGATTGAACTTCGCGACATCGGCGTTACACAAGTCGGTGCTACAAAGGCACACATGATTTATGAAACCCATCTTAAAATCACGTCTGCAATCGTACTCCTGAAATAGTTTACATATAGGCTCAGTCAAAGCGTTGTGAACAGCCTACCGTCAATTTGGTGCTGTGCGAGCGGCCAGCTAATCTGTGTATCTTTGATCTACGTACCCCCTCGTTTCCTGACAACTAATAAACGACAGCTCGCCCCTCCTCAGACAATTTTTTTGCCAATTTGCAACTGCCATTTTTGTAGCGGCCTCGACGAGAGAGTAGACAGGTCAGAGAGACGCAGACCATCTCAGGCTGTGCGCGGTCTCATGGATCTGCGTAAAACAACCAAACCCTATAACGATGTACAGTGAATTTCATATAAAATGGTTCTGAAAACAAACGTGCTTAGAACTTATTGAAAACCGAAGTTACCTCGGTCATGTCATGCGGTCGATCCAAGCACGAAAATCCACACAACTTTATTCCGGGCGAAACAGTTGCAAGACAGACTTGATTGTCCTCACATTGTACTTTGGTTGGAGTATCGAAAGACAGTCCCGAATAACATTGCAAACCGAACGAGCTAGTCACCAGAAAAGCTGAAAACTAAATAAGTCAAAGTTATCGGATTGTAAGACAACAACTGTCTTTCCAAGGAAGAACATGGGCCTGATTACAACAGAGGAAAACTTTGATGATGATACTCATCATTCTTCTCCAGTAAACATTCCCCATAGCAGGCATAAGCTAAGAGCTTTATAGTGAGGACAGTTTGCTCAGTGACCCATTCACTCAGAATATGGTTTTCTTTGAGAAAAACATTTTTCTGCTGTGAGTTCGAATACTAACCATGTTTCTCGTTTGTGTCACCTAGGCGCTGTTTTGTAGAGTAAATTAGCGGTGTTCTAACAGTTTGCGTGCTCTGCCTGATCAAAACAGAGTAAAACTATGCTGATCTGATACTAAAAACATTTCTTCAGTCAACATTCCCCAGACATAGACTATCCTAAATGACAGCTCGATTCGTGGCGAACAAACGAGACAGTGTGCGGATCGTGTATACGCAGACACACCAGTCGCTCCACACCGACAGAATTCAACTAACGGTGTATTCATTGGCAAGCTCAGCAAAGAAATTACAATTTGCTGCGAGTGACAGTTGTTCAATAGAAACTTACCAAAGCAGAGACTAGCAGGGAGAAGCTGCATTCTCGAACGAAAGCAGGGTAGAGAATAAATTCTCAATGCCTCTCTTCAGCCGACCAACGGCAGTTTTCACGATAAAGGGTCGAGCCCATGTTTTCAAGAAGAAGAATAATGCAACTTGTTCAACAACCAACTCAACATGTACGTTTACCACCTGCAACCTGTGAGAGCTTCCCCGTCAGTTCCTGTTTTTCAGTTAGACACCAGGTTCGCCGTTTCCTGTTTTTCTTCCCTCAGGGGAGATAAATTAAGCAAGTTCAATCTGGAAAACAGTATTTTCAAATGATCTTCAGCGCTTATTTCTCAGACATGTTGAAAAAGTTGCATCAAACTACAAAAACAGCAAAGACTGACTTTGTACTGCTAGTATTGCATCAATTCTTCGCAAAACAGACGTCTTGAGTTGTCGCTGGCAGAGTGGTTAGCTTTGCGACTACGAAACGTGTTCCGTTGGTTCGAATCTCATGTGAAACACATGGTTTTCAGTCTCCGTACTTCTCTCTTCGATGTTGCTCACTACATTGCTCGACATTTTTTCACGTGGTTCATTTTTCTTGTTCAAAAGCAACAAGTCCAATGTTTCATTCAAAACATTTTGATGGCCAAGAGACCAAAAATTAATGTGGAGGTCAAATTCTCGTGCGATGTGACTCCACTTGCTATCGTTGTTGGATTCGCATTGGGACCAAATCCCTTTTCAGTAAAATCTGAAAATATTCAATGAGTATGGAAGGAATATGGTTGTTGTAAAGTTGGATGAATATACAGGTGAAGTCTATATGTCATTGGGTTTTTCGATAACCTAACCGGTTTTCGGTAACCTTTTCTCTGATTATCTTAGTAGGTAACCGTTTTTTAGTCTTAGTTTGTGCGCTAACCTATATTTGATTCCTGGTCGCCTATTGGTTACCTGTGAGCTAACCTGCAAAAGGGTTACCGAAAACCGGTTAGGTTATATTCGCCGTTTTTCCCATAAAGACAGTAGAGGGTTGAGCGAGCGGTCGTTGATTACTTCCAGCAGATGAGAGAGTGTGTAGATCGATAATACGCAGGCGAGCTGGACGCTTGCCAAACACCGCCCCCTGCCAAATTGGCAGTGTACGTTGTCCACAACTGTTTGAAAAACCTATTTATGTACGAGGTATGGGGGTTTTCCAGATCAGTTTCAGATTCTATGCGTAGTAAACCCCGTGTTGTTTATAGTCTGATCCCATTTGTTGTTTTTTTGTTTTCGGTAGAAAACCACTGATTACGGAGGGATTTCGAGATCGAGGATAAGTTGGTTACTTCCATATAAATATTCCTTTCAGGTTTTGGAACAGTTTTGATAAACAGATTCAAACACCGCTATTGGATAACGGAAACCAATTTCAGCACGGGTCGAAGTTATCTCAATAACCTACAATTAGGCTACAGAGTATGTGAACATTTGTATTAGGGTTGTTAAAGTCGAACTCGAAACTCGACTCGAAAAAACTCGAGAATTTTCGAGTTAAGTCGAACTCGAAACTCGAAAACTCGAAATTTCTCAAAACTCGAGAACTCGAAAACTCGAAAACTCGAAATTTTCCAAAAACGCGACAACTCGAAAACTCGAAAACTCGAAATTTTCCAAAACTCGAAAACTCGAATACTCGAAAACTCGAAATTTCTCAAAACTCGAAAACTCGAAAACTCGAAATTTTGAACGCGAAAACTCGAAAATCAAAATTTAGGACTCGAAAAATGTCTATTTTGGGTCCAAAAACACTCAAAACTCGACTCGACTCGAAAAAACTCAAAAATTTACGAGTTGAGTCGAACTCGAAACTCGAAAACTCGAAATTTCCCAAAACTCAAAAACTCGAAAACTCGAAAACTCGGAAATTTCCCAAAACTCAAAAACTCGAAAACTCGAAAACTCGAAATTTCCCAAAACTCGAAAACTCGATAACTCGAAAACTCGAAATTTCCCAAAACTCGAAAACTCGAAAACTCGAAAACTCGAAATTTCCCAAAACTCGAAAACTCGAAAACTCGAAATTTTGAACTCGATTAACAACCCTAATTTGTATGAATAATTCCACGTGGATGTCAAATTTCTCTCTGCGCAATACTGAGCGCGAATAAAATAAGGACTACCATCAAAAACAAGAGATTTTCAAGACGTAAGATGAGTTTTCGGTGTTGTTAGTTAGCTGAGGTCAAATCAGTTAGTTAGGCTAGCGGCTAAGTATGAGGGGGGGGGCTAAAGTACAATCTTTCATCTTACCTTCATCAATTGGAGCTTCAGTTTGGGCGTCTTTTTGATCATTTTGATCATTTTCAGTCCCTTTTTCTCGCTGCTTTTCATCATATTCCTCTGCAGCTTCTTCCAACTTCTTCCTCTCCTCGTCAGTTAGAGCTGCAAGAACGAGTGATTAGGAAATACAAACTACATATTCTGACCACAACGATAGAGAGAAAGACAGAAATAGAGAGAGAGGGAGATAGAGAGAAAGAGAGTAAACAAGAGAGAAGCAAAGAGAGAGAGAGCGAGTAAACGAGAAAGAAGCAAAGGGAGAGAGAGAATAAACAAGAGAGAAGCAAATAGATATGGAGAGAAAGAGAGAGAGAGAGAGAGAGAGAGAGAGAGAGAGAGAGAGAGAGAGAGAGAGAGAGAGAGAGAGAGGCGAGCGAGAGCGAGCGAGAGGGAGAAAGAGATCTTAATCGTTCACCGCCTTCACCATCATCGTCTTCATCCAAATCTTCATAATCATCATCATCCTCTTCAGATGGATCCTCCGTAGTGACTGAAATGAAACTAATTCTGTTTCAGAGTAAGGGTCCCAGCATCGTGGAAATCCGTCCAACCCCATAAATAGTTTCAATAAGTTTCTCATGAGACACGAACACCTCATGAGAGACCCGTGAATTTCTATTGTTGTAGCAAGGCAATCAATAGGATCTCTTGAGTAGTTGGCGAGATATTGCTCATGAGGTTTCTCATGCCGTTGCTCGGGTATTGCTACCGCGCCAGTACTCCACCAAAAGCGCCAACTTTTCCATCACGCAATCGACGTAAGAAAAACCTTCTTCATCAGTGTCAGACAGTTTCAGTGAAAAAGTTGACCATGGAGGTGTAGTACACTAATAACCCAACTTCATTGGGTTCTTGGTGTTAGTTCCTCTAAAATCGTGTGCTCTGGGGTTTTTCTTATTTTCTTTTGAATGACTTTCGTATACTAAATCACTTTTCACAATCGAACAGAGCGCATGGCGGTTAAATAATTATTTTTGCCAATGTTTCAGATTCTCGAGTTGTACTACGATTTTTTGTCAAGTTTGAATAGCTTTTTTCATTTAAATCTCTGAGCAACTGTTAGAACATTCAGACAACTATATATTTCTTCTTTACTGGAGGAGTAAATGTAATCGATTGTGGTTACTTCTCTGTCATTATGACGTTCGGGTAAGTGTGAGAAACTATACTGTTAGTTAATTGTGAAACATATTAAACACAGCAGAACTCAGAAATGTGCTATGAAATGTGCACGATGCCTCACTAGAATGATTACTTTAACTATTCAATTCACTTCTAGTCAATTCAACGTCAGAAGAAAGTCAGATTGTATTTCGTATTCTCGTCATTCGCAATTATCTGACAACCTCGAAAATATTCAAATGATAAATAGAAATACAGCTTCAAAGCTACACGCTTTTTTTGATAAAAATGATCCGGGAACTAACTGAACTCCAAATTCAGAAAAGAGTTCACCATCAGAAGTTGTTCCAGAAGGCGCAATGGTGACCTCCTTGGGTTTTTCCACTTTCTCAGTACTTGCGGCAGCAGCCAGAGTGCACATCGCTACTGAAATTGGTGTTTATCAATTTTCCAACAAAATACACCAAAAAACTCCACTTCTTGTTCTATCACTAGATGTACTACTTACCAACAGCCAAACAGCCATAGACCTCTTGGGAGGTCAGCTTAACAACATACTTTATTACTTGAATTCGTCATCAGTTATTACTCAATTTGAATGTACTCTCTAGCACAATATAGAAAAACGAATTTTTTTCATTCACATATATATATATATATGTTCTAATAGAGAAAAGACTTCATTATTTCTTGTTTACATAGAACTTACCTCCAAACTATAGACTGATAAAACTAATTTTTTTCCCGGTTTTTGAAAATACAGAGAAATCCCTTCTGTTTCAAGTGTTATAATTAGCCGTTGCTTATTATAAGTACCGTTATATCATGATGGCCTCTTCACAAGTATGTCACACGCGAGCAACGAAACAGTTCACAATTGAAACACTTAAACTTTTACAATTGAAATATATATAAACTCTTCTCTCTCTCTGCACTACATGGAGAGGTTATAAGATTCAGTTAAGCGTTCAAGTTAAATATACTAAGAGGGAGAGAGAGATAACAAGAGAAAGAGAGAAAACAGGACAGAGAGAGCGATAGAGATAGAAAAAAGAGAGAAATGATTAGATATCACTGCATACCTGACAAACGAAAGACAACTGACCGAGAACGACGACTGTCAGCAGTTGCATTATTGGTCGAAAAGCTATAGACCACCTTAACTGGGCGTGGAGAATAAAATGAATTGTCGATTTCTTTTTATGCCTAACGAAAAGTGGTTGGAACCGTTAACGTTCTCACGTTTTCCAAACGAGTAGAAAAGTACAAATACCGGTTTTCTCGCGGCACGTGGGTTGTCCTACGTGAAACCGGTTGAATGGTTGTCGAGATTATCGTGCCATTTATGAGTCTATCTTTGCGACGTCATGACGTCGCAAAGTTACACGTTTTTCCAAGTCGATGATCAAACGTTCCCAAATTTGGTTGGAATAGTTTTCAATGATGAGTTAGAAATATATGAAACTCTTACAATTGTCATTTTCAAGAAAATGAAGATTGTAGCCTTTGTCTATATTTGCGACGTCATGACGTCGCAAAGTTACACGTTTTCCACGTCGATGATCAAAACATCTCAAAATAGATTGGAATAGTTTTTAATAATGAGTTAGAAATATATGAAACTCTTACAATTGTCATTTTCAAGAAAATGAAGATTGTAGCCTTTGTCTATATTTGCGACGTCATGACGTCGCAAAGTTACACGTTTTTCCACGTCGATGATCAAAACATCTCAAAATTGATTGGAAAAGTTTTTAATAATGAGTTAGAAATATATGAAACTCTTACAATTGTCATTTTCAAGAAAATGAACATTCTGGCCTTTGCCTATATTTGCGACGTCATGACGTCGCAAAGTTACACGTTTTTTCACGTCGATGATTAAAACATCCCAAAATATTGGAATAGTTTTCAATAATGAGTTAAAAATATATGAAACTCTTACAATTGTCATTTTCAAGAAAATGAACATTCTGGCCTTTGCCTATATTTGCGACGTCATGACGTCGCAAAGTTACACGTTTTTCCACGTCGATGGTCGAACGTTCTCAAAATTGGTTGGAATAGTTTTCAATGATGAGTTAGAAATATATGAAACTCTTACAATTGTCATTTTCAAGAAAATGAACATTCTGGCCATTGCCTATATTTGCGACGTCATGACGTCGCAAAGTTACACGTTTTTCCACGTCGATGATCAAAACATCTCAAAATAGATTGGAATAGTTTTTAATAATGAGTTAGAAATATATGAAACTCTTACAATTGTCATTTTCAAGAAAATGAAGATTGTAGCCTTTGTCTATATTTGCGACGTCATGACGTCGCAAAGTTACACGTTTTTCCACGTCGATGGTCGAACGTTCCCAAAGTTGGTTGGAATAGTTTTCAATGATGAGTTAGAAATATATGAAACTCTTACAATTGTCATTTTCAAGAAAATGAACATTCTAGCCCTTGTCTATATTTGCGACGTCATGACGTCGCAAAGTTACACGTTTTTCCACGTCGATGATCAAAACATCCCAAAATTGATTGGAATAGTTTTCAATAACAAGTTAGAATATATAAAACTCTTACAATTGTCATTTTCAAGAAAATGAAGATTGTAGCCTTTGCCTATATTTGCGACGTCATGACGTCGCAAAGTTACACGTTTTTCCACGTCGATGGTCGAACGTTCTCAAAATTGGTTGGAATAGTTTTCAATGATGAGTTAGAAATATATGAAACTCTTACAATTGTCATTTTCAAGAAAATGAACATTCTGGCCATTGCCTATATTTGCGACGTCATGACGTCGCAAAGTTACACGTTTTTCCACGTCGATGATTAAAACATCCCAAAATTGATTGGAATAGTTTTCAATAATGAGTTAAAAATATATGAAACTCTTACAATTGTCATTTTCAAGAAAATGAACATTCTGGCCTTCGCCTATATTTGCGACGTCATGACGTCGCAAAGTTACACGTTTTTCCACGTCGATGGTCGAACGTTCCCAAAGTTGGTTGGAATAGTTTTCAATGATGAGTTAGAAATATATGAAACTCTTACAATTGTCATTTTCAAGAAAATGAACATTCTAGCCCTTGTCTATATTTGCGACGTCATGACGTCGCAAAGTTACACGTTTTTCCACGTCGATGATCAAAACATCCCAAAATTGATTGGAATAGTTTTCAATAACAAGTTAGAAATATATAAAACTCTTACAATTGTCATTTTCGAGAAAATGAACATTCTGGCCTTTGCCTATATTTGCGACGTCATGACGTCGCAAAGTTACACGTTTTTCCACGTCGATGGTCGAACGTTCTCAAAATTGGTTGGAATAGTTTTCAATGATGAGTTAGAAATATATGAAACTCTTACAATTGTCATTTTCAAGAAAATGAACATTCTGGCCTTTGCCTATATTTGCGACGTCATGACGTCGCAAAGTTACACGTTTTTCCACGTCGATGGTGGAACGTTCTCAAAATTGGTTGGAATAGTTTTCAATGATGAGTTAAAAATATATGAAACTCTTACAATTGTCATTTTCAAGAAATTGAACATTCTGGCCTTTGCCTATATTTGCGACGTCATGACGTCGCAAAGTTACACGTTTTTCCACGTCGATGGTCGAACGTTCCCAAAGTTGGTTGGAGTAGTTTTCAATGATGAGTTAGAAATATATGAAACTCTTACAATTGTCATTTTCAAGAAAATGAACATTCTAGCCCTTGTCTATATTTGCGACGTCATGACGTCGCAAAGTTACACGTTTTTCCACGTCGATGATCAAAACATCTCAAAATTGATTGGAATAGTTTTTAATAATGAGTTAGAAATATATGAAACTCTTACAATTGTCATTTTCAAGAAAATGAAGATTGTAGCCTTTGTCTATATTTGCGACGTCATGACGTCGCAAAGTTACACGTTTTTCCACGTCGATGATCAAAACATCTCAAAATTGATTGGAATAGTTTTTAATAATGAGTTAGAAATATATGAAACTCTTACAATTGTCATTTTCAAGAAAATGAACATTCTGGCCTTTGCCTATATTTGCGACGTCATGACGTCGCAAAGTTACACGTTTTTCCACGTCGATGATTAAAACATCCCAAAATTGATTGGAATAGTTTTCAATAATGAGTTAAAAATATATGAAACTCTTACAATTGTCATTTTCAAGAAAATGAACATTCTGGCCTTCGCCTATATTTGCGACGTCATGACGTCGCAAAGTTACACGTTTTTCCACGTCGATGGTCGAACGTTCCCAAAGTTGGTTGGAATAGTTTTCAATGATGAGTTAGAAATATATGAAACTCTTACAATTGTCATTTTCAAGAAAATGAACATTCTAGCCCTTGTCTATATTTGCGACGTCATGACGTCGCAAAGTTACACGTTTTTCCACGTCGATGATCAAAACATCCCAAAATTGATTGGAATAGTTTTCAATAACAAGTTAGAAATATATAAAACTCTTACAATTGTCATTTTCGAGAAAATGAACATTCTGGCCTTTGCCTATATTTGCGACGTCATGACGTCGCAAAGTTACACGTTTTTCCACGTCGATGGTCGAACGTTCTCAAAATTGGTTGGAATAGTTTTCAATGATGAGTTAGAAATATATGAAACTCTTACAATTGTCATTTTCAAGAAAATGAACATTCTGGCCTTTGCCTATATTTGCGACGTCATGACGTCGCAAAGTTACACGTTTTTCCACGTCGATGGTGGAACGTTCTCAAAATTGGTTGGAATAGTTTTCAATGATGAGTTAAAAATATATGAAACTCTTACAATTGTCATTTTCAAGAAATTGAACATTCTGGCCTTTGCCTATATTTGCGACGTCATGACGTCGCAAAGTTACACGTTTTTCCACGTCGATGGTCGAACGTTCCCAAAGTTGGTTGGAGTAGTTTTCAATGATGAGTTAGAAATATATGAAACTCTTACAATTGTCATTTTCAAGAAAATGAACATTCTAGCCCTTGTCTATATTTGCGACGTCATGACGTCGCAAAGTTACACGTTTTTCCACGTCGATGATCAAAACATCTCAAAATTGATTGGAATAGTTTTTAATAATGAGTTAGAAATATATGAAACTCTTACAATTGTCATTTTCAAGAAAATGAAGATTGTAGCCTTTGTCTATATTTGCGACGTCATGACGTCGCAAAGTTACACGTTTTTCCACGTCGATGATCAAAACATCTCAAAATTGATTGGAATAGTTTTTAATAATGAGTTAGAAATATATGAAACTCTTACAATTGTCATTTTCAAGAAAATGAACATTCTGGCCTTTGCCTATATTTGCGACGTCATGACGTCGCAAAGTTACACGTTTTTCCACGTCGATGATTAAAACATCCCAATATTGATTGGAATAGTTTTCAATAATGAGTTAAAAATATATGAAACTCTTACAATTGTCATTTTCAAGAAAATGAACATTCTGGCCTTCGCCTATATTTGCGACGTCATGACGTCGCAAAGTTACACGTTTTTCCACGTCGATGGTCGAACGTTCCCAAAGTTGGTTGGAATAGTTTCAATAATGAGTTAAAAATATCTGAAACTCTTACAATTGTCTTTTTCAAGAAAATGAACATTCTGGCCTTTGCCTATATTTGCGACGTCATTACGTCGCAAAGTTACACGTTTTTCCATGTCGATGATCAAAACATCCCAAAATTGATGAGAATATTTTTCAGTAATGAGTTAGAAATATATGAAACTCTTACAATTGTCATTTTCAAGAAAATGAACATTCTGGCCTTTGCCTATATTTGCGACGTCATGACGTCGCAAAGTTACACGTTTTTCCACGTCGATGGTCGAACGTTCCCAAAGTTGGTTGGAATAGTTTCAATAATGAGTTAAAAATATCTGAAACTCTTACAATTGTCTTTTTCAAGAAAAGGAACATTCTGGCCTTTGCCTATATTTGCGACGTCATGACGTCGCAAAGCTACACGTTTTTCCACGTCGATGATCAAAACATCCCAAAATTGATTGGAATAGTTTTCAATAATGAGTTAAAAATATCTGAAACTCTTACAATTGTCATTTTCAAGAAAAGGAACATTCTGGCCTTTGCCTGTATTTGCGACGTCATGACGTCGCAAAGCTACACGTTTTTCCACGTCGATGATCAAAACATCCCAAAATTGATTGGAATAGTTTTCAATAATGAGTTAAAAGTATATGAAACTCTTACTATTGTCATTTTCAAGAAAATGAACATTCTGACCTTTGCCTATATTTGCGACGTCATGACGTCGCAAAGTTACACGTTTTTCCACGTCGATGATCAAAACATCCCAAAATTAATTGGAATAGTTTTCAATAATGAGTTAAAAATATCTGAAACTCTTACAATTGTCATTTCAAGAAAAGGAACATTCTGGCCTTTGCCTATATTTGCGACGTCATGACGTCGCAAAGCTACACGTTTTTCCACGTCGATGATCAAAACATCCCAAAATTGATTGGAATAGTTTTCAATAATGAGTTGAAAGTATATGAAACTCTTACAATTGTCATTTTCAAGAAAATGAACATTCTGGCCTTTGTCTATATTTGCGACGTCATGACGTCGCAAAGTTACACGTTTTTCCACGTCGATGGTCGAACGTTCCCAAAGTTGGTTGGAATAGTTTCAATAATGAGTTAGAAATATATGAAACTCTTACAGTTGACATTTTCAAGAAAATGAACATTCTGGCCTTTGCCTATATTTGCGACGTCATGACGTCGCAAAGTTACCCTTTTTTCCACGTCGATGATCAAAACATCCCAAAATTGATTGGAATAGTTTTCAATAATGAGTTAAAAATATATGAAACTCTTACAATTGTCATTTTCAAGAAAATGAACATTCTGGCCTTTGCCGTGCGACGTCATGACGTCGCAAAGTTACACGTTTTTCCACGTCGATGATCAAAACATCCCAAAATTGATAGGAATAGTTTTCAATAATGAGTTAAAAATATATGAAACTCTTACAATTGTCATTTTCAAGAAAATAAACATTAAAGTTGGTTGGAATAGTTTCAATAATGAGTTAGAAATATATGAAACTCTTACAGTTGACATTTTCAAGAAAATGAACATTCTGGCCTTTGCCTATATTTGCGACGTCATGACGTCGCAAAGTTACCCTTTTTTTCCACGTCGATGATCAAAACATCCCAAAATTGATTGGAATAGTTTTCAATAATGAGTTAAAAATATATGAAACTCTTACAATTGTCATTTTCAAGAAAATGAACATTCTGGCCTTTGCCGTGCGACGTCATGACGTCGCAAAGTTACACGTTTTTCCACGTCGATGATCAAAACATCCCAAAATTGATTGGAATAGTTTTCAATAATGAGTTAAAAATATATGAAACTCTTACAATTGTCATTTTCAAGAAAATAAACATTAAAGTTGGTTGGAATAGTTTCAATAATGAGTTAGAAATATATGAAACTCTTACAGTTGACATTTTCAAGAAAATGAACATTCTGGCCTTTGCCTATATTTGCGACGTCATGACGTCACAAAGCTACACGTTTTTCCACGTCGATGATCAAAACATCCCAAAATTGATTGGAATAGTTTTCAATAATGAGTTAAAAGTATATGAAACTCTTACAATTGTCATTTTCAAGAAAATGAACATTCTGGCCTTTGTCTATATTTGCGACGTCATGACGTCGCAAAGTTACACGTTTTTCCACGTCGATGGTCGAACGTTCCCAAAGTTGGTTGGAATAGTTTCAATAATGAGTTAGAAATATATGAAACTCTTACAGTTGACATTTTCAAGAAAATGAACATTCTGGCCTTTGCCTATATTTGCGACGTCATGACGTCGCAAAGTTACCCTTTTTTCCACGTCGATGATCAAAACATCCCAAAATTGATTGGAATAGTTTTCAATAATGAGTTAAAAATATATGAAACTCTTACAATTGTCATTTCCAAGAAAATGAACATTCTGGCCTTTGCCGTGCGACGTCATGACGTCGCAAAGTTACACGTTTTTCCACGTCGATGATCAAAACATCCCAAAATTAATTGGAATAGTTTTCAATAATGAGTTAAAAATATATGAAACTCTTACAATTGTCATTTTCAAGAAAATAAACATTAAAGTTGGTTGGAATAGTTTCAATAATGAGTTAGAAATATATGAAACTCTTACAGTTGACATTTTCAAGAAAATGAACATTCTGGCCTTTGCCTATATTTGCGACGTCATGACGTCGCAAAGTTACCCTTTTTTCCACGTCGATGATCAAAACATCCCAAAATTGATTGGAATAGTTTTCAATAATGAGTTAAAAATATATGAAACTCTTACAATTGTCATTTTCAAGAAAATGAACATTCTGGCCTTTGCCGTGCGACGTCATGACGTCGCAAAGTTACACGTTTTTCCACGTCGATGATCAAAACATCCCAAAATTGATTGGAATAGTTTTCAATAATGAGTTAAAAATATATGAAACTCTTACAATTGTCATTTTCAAGAAAATAAACATTAAAGTTGGTTGGAATAGTTTCAATAATGAGTTAGAAATATATGAAACTCTTACAGTTGACATTTTCAAGAAAATGAACATTCTGGCCTTTGCCTATATTTGCGACGTCATGACGTCGCAAAGTTACCCTTTTTTCCACGTCGATGATCAAAACATCCCAAAATTGATTGGAATAGTTTTCAATAATGAGTTAAAAATATATGAAACTCTTACAATTGTCATTTTCGCACGGCGACGTCATGACGTCGCAAAGTTACACGTTTTTCCACGTCGATGGTCAAACGTTCCCAAAATTGATTGGAATAGTTTTCAATAATGAGTTAAAAATATATGAAACTCTTACAATTGTCATTTTCAAGAAAATGAACATTCTAGCCCTTGTCTATATTTGCGACGTCATGACGTCGCAAAGTTACACGTTTTTCCAAGTCGATGGTCAAACGTTCCCAAGTTTGATTGGAATAGTTTCCAATAATGAGTTAGAAATATATGAAACTCTTACAATTGTCATTTTCAAGAAAATGAACATTCTAGCCCTTGTCTATATTTGCGACGTCATGACGTCGCAAAGTTACACGTTTTTTCACGTCGATGATCAAAACATCCCAAAATTGATTGGAATAGTTTTCAATAATGAGTTAAAAATATATGAAACTCTTACAATTGTCATTTTCAAGAAAATGAACATTCTGGCCTTTGCCTATATTTGCGACGTCATGACGTCGCAAAGTTACACGTTTTTCCACGTCGATGATCAAAACATCCCAAAATTGATTGGAATAGTTTTCAATAATGAGTTAGAAATATATGAAACTCTTAAAATTGTCATTTTCAAGAAAATGAACCTTCTGGCCTTTCTCTATATTTGCGACGTCATGACGTCGCAAAGTTACCCTTTTTTCCACGTCGATAATCAAAACATCCCAAAATTGATTGGAATAGTTTTCAATAATGAGTTAAAAATATATGAAACTCTTATAATTGTCATTTTCAAGAAAATGAACCTTCTGGCCTTTGCCTATATTTGCGACATCATGACGTCGCAAAGTTACACGTTTTTCCACGTCGATGGTCGAACGTTCCCAAAGTTGGTTGGAATAGTTTCAATAATGAGTTAAAAATATCTGAAACTCTTACAGTTGTCATTTTCAAGAAAATGAACATTCTGGCCTTTGCCTATATTTGCGACGTCATGACGTCGCAAAGCTACACGTTTTTCCACGTCGATGATCAAAACATCTCAAAATTGATTGGAATAGTTTTCAATAATGAGTTAGAAATATATGAAACTCTTACAATTGTCATTTTCAAGAAAATGAACATTCTGGCCTTTGCCTATATTTGCGACGTCATGACGTCGCAAAGTTACACGTTTTTCCACGTCGATGGTCAAACGTTCCCAAAATTGATTGGAATAGTTTTCAATAATGAGTTAAAAATATATGAAACTCCTACAATTGTCATTTTCAAGAAAATGAACATTCTAGCCCTTGTCTATATTTGCGACGTCATGACGTCGCAAAGTTACACGTTTTTCCAAGTCGATGGTGAAACGTTCCCAAGTTTGATTGGAATAGTTTCCAATAATGAGTTAGAAATATATGAAACTCTTACAATTGTCATTTTCAAGAAAATGAACATTCTAGCCCTTGTCTATATTTGCGACGTCATGACGTCGCAAAGTTACACGTTTTTCCAAGTCGATGGTCACACGTTCCCAAGTTTGATTGGAATAGTTTCCAATAATGAGTTAGAAATATATGAAACTCTTACAATTGTCATTTTCAAGAAAATGAACATTCTAGCCCTTGTCTATATTTGCGACGTCATGACGTCGCAAAGTTACACGTTTTTTCACGTCGATGATCAAAACATCCCAAAATTGATTGGAATAGTTTTCAATAATGAGTTAAAAATATATGAAACTCTTACAATTGTCATTTTCAAGAAAATGAACATTCTGGCCTTTGCCTATATTTGCGACGTCATGACGTCGCAAAGTTACACGTTTTTCCACGTCGATGATCAAAACATCCCAAAATTGATTGGAATAGTTTTCAATAATGAGTTAGAAATATATGAAACTCTTAAAATTGTCATTTTCAAGAAAATGAACATTCTGGCCTTTGTCTATATTTGCGACGTCATGACGTCGCAAAGTTACACGTTTTTCCACGTCGATTATCAAAACATCCAAAAATTGATTGGAATAGTTTTCAATAATGAGTTAGAAATATATGAAACTCTTATAATTGTCATTTTCAAGAAAATGAACATTCTAGCCCTTGTCTATATTTGCGACGTCATGACGTCGCAAAGTTACACGTTTTTCCACGTCGATTATCAAAACATCCAAAAATTGATTGGAATAGTTTTTAGTAATGAGTTAGAAATATATGAAACTCTTACAATTGTCATTTTCAAGAAAACGAACCTTCTGGCCTTTCTCTATATTTGCGACGTCATGACGTCGCAAAGTTACACATTTTTCCACGTCGATGATCAAAACATCCCAAAATTGATTGGAATAGTTTTCAATAATGAGTTAGAAATATATGAAACTCTTACAATTGTCATTTTCAAGAAAATGAACATTCTAGCCCTTGTCTATATTTGCGACGTCATGACGTCGCAAAGTTACACGTTTTTCCACGTCGATTATCAAAACATCCAAAAATTGATTGGAATAGTTTTCAATAATGAGTTAGAAATATATGAAACTCTTACAATTGTCATTTTCAAGAAAACGAACCTTCTGGCCTTTCTCTATATTTGCGACGTCATGACGTCGCAAAGTTACACATTTTTCCACGTCGATGATCAAAACATCCCAAAATTGATTGGAATAGTTTTCAATAATGAGTTAGAAATATATGAAACTCTTACAATTGTCATTTTCAAGAAAATGAACATTCTGGCCTTTGCCTATATTTGCGACGTCATGACGTCGCAAAGTTACACGTTTTTCCACGTCGATGATCAAAACATCTCAAAATTGATTGGAATAGTTTTCAATAATGAGTTAGAAATATATGAAACTCTTACAATTGTCATTTTCAAGAAAATGAACATTTTGGCCTTTGCCTATATTTGCGACGTCATGACGTCGCAAAGTTACACGTCTTTCCACGTCGATGGTCAAACGTTCCCAAAATTGATTGGAATAGTTTTCAATAATGAGTTAAAAATATATGAAACTCTTACAATTGTCATTTTCAAGAAAATGAACATTCTAGCCCTTGTCTATATTTGCGACGTCATGACGTCGCAAAGTTACACGTTTTTTCAAGTCGATGGTCAAACGTTCCCAAGTTTGATTGGAATAGTTTCCAATAATTAGTTTAAAATATATGAAACTCTTACAATTGTCATTTTCAAGAAAATGAACATTCTGGCCTTTGCCTATATTTGCGACGTCATGACGTCGCAAAGTTACACGTTTTTCCACGTCGATGATCAAAACATCTCAAAATTGATTGGAATAGTTTTCAATAATGAGTTAGAAATATATGAAACTCTCACAATTGTCATTTTCAAGAAAATGAACATTCTGGCCTTTGCCTATATTTGCGACGTCATGACGTCGCAAAGTTACACGTTTTTCCACGTCGATGATCAAAACATCCAAAATTGATTGGAATAGTTTTCAATAATGAGTTAAAAATACATGAAACTCTTACAATTGTCATTTTCAAGAAAATGAACCTTCTGGCCTTTCTCTATATTTGCGACGTCATGACGTCGCAAAGTTACACGTTTTTCCACGTCGATGATCAAAACATCCCAAAGTTGATTGGAATAGTTTTCAATAATGAGTTAGAAATATATGAAACTCTCACAATTGTCATTTTCAAGAAAATGAACATTCTGGCCTTTGCCTATATTTGCGACGTCATGACGTCGCAAAGTTACACGTTTTTCCACGTCGATGATCAAAACATCTCAAAATTGATTGGAATAGTTTTCAATAATGAGTTAGAAATATATGAAACTCTTACAATTGTCATTTTCAAGAAAATGAACATTCTGGCCTTTCTCTATATTTGCGACGTCATGACGTCGCAAAGTTACACGTTTTTCCACGTCGATGATCAAAACATCCCAAAATTGATTGGAATAGTTTTCAATAATGAGTTAGAAATATATGAAACTCTCACAATTGTCATTTTCAAGAAAATGAACATTCTGGCCTTTGCCTATATTTGCGACGTCATGACGTCGCAAAGTTACACGTTTTTCCACGTCGATGGTCGAACATTCCCAAAGTTGGTTGGAATAGTTTCAATAATGAGTTAGAAATATATGAAACTCTTACAGTTGACATTTTCAAGAAAATGAACATTCTGGCCTTTGCCTATATTTGCGACGGCATGACGTCGCAAAGTTACACGTTTTTCCACGTCGATGATCAAAACATCTCAAAATTGATTGGAATAGTTTTCAATAATGAGTTAGAAATATATGAAACTCTTACAATTGTCATTTTCGAGAAAATGAACATTCTGGCCTTTGCCTATATTTGCGACGTCATGACGTCGCAAAGTTACACGTTTTTCCACGTCGATGGTCAAACGTTCCCAAAATTGATTGGAATAGTTTTCAATAATGAGTTAAAAATATATGAAACTCTTACAATTGTCATTTTCAAGAAAATGAACATTCTAGCCCTTGTCTATATTTGCGACGTCATGACGTCGCAAAGTTACACGTTTTTCCAAGTCGATGGTCAAACGTTTCCAAGTTTGATTGGAATAGTTTCCAATAATGAGTTAGAAATATATGAAACTCTTACAATTGTCATTTTCAAGAAAATGAACATTCTAGCCCTTGTCTATATTTACGACGTCATGACGTCGCAAAGTTACACGTTTTTTCACGTCGATGATCAAAACATCCCAAAATTGATTGGAATAGTTTTCAATAATGAGTTAAAAATATATGAAACTCTTACAATTGTCATTTTCAAGAAAATGAACATTCTGGCCTTTGCCTATATTTGCGACGTCATGACGTCGCAAAGTTACACGTTTTTCCACGTCGATGATCAAAACATCCCAAAATTGATTGGAATAGTTTTCAATAATGAGTTAGAAATATATGAAACTCTTAAAATTGTCATTTTCAAGAAAATGAACATTCTGGCCTTTGCCTATATTTGCGACGTCATGACGTCGCAAAGTTACACGTTTTTCCACGTCGATGATCAAAACATCCAAAAATTGATTGGAATAGTTTTCCATAATGAGTTAGAAATATATGAAACTCTTACAATTGTCATTTTCAAGAAAATGAACATTCTGGCCTTTGCCTATATTTGCGACGTCATGACGTCGCAAAGTTACACGTTTTTCCACGTCGATGATCAAAACATCCCAAAATTGATTGGAATAGTTTTCAATAATGAGTTAAAGATATATGAAACTCTTACAATTGTCATTTTCAAGAAAATAAACATTCTGGCCTTTGCCTATATTTGCGACGTCATGACGTCGCAAAGTTACCCTTTTTTCCACGTCGATGATCAAAACATCCCAAAATTGATTGGAATAGTTTTCAATAATGAGTTAAAAATATATGAAACTCTTACAATTGTCATTTTCAAGAAAATGAACATTCTGGCCTTTGCCTATATTTGCGACATCATGACGTCGCAAAGTTACACATTTTTCCACGTCGATGATCAAAACATCTCAAAATTGATTGGAATAGTTTTCAATAATGAGTTGGAAATATATGAAACTCTTACAATTGTCATTTTCAAGAAAATGAACATTCTGGCCTTTGCCTATATTTGCGACGTCATGACGTCGCAAAGTTACACGTTTTTCCACGTCGATGATCAAAACATCCAAAAATTGATTGGAATAGTTTTCAATAATGAGTTAGAAATATATGAAACTCTTACAATTGTCATTTTCAAGAAAATGAACATTCTGGCCTTTGCCTATATTTGCGACGTCATGACGTCGCAAAGTTACACGTTTTTCCACGTCGATGATCAAAACATCCCAAAATTGATTGGAATAGTTTTCAATAATGAGTTAAAAATATATGAAACTCTTACAATTGTCATTTTCAAGAAAATAAACATTCTGGCCTTTGCCTATATTTGCGACGTCATGACGTCGCAAAGTTACCCTTTTTTCCACGTCGATGATCAAAACATCCCAAAATTGATTGGAATAGTTTTCAATAATGAGTTAAAAATATATGAAACTCTTACAATTGTCATTTTCAAGAAAATGAACATTCTGGCCTTTGCCTATATTTGCGACATCATGACGTCGCAAAGTTACACATTTTTCCACGTCGATGATCAAAACATCTCAAAATTGATTGGAATAGTTTTCAATAATGAGTTAGAAATATATGAAACTCTTACAATTGTCATTTTCAAGAAAATGAACATTCTAGCCCTTGTCTATATTTGCGACGTCATGACGTCGCAAAGTTACACGTTTTTCCAAGTCGATGGTCAAACGTTCCCAAGTTTGATTGGAATAGTTTCCAATAATGAGTTAGAAATATATGAAACTCTTACAATTGTCATTTTCAAGAAAATGAACATTCTAGCCCTTGTCTATATTTGCGACGTCATGACGTCGCAAAGTTACACGTTTTTCCAAGTCGATGGTCAAACGTTCCCAAGTTTGATTGGAATAGTTTCCAATAATGAGTTAGAAATATATGAAACTCTTACAATTGTCATTTTCAAGAAAATGAACATTCTAGCCCTTGTCTATATTTGCGACGTCATGACGTCGCAAAGTTACACGTTTTTCCAAGTCGATGGTCACACGTTCCCAAGTTTGATTGGAATAGTTTCCAATAATGAGTTAGAAATATATGAAACTCTTACAATTGTCATTTTCAAGAAAATGAACATTCTAGCCCTTGTCTATATTTGCGACGTCATGACGTCGCAAAGTTACACGTTTTTTCACGTCGATGATCAAAACATCCCAAAATTGATTGGAATAGTTTTCAATAATGAGTTAAAAATATATGAAACTCTTACAATTGTCATTTTCAAGAAAATGAACATTCTGGCCTTTGCCTATATTTGCGACGTCATGACGTCGCAAAGTTACACGTTTTTCCACGTCGATAATCAAAACATCCCAAAATTGATTGGAATAGTTTTCAATAATGAGTTAGAAATATATGAAACTCTTAAAATTGTCATTTTCAAGAAAATGAACATTCTGGCCTTTGTCTATATTTGCGACGTCATGACGTCGCAAAGTTACACGTTTTTCCACGTCGATTATCAAAACATCCAAAAATTGATTGGAATAGTTTTCAATAATGAGTTAGAAATTAATGAAACTCTTATAATTGTCATTTTCAAGAAAATGAACATTCTAGCCCTTGTCTATATTTACGACGTCATGACGTCGCAAAGTTACACGTTTTTTCACGTCGATGATCAAAACATCCCAAAATTGATTGGAATAGTTTTCAATAATGAGTTAAAAATATATGAAACTCTTACAATTGTCATTTTCAAGAAAATGAACATTCTGGCCTTTGCCTATATTTGCGACATCATGACGTCGCAAAGTTACACATTTTTCCACGTCGATGATCAAAACATCTCAAAATTGATTGGAATAGTTTTCAATAATGAGTTAAAAATATATGAAACTCTTACAATTGTCATTTTCAAGAAAATGAACATTCTAGCCCTTGTCTATATTTGCGACGTCATGACGTCGCAAAGTTACACGTTTTTCCACGTCGATTATCAAAACATCCAAAAATTGATTGGAATAGTTTTCAATAATGAGTTAGAAATATATGAAACTCTTACAATTGTCATTTTCAAGAAAACTAACCTTCTGGCCTTTCTCTATATTTGCGACGTCATGACGTCGCAAAGTTACACATTTTTCCACGTCGATGGTCAAAACATCCCAAAATTGATTGGAACAGTTCTTTGAGTCAGAAATATATGCAACTCTTACAATTGTCATTTTCAAGAAAATGAACATTTTGGCCTTTGCCTATATTTGCGACGTCATGACGTCGCAAAGTTACACGTTTTTCCACGTCGATGATCAAAACATCTCAAAATTGATTGGAATAGTTTTCAATAATGAGTTAGAAATATATGAAACTCTTACAATTGTCATTTTCAAGAAAATGAACATTTTGGCCTTTGCCTATATTTGCGACGTCATGACGTCGCAAAGTTACACGTTTTTCCACGTCGATGGTCAAACGTTCCCAAAATTGATTGGAATAGTTTTCAATAATGAGTTAAAAATATATGAAACTCTTACAATTGTCATTTTCAAGAAAATGAACATTCTAGCCCTTGTCTATATTTGCGACGTCATGACGTCGCAAAGTTACACGTTTTTTCAAGTCGATGGTCAAACGTTCCCAAGTTTGATTGGAATAGTTTCCAATAATGAGTTAAAAATATATGAAACTCTTACAATTGTCATTTTCAAGAAAATGAACATTCTGGCCTTTGCCTATATTTGCGACGTCATGACGTCGCAAAGTTACACGTTTTTCCACGTCGATGATCAAAACATCTCAAAATTGATTGGAATAGTTTTCAATAATGAGTTAGAAATATATGAAACTCTCACAATTGTCATTTTCAAGAAAATGAACATTCTGGCCTTTGCCTATATTTGCGACGTCATGACGTCGCAAAGTTACACGTTTTTCCACGTCGATGATCAAAACATCCAAAATTGATTGGAATAGTTTTCAATAATGAGTTAAAAATATATGAAACTCTTACAATTGTCATTTTCAAGAAAATGAACCTTCTGGCCTTTCTCTATATTTGCGACGTCATGACGTCGCAAAGTTACACGTTTTTCCACGTCGATGATCAAAACATCCCAAAGTTGATTGGAATAGTTTTCAATAATGAGTTAGAAATATATGAAACTCTCACAATTGTCATTTTCAAGAAAATGAACATTCTGGCCTTTGCCTATATTTGCGACGTCATGACGTCGCAAAGTTACACGTTTTTCCACGTCGATGATCAAAACATCTCAAAATTGATTGGAATAGTTTTCAATAATGAGTTAGAAATATATGAAACTCTCACAATTGTCATTTTCAAGAAAATGAACATTCTGGCCTTTCTCTATATTTGCGACGTCATGACGTCGCAAAGTTACACGTTTTTCCACGTCGATGATCAAAACATCTCAAAATTGATTGGAATAGTTTTCAATGATGAGTTAGAAATATATGAAACTCTTACAATTGTCATTTTCAAGAAAATGAACATTCTGGCCTTTCTCTATATTTGCGACGTCATGACGTCGCAAAGTTACACGTTTTTCCACGTCGATGGTCAAACGTTCCCAAAATTGATTGGAATAGTTTTCAATAATGAGTTAAAAATATATGAAACTCTTACAATTGTCATTTTCAAGAAAATGAACATTCTAGCCCTTGTCTATATTTGCGACGTCATGACGTCGCAAAGTTACACGTTTTTCCAAGTCGATGGTCAAACGTTCCCAAGTTTGATTGGAATAGTTTCCAATAATGAGTTAGAAATATATGAAACTCTTACAATTGTCATTTTCAAGAAAATGAACATTCTAGCCCTTGTCTATATTTGCGACGTCATGACGTCGCAAAGTTACACGTTTTTTCACGTCGATGATCAAAACATCCCAAAATTGATTGGAATAGTTTTCAATAATGAGTTAAAAATATATGAAACTCTTACAATTGTCATTTTCAAGAAAATGAACATTCTGGCCTTTGCCTATATTTGCGACGTCATGACGTCGCAAAGTTACACGTTTTTCCACGTCGATGATCAAAACATCCCAAAATTGATTGGAATAGTTTTCAATAATGAGTTAGAAATATATGAAACTCTTAAAATTGTCATTTTCAAGAAAATGAACCTTCTGGCCTTTCTCTATATTTGCGACGTCATGACGTCGCAAAGTTACACGTTTTTCCACGTCGATGATCATAACATCCAAAAATTGATTGGAATAGTTTTCAATAATGAGTTAGAAATATATGAAACTCTTATAATTGTCATTTTCAAGAAAATGAACATTCTAGCCCTTGTCTATATTTGCGACGTCATGACGTCGCGAAACTACACGTTTTTCCACGTCGATGATCAAAACATCCCAAAATTGATTGGAATAGTTTTCAATAATGAGTTAGAAATATATGAAACTCTTACAATTGTCATTTTCAAGAAAATGAACATTCTGGCCTTTGCCTATATTTGCGACGTCATGACGTCGCAAAGTTACACGTTTTTCCACGTCGATGATCAAAACATCCCAAAATTGATTGGAATAGTTTTCAATAATGAGTTAGAAATATATGAAACTCTTACAATTGTCATTTTCAAGAAAACGAACCTTCTGGCCTTTCTCTATATTTGCGACGTCATGACGTCGCAAAGCTACACGTTTTTCCACGTCGATGATCAAAACATCTCAAAATTGATTGGAATAGTTTTCAATAATGAGTTAGAAATATATGAAACTCTTACAATTGTCATTTTCAAGAAAATGAACATTTTGGCCTTTGCCTATATTTGCGACGTCATGACGTCGCAAAGTTACACGTTTTTTCACGTCGATGATCAAAACATCCCAAAATTGATTGGAATAGTTTTCAATAATGAGTTAAAAATATATGAAACTCTTACAATTGTCATTTTCAAGAAAATGAACCTTCTGGCCTTTGCCTATATTTGCGACGTCATGACGTCGCAAAGTTACACGTTTTTCCACGTCGATGATCAAAACATCCCAAAATTGATTGGAATAGTTTTCAATAATGAGTTAGAAATATATGAAACTCTCACAATTGTCATTTTCAAGAAAATGAACATTCTGGCCTTTGCCTATATTTGCGACGTCATGACGTCGCAAAGTTACACGTTTTTCCACGTCGATGATCAAAACATCTCAAAATTGATTGGAATAGTTTTCAATAATGAGTTAGAAATATATGAAACTCTTACAATTGTCATTTTCAAGAAAATGAACATTCTGGCCTTTCTCTATATTTGCGACGTCATGACGTCGCAAAGTTACACGTTTTTCCACGTCGATGATCAAAACATCTCAAAATTGATTGGAATAGTTTTCAATAATGAGTTAGAAATATATGAAACTCTTACATTTGTCATTTTCAAGAAAATGAACATTCTGGCCTTTCTCTATATTTGCGACGTCATGACGTCGCAAAGTTACACGTTTTTCCACGTCGATGGTCAAACGTTCCAAAAATTGATTGGAATAGTTTTCAATAATGAGTTAAAAATATATGAAACTCTTACAATTGTCATTTTCAAGAAAATGAACATTCTAGCCCTTGTCTATATTTGCGACGTCATGACGTCGCAAAGTTACACGTTTTTCCAAGTCGATGGTCAAACGTTCCCAAGTTTGATTGGAATAGTTTCCAATAATGAGTTAGAAATATATGAAACTCTTACAATTGTCATTTTCAAGAAAATGAACATTCTAGCCCTTGTCTATATTTGCGACGTCATGACGTCGCAAAGTTACACGTTTTTTCACGTCGATGATCAAAACATCCCAAAATTGATTGGAATAGTTTTCAATAATGAGTTAAAAATATATGAAACTCTTACAATTGTCATTTTCAAGAAAATGAACATTCTGGCCTTTGCCTATATTTGCGACGTCATGACGTCGCAAAGTTACACGTTTTTCCACGTCGATGATCAAAACATCCCAAAATTGATTGGAATAGTTTTCAATAATGAGTTAAAAATATATGAAACTCTTACAATTGTCATTTTCAAGAAAATGAACATTCTGGCCTTTGCCTATATTTGCGACATCATGACGTCGCAAAGTTACACGTTTTTCCACGTCGATGGTCAAACGTTCCAAAAATTGATTGGAATAGTTTTCAATAATGAGTTAAAAATATATGAAACTCTTACAATTGTCATTTTCAAGAAAATGAACATTCTAGCCCTTGTCTATATTTGCGACGTCATGACGTCGCAAAGTTACACGTTTTTCCAAGTCGATGGTCAAACGTTCCCAAGTTTGTTTGGAATAGTTTCCAATAATGAGTTAGAAATATATGAAACTCTTACAATTGTCATTTTCAAGAAAATGAACATTCTAGCCCTTGTCTATATTTGCGACGTCATGACGTCGCAAAGTTACACGTTTTTTCACGTCGATGATCAAAACATCCCAAAATTGATTGGAATAGTTTTCAATAATGAGTTAAAAATATATGAAACTCTTACAATTGTCATTTTCAAGAAAATGAACATTCTGGCCTTTGCCTATATTTGCGACGTCATGACGTCGCAAAGTTACACGTTTTTCCACGTCGATGATCAAAACATCCCAAAATTGATTGGAATAGTTTTCAATAATGAGTTAAAAATATATGAAACTCTTACAATTGTCATTTTCAAGAAAATGAACATTCTGGCCTTTGCCTATATTTGCGACATCATGACGTCGCAAAGTTACACGTTTTTCTACGTCGATGGTCGAACGTTCCCAAAGTTGGTTGGAATAGTTTCAATAATGAGTTAAAAATATCTGAAACTCTTACAGTTGTCATTTTCAAGAAAATGAACATTCTGGCCTTTGCCTATATTTGCGACGTCATGACGTCGCAAAGCTACACGTTTTTCCACGTCGATGATCAAAACATCCCAAAATTGATTGGAATAGTTTTCAATAATGAGTTAGAAATATATGAATTTCTTACAATTGTCATTTTCAAGAAAATGAACCTTCTGGCCTTTCTCTATATTTGCGACGTCATGACGTCGCAAAGTTACACGTTTTTCCACGTCGATGATCAAAACATCCAAAAATTGATTGGAATAGTTTTCAATAATGAGTTAGAAATATATGAAACTCTTATAATTGTCATTTTCAAGAAAATGAACATACTGGCCTTTGCCTATATTTGCGACGTCATGACGTCGCAAAGTTACACGTTTTTCCACGTCGATGATCAAAACATCCCAAAATTGATTGGAATAGTTTTCAATAATGAGTTAGAAATATATGAAACTCTTACAATTGTCATTTTCAAGAAAACGAACCTTCTGGCCTTTCTCTATATTTGCGACGTCATGACGTCGCAAAGCTACACGTTTTTCCACGTCGATGATCAAAACATCTCAAAATTGATTGGAATAGTTTTCAATAATGAGTTAGAAATATATGAAACTCTTACAATTGTCATTTTCAAGAAAATGAACATTTTGGCCTTTGCCTATATTTGCGACGTCATGACGTCGCAAAGTTACACGTTTTTTCACGTCGATGATCAAAACATCCCAAAATTGATTGGAATAGTTTTCAATAATGAGTTAAAAATATATGAAACTCTTACAATTGTCATTTTCAAGAAAATGAACCTTCTGGCCTTTGCCTATATTTGCGACGTCATGACGTCGCAAAGTTACACGTTTTTCCACGTCGATGATCAAAACATCCCAAAATTGATTGGAATAGTTTTCAATAATGAGTTAGAAATATATGAAACTCTCACAATTGTCATTTTCAAGAAAATGAACATTCTGGCCTTTGCCTATATTTGCGACGTCATGACGTCGCAAAGTTACACGTTTTTCCACGTCGATGATCAAAACATCTCAAAATTGATTGGAATAGTTTTCAATAATGAGTTAGAAATATATGAAACTCTTACAATTGTCATTTTCAAGAAAATGAACATTCTGGCCTTTCTCTATATTTGCGACGTCATGACGTCGCAAAGTTACACGTTTTTCCACGTCGATAATCAAAACATCTCAAAATTGATTGGAATAGTTTTCAATAATGAGTTAGAAATATATGAAACTCTTACAATTGTCATTTTCAAGAAAATGAACATTCTGGCCTTTCTCTATATTTGCGACGTCATGACGTCGCAAAGTTACACGTTTTTCCACGTCGATGGTCAAACGTTCCCAAAATTGATTGGAATAGTTTTCAATAATGAGTTAAAAATATATGAAACTCTTACAATTGTCATTTTCAAGAAAATGAACATTCTAGCCCTTGTCTATATTTGCGACGTCATGACGTCGCAAAGTTACACGTTTTTCCAAGTCGATGGTCAAACGTTCCCAAGTTTGATTGGAATAGTTTCCAATAATGAGTTAGAAATATATGAAACTCTTACAATTGTCATTTTCAAGAAAATGAACATTCTAGCCCTTGTCTATATTTGCGACGTCATGACGTCGCAAAGTTACACGTTTTTTCACGTCGATGATCAAAACATCCCAAAATTGATTGGAATAGTTTTCAATAATGAGTTAAAAATATATGAAACTCTTACAATTGTCATTTTCAAGAAAATGAACATTCTGGCCTTTGCCTATATTTGCGACGTCATGACGTCGCAAAGTTACACGTTTTTCCACGTCGATGATCAAAACATCCCAAAATTGATTGGAATAGTTTTCAATAATGAGTTAGAAATATATGAAACTCTTAAAATTGTCATTTTCAAGAAAATGAACCTTCTGGCCTTTCTCTATATTTGCGACGTCATGACGTCGCAAAGTTACCCTTTTTCCACGTCGATAATCAAAACATCCCAAAATTGATTGGAATAGTTTTCAATAATGAGTTAAAAATATATGAAACTCTTACAATTGTCATTTTCAAGAAAATGAACATTCTGGCCTTTGCCTATATTTGCGACATCATGACGTCGCAAAGTTACACGTTTTTCCACATCGATGGTCGAACGTTCCCAAAGTTGGTTGGAATAGTTTCAATAATGAGTTAAAAATATCTGAAACTCTTACAGTTGTCATTTTCAAGAAAATGAACATTCTGGCCTTTGCCTATATTTGCGACGTCATGACGTCGCAAAGCTACACGTTTTTCCACGTCGATGATCAAAACATCCCAAAATTGATTGGAATAGTTTTCAATAATGAGTTAGAAATATATGAAACTCTTACAATTGTCATTTTCAAGAAAATGAACCTTCTGGCCTTTCTCTATATTTGCGACGTCATGACGTCGCAAAGTTACACGTTTTTCCACGTCGATGATCAAAACATCCAAAAATTGATTGGAATAGTTTTCAATAATGAGTTAGAAATATATGAAACTCTTATAATTGTCATTTTCAAGAAAATGAACATTCTAGCCCTTGTCTATATTTGCGACGTCATGACGTCGCGAAACTACACGTTTTTCCACGTCGATGATCAAAACATCCCAAAATTGATTGGAATAGTTTTCAATAATGAGTTAGAAATATATGAAACTCTTACAATTGTCATTTTCAAGAAAATGAACATTCTGGCCTTTGCCTATATTTGCGACGTCATGACGTCGCAAAGTTACACGTTTTTCCACGTCGATGATCAAAACATCCCAAAATTGATTGGAATAGTTTTCAATAATGAGTTAGAAATATATGAAACTCTTACAATTGTCATTTTCAAGAAAACGAACCTTCTGGCCTTTCTCTATATTTGCGACGTCATGACGTCGCAAAGCTACACGTTTTTCCACGTCGATGATCAAAACATCTCAAAATTGATTGGAATAGTTTTCAATAATGAGTTAGAAATATATGAAACTCTTACAATTGTCATTTTCAAGAAAATGAACATTTTGGCCTTTGCCAATATTTGCGACGTCATGACGTCGCAAAGTTACACGTTTTTTCACGTCGATGATCAAAACATCCCAAAATTGATTGGAATTGTTTTCAATAATGAGTTAAAAATATATGAAACTCTTACAATTGTCATTTTCAAGAAAATGAACATTCTGGCCTTTGCCTATATTTGCGACGTCATGACGTCGCAAAGTTACACGTTTTTCCACGTCGATGATCAAAACATCTCAAAATTGATTGGAATAGTTTTCAATAATGAGTTAGAAATATATGAAACTCTTAAAATTGTCATTTTCAAAAAAATGAACCTTCTGGCCTTTCTCTATATTTGCGACGTCATGACGTCGCAAAGTTACACGTTTTTCCACGTTGATGATCAAAACATCCAAAAATTGATTGGAATAGTTTTCAATTATGAGTTAGAAATATATGAAACTCTTATAATTGTCATTTTCAAGAAAATGAACATTCTAGCCCTTGTCTATATTTGCGACGTCATGACGTCGCAAAGTTACACGTTTTTCCACCTCGATGATCAAAACATCCCAAAATTGATTGGAATAGTTTTCAATAATGAGTTAGAAATATATGAAACTCTTACAATTGTCATTTTCAAGAAAATGAACATTCTAGCCCTTGTCTATATTTGCGACGTCATGACGTCGCGAAACTACACGTTTTTCCACGTCGATGATCAAAACATCCCAAAATTGATGGGAATAGTTTTCAATAATGAGTTAGAAATATATGAAACTCTTACAATTGTCATTTTCAAGAAAATGAACATTCTGGCCTTTGCCTATATTTGCGACGTCATGACGTCGCAAAGTTACACGTTTTTCCACGTCGATGATCAAAACATCCCAAAATTGATTGGAATAGTTTTCAATAATGAGTTAGAAATATATGAAACTCTTACAATTGTCATTTTCAAGAAAACGAACCTTCTGGCCTTTCTCTATATTTGCGACGTCATGACGTCGCAAAGCTACACGTTTTTCCACGTCGATGATCAAAACATCCAAAAATTGATTGGAATAGTTTTCAATAATGAGTTAGAAATATATGAAACTCTTATAATTGTCATTTTCAAGAAAATGAACATTCTAGCCCTTGTCTATATTTGCGACGTCATGACGTCGCAAAGTTACACGTTTTTCCACCTCGATGATCAAAACATCCCGAAATTGATTGGAATAGTTTTCAATAATGAGTTAGAAATATATGAAACTCTTACAATTGTCATTTTCAAGAAAATGAACATTCTAGCCCTTGTCTATATTTGCGACGTCATGACGTCGCAAAGTTACACATTTTTCCACGTCGATGATCAAAACATCTCAAAATTGATTGGAATAGTTTTCAATAATGAGTTAGAAAGATATGAAACTCTTACAATTGTCATTTTCAAGAAAATGAACATTTTGGCCTTTGCCTATATTTGCGACGTCATGACGTCGCAAAGTTACACGTTTTTCCACGTCGATGGTCAAACGTTCCCAAAATGGATTGGAATAGTTTTCAATAATGAGTTAAAAATATATGAAACTCTTACAATTGTCATTTTCAAGAAAATGAACATTCTAGCCCTTGTCTATATTTGCGACGTCATGACGTCGCAAAGTTACACGTTTTTCCAAGTCGATGGTCAAACGTTCCCAAGTTTGATTGGAATAGTTTCCAATAATGAGTTAAAAATATATGAAACTCTTACAATTGTCATTTTCAAGAAAATGAACATTCTAGCCCTTGTCTATATTTGCGACGTCATGACGTCGCAAAGTTACACGTTTTTCCAAGTCGATGATCAAAACATCTCAAAATTGATTGTAATAGTTTTCAATAATGAGTTAGAAATATATGAAACTCTCACAATTGTCATTTTCAAGAAAATGAACCTTCTGGCCGTTGTCTATATTTGCGACGTCATGACGTCGCAAAGTTACACATTTTTCCACGTCGATGATCAAAACATCTCAAAATTGATCGAAATAGTTTTCAATAATGAGTTAGAAATATATGAAACTCTTACAATTGTCATTTTCAAGAAAATGAACATTCTGGCCTTTGCCTATATTTGCGACGTCATTACGTCGCAAAGTTACACGTTTTTCCACGTCGATGATCAAAACATTCCAAAATTGATTGGACTAGTTTTCAGTAATGAGTTAGAAATATATGAAACTCTTACAATTGTCATTTTCAAGAAAATGAACCTTCTGGCCTTTGTCCATATTTGCGACGTCATGACGTCGCAAAGTTACACGTTTTTCCACGTCGATGATCAAAACATCCCAAAATTGATTAGAATAGTTTTCAATAATGAGTTAAAAATATCTGAAACTCTTACAATTGTCATTTTCAAGAAAATGAACATTCTGGCCTTTGCCTATATTTGCGACGTCATGACGTCGCAAAGTTACACGTTTTTCCACGTCGATGGTCAAAACATCCCAAAATTGATTGGAACAGTTCTCAATAATGAGTCAGAAATATATGAAACTCTTACAATTGTCATTTTCAAGAAAATGAACATTCTAGCCCTTGTCTATATTTGCGACGTCATGACGTCGCAAAGTTACACGTTTTTCCACGTCGATGATCAAAACATCCCAAAATTGATTGGAATAGTTTTCAATAATGAGTTAGAAATATATGAAACTCTTACAATTGTCATTTTCAAGAAAATGAACATTCTGGCCTTTGCCTATATTTGCGACGTCATGACGTCGCAAAGTTACACGTTTTTCCACGTCGATGGTCAAAACATCCCAAAATTGATTGGAACAGTTCTCAATAATGAGTCAGAAATATATGAAACTCTTACAATTGTCATTTTCAAGAAAATGAACATTCTAGCCCTTGTCTATATTTGCGACGTCATGACGTCGCAAAGTTACACGTTTTTCCACGTCGATGATCAAAACATCCCAAAATTGATTGGAATAGTTTTCAATAATGAGTTAGAAATATATGAAACTCTTAAAATTGTCATTTTCAAGAAAATGAACCTTCTGGCCTTTCTCTATATTTGCGACGTCATGACGTCGCAAAGTTACACATTTTTCCACGTCGATGATCAAAACATCTCAAAATTGATTGGAATAGTTTTCAATAATGAGTTAGAAATATATGAAACTCTTACAATTGTCATTTTCAAGAAAATGAACATTCTGGCCTTTGCCTATATTTGCGACGTCATGACGTCGCAAAGTTACACGTTTTTCCACGTCGATGGTCAAACGTTCCCAAAATTGATTGGAATAGTTTTCAATAATGATATAAAAATATATGAAACTCTTACAATTGTCATTTTCAAGAAAATGAACATTCTGGCCTTTGCCTATATTTGCGACGTCATGACGTCGCAAAGTTACACGTTTTTCCACGTCGATGATCAAAACATCCCAAAATTGATTGGAATAGTTTTCAATAATGAGTTAGAAATATATGAAACTCTTAAAATTGTCATTTTCAAGAAAATAAACCTTCTGGCCTTTCTCTATATTTGCGACGTCATGACGTCGCAAAGTTACACGTTTTTCCACGTCGATGATCAAAACATCCCAAAATTGATTGGAATAGTTCTCAATAATGAGTTAGAAAAATATGAAACTCTTACAATTGTCATTTTCAAGAAAATGAACATTCTGGCCTTTGCCTATATTTGCGACGTCATGACGTCGCAAAGTTACACGTTTTTCCACGTCGATGGTCAAAACATCCCAAAATTGATTGGAACAGTTTTTGATAATGAGTCAGAAATATATGAAACTCTTACAATTGTCATTTTCAAGAAAATGAACATTCTGGCCTTTGCCTATATTTGCGACGTCATGACGTCGCAAAGTTACACGTTTTTCCACGTCGATGATCAAAACATCCCAAAATTGATTGGAATAGTTTTCAATAATGAGTTAGAAATATATGAAACTCTTACAATTGTCATTTTCAAGAAAACGAACCTTCTGGCCTTTCTCTATATTTGCGACGTCATGACGTCGCAAAGTTACACGTTTTTCCACGTCGATGATCAAAACATCCCAAAATTGATTGGAATAGTTTTCAATAATGATATAAAAATATATGAAACTCTTACAATTGTCATTTTCAAGAAAATGAACATTCTAGCCCTTGTCTAAATTTGCGACGTCATGACGTCGCAAAGTTACACGTTTTTCCACGTCGATGATCAAAACATCCCAAAATTGATTGGAATAGTTTTCAATAATGAGTTAGAAATATATGAAACTCTTACAATTGTCATTTTCAAGAAAATGAACATTCTGGCCTTTGCCTATATTTGCGACGTCATGACGTCGCAAAGTTACACATTTTTCCACGTCGATGATAAAAACATCTCAAAATTGATTGGAATAGTTTTCAATAATGAGTTAGAAACATATGAAACTCTTACAATTGTCATTTTCAAGAAAATGAACATTCTGGCCCTTGTCTATATTTGCGACGTCATGACGTCGCAAAGTTACAGGTTTTTTCACGTCGATGATCAAAACATCCCAAAATTGATTGGAACAGTTCTTAATAATGAGTCAGAAATATATGAAACTCTTACAATTGTCATTTTCAAGAAAATGAACATTCTGGCCTTTGCCTATATTTGCGACGTCATGACGTCGCAAAGTTACACGTTTTTCCACGTCGATGGTCAAAACATCCCAAAATTGATCGGAACAGTTCTTAATAATGAGTCAGAAGTATATGAAACTCTTACAATTGTCATTTTCAAGAAAATGAACATTCTAGCCCTTGTCTATATTTGCGACGTCATGACGTCGCAAAGTTACACGTTTTTCCACGTCGATGATCAAAACATCCCAAAATTGATTGGAATAGTTTTCAATAATGAGTAAAAATATATGAAACTCTTACAATTGTCATTTTCAAGAAAATGAACATTCTGGCCTTTGCCTATATTTGCGACGTCATGACGTCGCAAAGTTACACGTTTTTCCACGTCGATGATCAAAACATCCCAAAATTGATTGGAATAGTTTTCAATAATGAGTTAGAAATATATGAAACTCTTACAATTGTCATTTTCAAGAAAATGAACATTCTGGCCTTTGCCTATATTTTACACGTTTTTCCACGTCGATGATCAAAACATCCCAAAATTGATTGGAATAGTTTTCAATAATGAGTTAAAAATATATGAAACTCTTACAATTGTCATTTTCAAGAAAATGAACATTCTGGCCTTTGCCTATATTTGCGACGTCATGACGTCGCAAAGTTACACGTTTTCCCACGTCGATGGTCAAAACATCCCAAAATTGATTGGAACAGTTCTTAATAATGAGTCAGAAATATATGAAACTTTACAATTGTCATTTTCAAGAAAATGAACATTCTAGCCCTTGTCTATATTTGCGACGTCATGACGTCGCAAAGTTACACGTTTTTCCACGTCGATGGTCAAAACATCCCAAAATTGATTGGAACAGTTCTTGATAATGAGTCAGAAATATATGAAACTCTTACAATTGTCATTTTCAAGAAAATGAACATTCTAGCCCTTGTCTATATTTGCGACGTCATGACGTCGCAAAGTTACACGCTTTTCCGCGTCGATGATCAAAACAACCCAAAATTGATTGGAATAGTTTTCAATAATGAGTAAAAATATATGAAACTCTTACAATTGTCATTTTCAAGAAAATGAACATTCTGGCCTTTGCCTACATTTGCGACGTCATGACGTCGCAAAGTTACACGTTTTTCCACGTCGATGATCAAAACATCCCAAAATTGATTGGAATAGTTTTCAATAATGAGTTAGAAATATATGAAACTCTTAAAATTGTCATTTTCAAGAAAATGAACATTCTGGCCTTTCTCTATATTTGCGACGTCATGACGTCGCAAAGTTACACGTTTTTCCACGTCGATGATCAAAACATCCCAAAATTGATTGGAATAGTTTTCAATAATGAGTTAGAAATATATGAAACTCTTACAATTGTCATTTTCAAGAAAATGAACATTCTGGCCTTTGCCTATATTTGCGACGTCATGACGTCGCAAAGTTACACGTTTTTCCACGTCGATGATCAAAACATCCCAAAATTGATTGGAATAGTTTTCATTAATGAGTTAGAAATATATGAAACTCTTAAAATTGTCATTTTCAAGAAAATGAACATTCTGGCCTTTCTCTATATTTGCGACGTCATGACGTCGCAAAGTTACACGTTTTTCCACGTCGATGATCAAAACATCCCAAAATTGATTGGAATAGTTTTCAATAATGAGTTAGAAATATATGAAACTCTTACAATTGTCATTTTCAAGAAAATGAACATTCTGGCCTTTGCCTATATTTGCGACGTCATGACGTCGCAAAGTTACACGTTTTTCCACGTCGATGGTCAAAACATCCCAAAATTGATTGGAACAGTTCTCAATAATGAGTCAGAAATATATGAAACTCTTACAATTGTCATTTTCAAGAAAATGAACATTCTAGCCCTTGTCTATATTTGCGACGTCATGACGTCGCAAAGTTACACGTTTTTCCACGTCGATGATCAAAACATCCCAAAATTGATTGGAATAGTTTTCAATAATGAGTTAGAAATATATGAAACTCTTACAATTGTCATTTTCAAGAAAATGAACATTCTGGCCTTTGCCTATATTTGCGACGTCATGACGTCGCAAAGTTACACGTTTTTCCACGTCGATGGTCAAAACATCCCAAAATTGATTGGAACAGTTCTCAATAATGAGTCAGAAATATATGAAACTCTTACAAATGTCATTTTCAAGAAAATGAACATTCTAGCCCTTGTCTATATTTGCGACGTCATGACGTCGCAAAGTTACACGTTTTTCCACGTCGATGATCAAAACATCCCAAAATTGATTGGAATAGTTTTCAATAATGAGTTAGAAATATATGAAACTCTTACAATTGTCATTTTCAAGAAAACGAACCTTCTGGCCTTTCTCTATATTTGCGACGTCATGACGTCGCAAAGCTACACGTTTTTCCACGTCGATGATCAAAACATCCAAAAATTGATTGGAATAGTTTTCAATAATGAGTTAGAAATATATGAAACTCTTATAATTGTCATTTTCAAGAAAATGAACATTCTAGCCCTTGTCTATATTTGCGACGTCATGACGTCGCAAAGTTACACGTTTTTCCACCTCGATGATCAAAACATCCCGAAATTGATTGGAATAGTTTTCAATAATGAGTTAGAAATATATGAAACTCTTACAATTGTCATTTTCAAGAAAATGAACATTCTAGCCCTTGTCTATATTTGCGACGTCATGACGTCGCAAAGTTACACATTTTTCCACGTCGATGATCAAAACATCTCAAAATTGATTGGAATAGTTTTCAATAATGAGTTAGAAAGATATGAAACTCTTACAATTGTCATTTTCAAGAAAATGAACATTTTGGCCTTTGCCTATATTTGCGACGTCATGACGTCGCAAAGTTACACGTTTTTCCACGTCGATGGTCAAACGTTCCCAAAATGGATTGGAATAGTTTTCAATAATGAGTTAAAAATATATGAAACTCTTACAATTGTCATTTTCAAGAAAATGAACATTCTAGCCCTTGTCTATATTTGCGACGTCATGACGTCGCAAAGTTACACGTTTTTCCAAGTCGATGGTCAAACGTTCCCAAGTTTGATTGGAATAGTTTCCAATAATGAGTTAAAAATATATGAAACTCTTACAATTGTCATTTTCAAGAAAATGAACATTCTAGCCCTTGTCTATATTTGCGACGTCATGACGTCGCAAAGTTACACGTTTTTCCAAGTCGATGATCAAAACATCTCAAAATTGATTGTAATAGTTTTCAATAATGAGTTAGAAATATATGAAACTCTCACAATTGTCATTTTCAAGAAAATGAACCTTCTGGCCGTTGTCTATATTTGCGACGTCATGACGTCGCAAAGTTACACATTTTTCCACGTCGATGATCAAAACATCTCAAAATTGATCGAAATAGTTTTCAATAATGAGTTAGAAATATATGAAACTCTTACAATTGTCATTTTCAAGAAAATGAACATTCTGGCCTTTGCCTATATTTGCGACGTCATTACGTCGCAAAGTTACACGTTTTTCCACGTCGATGATCAAAACATCCCAAAATTGATGGAATAGTTTTCAGTAATGAGTTAGAAATATATGAAACTCTTACAATTGTCATTTTCAAGAAAATGAACCTTCTGGCCTTTGTCCATATTTGCGACGTCATGACGTCGCAAAGTTACACGTTTTTCCACGTCGATGATCAAAACATCCCAAAATTGATTAGAATAGTTTTCAATAATGAGTTAAAAATATCTGAAACTCTTACAATTGTCATTTTCAAGAAAATGAACATTCTGGCCTTTGCCTATATTTGCGACGTCATGACGTCGCAAAGTTACACGTTTTTCCACGTCGATGGTCAAAACATCCCAAAATTGATTGGAACAGTTCTCAATAATGAGTCAGAAATATATGAAACTCTTACAATTGTCATTTTCAAGAAAATGAACATTCTAGCCCTTGTCTATATTTGCGACGTCATGACGTCGCAAAGTTACACGTTTTTCCACGTCGATGATCAAAACATCCCAAAATTGATTGGAATAGTTTTCAATAATGAGTTAGAAATATATGAAACTCTTACAATTGTCATTTTCAAGAAAATGAACATTCTGGCCTTTGCCTATATTTGCGACGTCATGACGTCGCAAAGTTACACGTTTTTCCACGTCGATGGTCAAAACATCCCAAAATTGATTGGAACAGTTCTCAATAATGAGTCAGAAATATATGAAACTCTTACAATTGTCATTTTCAAGAAAATGAACATTCTAGCCCTTGTCTATATTTGCGACGTCATGACGTCGCAAAGTTACACGTTTTTCCACGTCGATGATCAAAACATCCCAAAATTGATTGGAATAGTTTTCAATAATGAGTTAGAAATATATGAAACTCTTAAAATTGTCATTTTCAAGAAAATGAACCTTCTGGCCTTTCTCTATATTTGCGACGTCATGACGTCGCAAAGTTACACATTTTTCCACGTCGATGATCAAAACATCTCAAAATTGATTGGAATAGTTTTCAATAATGAGTTAGAAATATATGAAACTCTTACAATTGTCATTTTCAAGAAAATGAACATTCTGGCCTTTGCCTATATTTGCGACGTCATGACGTCGCAAAGTTACACGTTTTTCCACGTCGATGGTCAAACGTTCCCAAAATTGATTGGAATAGTTTTCAATAATGATATAAAAATATATGAAACTCTTACAATTGTCATTTTCAAGAAAATGAACATTCTGGCCTTTGCCTATATTTGCGACGTCATGACGTCGCAAAGTTACACGTTTTTCCACGTCGATGATCAAAACATCCCAAAATTGATTGGAATAGTTTTCAATAATGAGTTAGAAATATATGAAACTCTTAAAATTGTCATTTTCAAGAAAATAAACCTTCTGGCCTTTCTCTATATTTGCGACGTCATGACGTCGCAAAGTTACACGTTTTTCCACGTCGATGATCAAAACATCCCAAAATTGATTGGAATAGTTCTCAATAATGAGTTAGAAAAATATGAAACTCTTACAATTGTCATTTTCAAGAAAATGAACATTCTGGCCTTTGCCTATATTTGCGACGTCATGACGTCGCAAAGTTACACGTTTTTCCACGTCGATGGTCAAAACATCCCAAAATTGATTGGAACAGTTTTTGATAATGAGTCAGAAATATATGAAACTCTTACAATTGTCATTTTCAAGAAAATGAACATTCTGGCCTTTGCCTATATTTGCGACGTCATGACGTCGCAAAGTTACACGTTTTTCCACGTCGATGATCAAAACATCCCAAAATTGATTGGAATAGTTTTCAATAATGAGTTAGAAATATATGAAACTCTTACAATTGTCATTTTCAAGAAAACGAACCTTCTGGCCTTTCTCTATATTTGCGACGTCATGACGTCGCAAAGTTACACGTTTTTCCACGTCGATGATCAAAACATCCCAAAATTGATTGGAATAGTTTTCAATAATGATATAAAAATATATGAAACTCTTACAATTGTCATTTTCAAGAAAATGAACATTCTAGCCCTTGTCTAAATTTGCGACGTCATGACGTCGCAAAGTTACACGTTTTTCCACGTCGATGATCAAAACATCCCAAAATTGATTGGAATAGTTTTCAATAATGAGTTAGAAATATATGAAACTCTTACAATTGTCATTTTCAAGAAAATGAACATTCTGGCCTTTGCCTATATTTGCGACGTCATGACGTCGCAAAGTTACACATTTTTCCACGTCGATGATAAAAACATCTCAAAATTGATTGGAATAGTTTTCAATAATGAGTTAGAAACATATGAAACTCTTACAATTGTCATTTTCAAGAAAATGAACATTCTGGCCCTTGTCTATATTTGCGACGTCATGACGTCGCAAAGTTACAGGTTTTTTCACGTCGATGATCAAAACATCCCAAAATTGATTGGAACAGTTCTTAATAATGAGTCAGAAATATATGAAACTCTTACAATTGTCATTTTCAAGAAAATGAACATTCTGGCCTTTGCCTATATTTGCGACGTCATGACGTCGCAAAGTTACACGTTTTTCCACGTCGATGGTCAAAACATCCCAAAATTGATCGGAACAGTTCTTAATAATGAGTCAGAAGTATATGAAACTCTTACAATTGTCATTTTCAAGAAAATGAACATTCTAGCCCTTGTCTATATTTGCGACGTCATGACGTCGCAAAGTTACACGTTTTTCCACGTCGATGATCAAAACATCCCAAAATTGATTGGAATAGTTTTCAATAATGAGTAAAAATATATGAAACTCTTACAATTGTCATTTTCAAGAAAATGAACATTCTGGCCTTTGCCTATATTTGCGACGTCATGACGTCGCAAAGTTACACGTTTTTCCACGTCGATGATCAAAACATCCCAAAATTGATTGGAATAGTTTTCAATAATGAGTTAGAAATATATGAAACTCTTACAATTGTCATTTTCAAGAAAATGAACATTCTGGCCTTTGCCTATATTTTACACGTTTTTCCACGTCGATGATCAAAACATCCCAAAATTGATTGGAATAGTTTTCAATAATGAGTTAAAAATATATGAAACTCTTACAATTGTCATTTTCAAGAAAATGAACATTCTGGCCTTTGCCTATATTTGCGACGTCATGACGTCGCAAAGTTACACGTTTTCCCACGTCGATGGTCAAAACATCCCAAAATTGATTGGAACAGTTCTTAATAATGAGTCAGAAATATATGAAACTTTACAATTGTCATTTTCAAGAAAATGAACATTCTAGCCCTTGTCTATATTTGCGACGTCATGACGTCGCAAAGTTACACGTTTTTCCACGTCGATGGTCAAAACATCCCAAAATTGATTGGAACAGTTCTTGATAATGAGTCAGAAATATATGAAACTCTTACAATTGTCATTTTCAAGAAAATGAACATTCTAGCCCTTGTCTATATTTGCGACGTCATGACGTCGCAAAGTTACACGCTTTTCCGCGTCGATGATCAAAACAACCCAAAATTGATTGGAATAGTTTTCAATAATGAGTAAAAATATATGAAACTCTTACAATTGTCATTTTCAAGAAAATGAACATTCTGGCCTTTGCCTACATTTGCGACGTCATGACGTCGCAAAGTTACACGTTTTTCCACGTCGATGATCAAAACATCCCAAAATTGATTGGAATAGTTTTCAATAATGAGTTAGAAATATATGAAACTCTTAAAATTGTCATTTTCAAGAAAATGAACATTCTGGCCTTTCTCTATATTTGCGACGTCATGACGTCGCAAAGTTACACGTTTTTCCACGTCGATGATCAAAACATCCCAAAATTGATTGGAATAGTTTTCAATAATGAGTTAGAAATATATGAAACTCTTACAATTGTCATTTTCAAGAAAATGAACATTCTGGCCTTTGCCTATATTTGCGACGTCATGACGTCGCAAAGTTACACGTTTTTCCACGTCGATGATCAAAACATCCCAAAATTGATTGGAATAGTTTTCATTAATGAGTTAGAAATATATGAAACTCTTAAAATTGTCATTTTCAAGAAAATGAACATTCTGGCCTTTCTCTATATTTGCGACGTCATGACGTCGCAAAGTTACACGTTTTTCCACGTCAATGATCAAAACATCCCAAAATTGATTGGAATAGTTTTCAATAATGAGTTAGAAATATATGAAACTCTTACAATTGTCATTTTCAAGAAAATGAACATTCTGGCCTTTGCCTATATTTGCGACGTCATGACGTCGCAAAGTTACACGTTTTTCCACGTCGATGGTCAAAACATCCCAAAATTGATTGGAACAGTTCTCAATAATGAGTCAGAAATATATGAAACTCTTACAATTGTCATTTTCAAGAAAATGAACATTCTAGCCCTTGTCTATATTTGCGACGTCATGACGTCGCAAAGTTACACGTTTTTCCACGTCGATGATCAAAACATCCCAAAATTGATTGGAATAGTTTTCAATAATGAGTTAGAAATATATGAAACTCTTACAATTGTCATTTTCAAGAAAATGAACATTCTGGCCTTTGCCTATATTTGCGACGTCATGACGTCGCAAAGTTACACGTTTTTCCACGTCGATGGTCAAAACATCCCAAAATTGATTGGAACAGTTCTCAATAATGAGTCAGAAATATATGAAACTCTTACAAATGTCATTTTCAAGAAAATGAACATTCTAGCCCTTGTCTATATTTGCGACGTCATGACGTCGCAAAGTTACACGTTTTTCCACGTCGATGATCAAAACATCCCAAAATTGATTGGAATAGTTTTCAATAATGAGTTAGAAATATATGAAACTCTTAAAATTGTCATTTTCAAGAAAATGAACCTTCTGGCCTTTCTCTATATTTGCGACGTCATGACGTCGCAAAGTTACACATTTTTCCACGTCGATGATCAAAACATCTCAAAATTGATTGGAATAGTTTTCAATAATGAGTTAGAAATATATGAAACTCTTACAATTGTCATTTTCAAGAAAATGAACATTCTGGCCTTTGCCTATATTTGCGACGTCATGACGTCGCAAAGTTACACGTTTTTCCACGTCGATGGTCAAACGTTCCCAAAATTGATTGGAATAGTTTTCAATAATGATGTAAAAATATATGAAACTCTTACAATTGTCATTTTCAAGAAAATGAACATTCTGGCCTTTGCCTATATTTGCGACGTCATGACGTCGCAAAGTTACACGTTTTTCCACGTCGATGATCAAAACATCCCAAAATTGATTGGAATAGTTTTCAATAATGAGTAAAAATATATGAAACTCTTACAATTGTCATTTTCAAGAAAATGAACATTCTGGCCTTTGCCTATATTTGCGACGTCATGACGTCGCAAAGTTACACGTTTTTCCACGTCGATGATCAAAACATCCCAAAATTGATTGGAACAGTTCTTAATAATGAGTCAGAAGTATATGAAACTCTTACAATTGTCATTTTCAAGAAAATGAACATTCTAGCCCTTGTCTATATTTGCGACGTCATGACGTCGCAAAGTTACACGTTTTTCCACGTCGATGATCAAAACATCCCAAAATTGATTGGAATAGTTTTCAATAATGAGTAAAAATATATGAAACTCTTACAATTGTCATTTTCAAGAAAATGAACATTCTGGCCTTTGCCTATATTTGCGACGTCATGACGTCGCAAAGTTACACGTTTTTCCACGTCGATGATCAAAACATCCCAAAATTGATTGGAATAGTTTTCAATAATGAGTTAGAAATATATGAAACTCTTACAATTGTCATTTTCAAGAAAATGAACATTCTGGCCTTTGCCTATATTTTACACGTTTTTCCACGTCGATGATCAAAACATCCCAAAATTGATTGGAATAGTTTTCAATAATGAGTTAAAAATATATGAAACTCTTACAATTGTCATTTTCAAGAAAATGAACATTCTGGCCTTTGCCTATATTTGCGACGTCATGACGTCGCAAAGTTACACGTTTTTCCACGTCGATGGTCAAAACATCCCAAAATTGATTGGAACAGTTCTTAATAATGAGTCAGAAATATATGAAACTCTTACAATTGTCATTTTCAAGAAAATGAACATTCTAGCCCTTGTCTATATTTGCGACGTCATGACGTCGCAAAGTTACACGTTTTTCCACGTCGATGGTCAAAACATCCCAAAATTGATTGGAACAATTCTTAATAATGAGTCAGAAATATATGAAACTCTTACAATTGTCATTTTCAAGAAAATGAACATTCAAGCCCTTGTCTATATTTGCGACGTCATGACGTCGCAAAGTTACACGTTTTTCCACGTCGATGATCAAAACATCCCAAAATTGATTGGAATAGTTTTCAATAATGAGTTAGAAATATATGAAACTCTTACAATTGTCATTTTCAAGAAAATGAACATTCTGGCCTTTGCCTATATTTGCGACGTCAAGACGTCGCAAAGTTACACGTTTTTCCACGTCGATGGTCAAAACATCCCAAAATTGATTGGAACAGTTCTCAATAATGAGTCAGAAATATATGAAACTCTTACAATTGTCATTTTCAAGAAAATGAACATTCTAGCCCTTGTCTATATTTGCGACGTCATGACGTCGCAAAGTTACACATTTTTCCACGTCGATGATCAAAACATCTCAAAATTGATTGGAATAGTTTTCAATAATGAGTTAGAAATATATGAAACTCTTACAATTGTCATTTTCAAGAAAATGAACATTCTGGCCTTTGCCTATATTTGCGACGTCATGACGTCGCAAAGTTACACGTTTTTCCACGTCGATGGTCAAATGTTCCCAAAATTGATTGGAATAGTTTTCAATAATGATATAAAAATATATGAAACTCTTACAATTGTCATTTTCAAGAAAATGAACATTCTGGCCTTTGCCTATATTTGCGACGTCATGACGTCGCAAAGTTACACGTTTTTCCACGTCGATGATCAAAACATCCCAAAATTGATTGGAATAGTTTTCAATAATGAGTAAAAATATATGAAACTCTTACAATTGTCATTTTCAACAAAATGAACATTCTGGCCTTTGCCTATATTTGCGACGTCATGACGTCGCAAAGTTACACGTTTTTCCACGTCGATGATCAAAACATCCCAAAATTGATTGGAATAGTTTTCAATAATGAGTTAGAAATATATGAAACTCTTAAAATTGTCATTTTCAAGAAAATAAACCTTCTGGCCTTTCTCTATATTTGCGACGTCATGACGTCGCAAAGTTACACGTTTTTTCACGTCGATGATCAAAACATCCCAAAATTGATTGGAATAGTTTTCAATAATGAGTTAGAAATATATGAAACTCTTACAATTGTCATTTTCAAGAAAATGAACATTCTGGCCTTTGCCTATATTTGCGACGTCATGACGTCGCAAAGTTACACGTTTTTCCACGTCGATGGTCAAAACATCCCAAAATTGATTGGAACAGTTCTTAATAATGAGCCAGAAATATATGAAACTCTTACAATTGTCATTTTCAAGAAAATGAACATTCTGGCCTTTGCCTATATTTGCGACGTCATGACGTCGCAAAGTTACACGTTTTCCCACGTCGATTATCAAAACATCCAAAAATTGATTGGAATAGTTTTCAATAATGAGTAAAAATATATGAAACTCTTACAATTGTCATTTTCAACAAAATGAACATTCTGGCCTTTGCCTATATTTGCGACGTCATGACGTCGCAAAGTTACACGTTTTTCCACGTCGATGATCAAAACATCCCAAAATTGATTGGAATAGTTTTCAATAATGAGTTAGAAATATATGAAACTCTTAAAATTGTCATTTTCAAGAAAATAAACCTTCTGGCCTTTCTCTATATTTGCGACGTCATGACGTCGCAAAGTTACACGTTTTTCCACGTCGATGATCAAAACATCCCAAAATTGATTGGAATAGTTTTCAATAATGAGTTAGAAATATATGAAACTCTCACAATTGTCATTTTCAAGAAAATGAACATTCTGGCCTTTGCCTATATTTGCGACGTCATGACGTCGCAAAGTTATACGTTTTTCCACGTCGATGGTCAAAACATCCCAAAATTGATTGGAACAGTTCTTAATAATGAGTCAGAAATATATGAAACTCTTACAATTGTCATTTTCAAGAAAATGAACATTCTGGCCTTTGCCTATATTTGCGACGTCATGACGTCGCAAAGTTACACGTTTTTCCACGTCGATGGTCAATTCATCCCAAAATTGATTGGAACAGTTCTTAATAATGAGTCAGAAGTATATGAAACTCTTACAATTGTCATTTTCAAGAAAATGAACATTCTAGCCCTTGTCTATATTTGCGACGTCATGACGTCGCAAAGTTACACGTTTTTCCACGTCGATGATCAAAACATCCCAAAATTGATTGGAATAGTTTTCAATAATGAGTAAAAATATATGAAACTCTTACAATTGTCATTTTCAAGAAAATGAACATTCTGGCCTTTGCCTATATTTGCGACGTCATGACGTCGCAAAGTTACACGTTTTTCCACGTCGATGATCAAAACATCCCAAAATTGATTGGAATAGTTTTCAATAATGAGTTAGAAATATATGAAACTCTTACAATTGTCATTTTCAAGAAAATGAACATTCTGGCCTTTGCCTATATTTTACACGTTTTTCCACGTCGATGATCAAAACATCCCAAAATTGATTGGAATAGTTTTCAATAATGAGTTAAAAATATATGAAACTCTTACAATTGTCATTTTCAAGAAAATGAACATTCTGGCCTTTGCCTACATTTGCGACGTCATGACGTCGCAAAGTTACACGTTTTTCCACGTCGATGATCAAAACATCCCAAAATTGATTGGAATAGTTTTCAATAATGAGTAAAAATATATGAAACTCTTACAATTGTCATTTTCAAGAAAATGAACATTCTGGCCTTTGCCTATATTTGCGACGTCATGACGTCGCAAAGTTACACGTTTTTCCACGTCGATGATCAAAACATCCCAAAATTGATTGGAATAGTTTTCAATAATGAGTTAGAAATATATGAAACTCTTACAATTGTCATTTTCAAGAAAATGAACATTCTGGCCTTTGCCTATATTTTACACGTTTTTCCACGTCGATGATCAAAACATCCCAAAATTGATTGGAATAGTTTTCAATAATGAGTTAAAAATATATGAAACTCTTACAATTGTCATTTTCAAGAAAATGAACATTCTGGCCTTTGCCTATATTTGCGACGTCATGACGTCGCAAAGTTACACGTTTTTCCACGTCGATGGTCAAAACATCCCAAAATTGATTGGAACAGTTCTTAATAATGAGTCAGAAATATATGAAACTCTTACAATTGTCATTTTCAAGAAAATGAACATTCTAGCCCTTGTCTATATTTGCGACGTCATGACGTCGCAAAGTTACACGTTTTTCCACGTCGATGGTCAAAACATCCCAAAATTGATTGGAACAGTTCTTAATAATGAGTCAGAAATATATGAAACTCTTACAATTGTCATTTTCAAGAAAATGAACATTCTAGCCCTTGTCTATATTTGCGACGTCATGACGTCGCAAAGTTACACGTTTTCCACGTCGATGATCAAAACATCCCAAAATTGATTGGAATAGTTTTCAGTAATGAGTAAAAATATATGAAACTCTTACAATTGTCATTTTCAAGAAAATGAACATTCTGGCCTTTGCCTATATTTGCGACGTCATGACGTCGCAAAGTTACACGTTTTTCCACGTCGATGATCAAAACATCCCAAAAGTGATTGGAATAGTTTTCAATAATGAGTTAGAAATATATGAAACTCTTACAATTGTCATTTTCAAGAAAATGAACATTCTGGCCTTTGCCTATATTTTACACGTTTTTCCACGTCGATGATCAAAACATCCCAAAATTGATTGGAATAGTTTTCAATAATGAGTTAAAAGTATATGAAACTCTTAAAATTGTCATTTTCAAGAAAATAAACCTTCTGGCCTTTCTCTATATTTGCGACGTCATGACGTCGCAAAGTTACACGTTTTTCCACGTCGATGATCAAAACATCCCAAAATTGATTGGAATAGTTTTCAATAATGAGTTAGAAATATATGAAACTCTTACAATTGTCATTTTCAAGAAAATGAACATTCTGGCCTTTGCCTATATTTGCGACGTCATGACGTCGCAAAGTTACACGTTTTTCCACGTCGATGGTCAAAACATCCCAAAATTGATTGGAACAGTTCTCAATAATGAGTCAGAAATATATGAAACTCTTACAATTGTCATTTTCAAGAGAATGAACATTCTAGCCCTTGTCTATATTTGCGACGTCATGACGTCGCAAAGTTACACGTTTTTCCACGTCGATGATCAAAACATCCCAAAATTGATTGGAATAGTTTTCAATAATGAGTTAGAAATATATGAAACTCTTACAATTGTCATTTTCAAGAAAATGAACATTCTGGCCTTTGCCTATATTTGCGACGTCATGACGTCGCAAAGTTACACATTTTTCCACGTCGATGGTCAAACGTTCCCAAAATTGATTGGAATAGTTTTCAATAATGATATAAAAATATATGAAACTCTTACAATTGTCATTTTCAAGAAAATGAACATTCTAGCCCTTGTCTATATTTGCGACGTCATGACGTCGCAAAGTTACACGTTTTTCCAAGTCGATGGTCAAACGTTCCCAAGTTTGATTGGAATAGTTCCCAATAATGAGTTAGAAATATATGAAACTCTTACAATTGTCATTTTCAAGAAAATGAACATTCTAGCCCTTGTCTATATTTGCGACGTCATGACGTCGTAAAGTTACACGTTTTTTCACGTCGATGATCAAAACATCCCAAAATTGATTGGAATAGTTTTCAATAATGAGTTAAAAATATATGAAACTCTTACAATTGTCATTTTCAAGAAAATGAACATTCTGGCCTTTGCCTATATTTGCGACGTCATGACGTCGCAAAGTTACACGTTTTTCCACGTCGATGATCAAAACATCCCAAAATTGATTGGAATAGTTTTCAATAATGAGTTAAAAATATATGAAACTCTTACAATTGTCATTTTCAAGAAAATGAACATTCTGGCCTTTGCCTATATTTGCGACGTCATGACGTCGCAAAGCTACACGTTTTTCCACGTCGATGATCAAAACATCCCAAAATTGATTGGAATAGTTTTCAATAATGAGTTAAAAGTATATGAAACTCTTACAATTGTCATTTTCAAGAAAATAAACCTTCTGGCCTTTCTCTATATTTGCGACGGCATGACGTCGCAAAGTTACACGTTTTTCCACGTCGATGATCAAAACATCTCAAAATTGATTGGAATAGTTTTTAATAATGAGTTAGAAATATATGAAACTCTTACAATTGTCATTTTCGAGAAAATGAACATTCTGGCCTTTGCCTATATTTGCGACGTCATGACGTCGCAAAGTTACACGTTTTTCCACGTCGATGATCAAAACATCCCAAAATTGATTGGAATAGTTTTCAATAATGAATTAGAAATATATGAAACTCTTACAATTGTCATTTTCGAGAAAATGAACATTCTGGCCTTTGCCTATATTTGCGACGTCATGACGTCGCAAAGTTACCCTTTTTTCCACGTCGATGATCAAAACATCCCAAAATTGATTGGAATAGTTTTCAATAATGAGTTAAAAATATATGAAACTCTTACAATTGTCATTTTCAAGAAAATGAACATTCTGGCCTTTGCCTATATTTGCGACGTCATGACGTCGCAAAGTTACACGTTTTTCCACGTCGATGGTCGAACGTTCCCAAAGTTGGTTGGAATAGTTTCAATAATGAGTTAAAAATATCTGAAACTCTTACAGTTGTCATTTTCAAGAAAATGAACATTCTGGCCTTTGCCTATATTTGCGACGTCATGACGTCGCAAAGCTACACGTTTTTCCACGTCGATGATCAAAACATCCCAAAATTGATTGGAATAGTTTTCAATAATGAGTTAAAAGTATATGAAACTCTTACAATTGTCATTTTCAAGAAAATGAACATTCTGGCCTTTGCCTTTATTTGCGACGTCATGACGTCGCAAAGTTACACGTTTTTCCACGTCGATGGTCAAACGTTCCCAAAATTGATTGGAATAGTTTTCAATAATGAGTTAAAAATATATGAAACTCTTACAATTGTCATTTTCAAGAAAATGAACATTCTAGCCCTTGTCTATATTTGCGACGTCATGACGTCGCAAAGTTACACGTTTTTCCACGTCGATGATCAAAACATCCCAAAATTGATTGGAATAGTTTTCAATAATGAATTAGAAATATATGAAACTCTTACAATTGTCATTTTCAAGAAAATGAACATTCTAGCCCTTGTCTATATTTGCGACGTCATGACGTCGTAAAGTTACACGTTTTTTCACGTAGATGGTCAAACGTTCCCAAAATTGATTGGAATAGTTTTCAATAATGAGTTAAAAATATATGAAACTCTTACAATTGTCATTTTCAAGAAAATGAACATTCTGGCCTTTGCCTATATTTGCGACGTCATGACGTCGCAAAGTTACACGTTTTTCCACGTCGATGGTCAAACGTTCCCAAAATTGATTGGAATAGTTTTCAATAATGAGTTTAAAATATATGAAACTCTTACAATTGTCATTTTCAAGAAAATGAACATTCTGGCCTTTGCCTATATTTGCGACGTCATGACGTCGCAAAGCTACACGTTTTTCCACGTCGATGATCAAAACATCCCAAAATTGATTGGAATAGTTTTCAATAATGAGTTAAAAGTATATGAAACTCTTACAATTGTCATTTTCAAGAAAATGAACCTTCTGGCCTTTGCCTATATTTGCGACGTCATGACGTCGCAAAGTTACACGTTTTTCCACGTCGATGATCAAAACATCTCAAAATTGATTGGAATAGTTTTCAATAATGAGTTAGAAATATATGAAACTCTTACAATTGTCATTTTCGAGAAAATGAACATTCTGGCCTTTGCCTATATTTGCGACGTCATGACGTCGCAAAGTTACACGTTTTTCCACGTCGATGATCAAAACATCTCAAAATTGATTGGAATAGTTTTCAATAATGAGTTAAAAGTATATGAAACTCTTACAATTGTCATTTCCGAGAAAATGAACCTTCTGGCCTTTCTCTATATTTGCGACGTCATGACGTCGCAAAGCTACACGTTTTTCCACGTCGATGATCAAAACATCCCAAAATTGATTGGAATAGTTTTTAATGATGAGAAAAAAATATATGAAACTCTTACAATTGTCATTTTCAAGAAAATGAACATTCTGGCCTTTGCCTATATTTGCGACGTCATGACGTCGCAAAGCTACACGTTTTTCCACGTCGATGATCAAAACATCCCAAAATTGATTGGAATAGTTTTCAATAATGAGTTAAAAATATATGAAACTCTTACAATTGTCATTTTCAAGAAAATGAACATTCTGGCCTTTGCCTATATTTGCGACGTCATGACGTCGCAAAGCTACACGTTTTTCCACGTCGATGATCAAAACATCCCAAAATTGATTGGAATAGTTTTCAATAATGAGTTAAAAGTATATGAAACTCTTACAATTGTCATTTTCAAGAAAATGAACATTCTGGCCTTTGTCTATATTTGCGACGTCATGACGTCGCAAAGTTACACGTTTTTCCACGTCGATGGTCAAACGTTCCCAAAATTGATTGGAATAGTTTTCAATAATGAGTTAAAAATATATGAAACTCTTACAATTGTCATTTTCAAGAAAATGAACATTCTAGCCCTTGTCTATATTTGCGACGTCATGACGTCGCAAAGTTACACGTTTTTCCACGTCGATGATCAAAACATCCCAAAATTGATTGGAATAGTTTTCAATAATGAATTAGAAATATATGAAACTCTTACAATTGCCATTTTCAAGAAAACGAACATTTTGGCCTTTGCCTATATTTGCGACGTCATGACGTCGCAAAGTTACCCTTTTTTCCGCGTCGATGATCAAAACATCCCAAAATTGATTGGAATAGTTTTCAATAATGAGTTAAAAATATATGAAACTCTTACAATTGTCATTTTCAAGAAAATGAATATTCTGGCCTTTGCCTATATTTGCGACGTCATGACGTCGCAAAGTTACACGTTTTTCCACGTCGATGGTCGAACGTTCCCAAAGTTGGTTGGAATAGTTTCAATAATGAGTTAAAAATATCTGAAACTCTTACAGTTGTCATTTTCAAGAAAATGAACATTCTGGCCTTTGCCTATATTTGCGACGTCATGACGTCGCAAAGCTACACGTTTTTCCACGTCGATGATCAAAACATCCCAAAATTGATTGGAATAGTTTTCAATAATGAGTTAAAAGTATATGAAACTCTTACAATTGTCATTTTCAAGAAAATGAACATTCTGGCCTTTGCCTTTATTTGCGACGTCATGACGTCGCAAAGTTACACGTTTTTCCACGTCGATGGTCAAACGTTCCCAAAATTGATTGGAATAGTTTTCAATAATGAGTTAAAAATATATGAAACTCTTACAATTGTCATTTTCAAGAAAATGAACATTCTAGCCCTTGTCTATATTTGCGACGTCATGACGTCGCAAAGTTACACGTTTTTCCAAGTCGATGGTCAAACGTTCCCAAGTTTGATTGGAATAGTTTCCAATAATGAGTTAGAAATATATGAAACTCTTACAATTGTCATTTTCAAGAAAATGAACATTCTAGCCCTTGTCTATATTTGCGACGTCATGACGTCGCAAAGTTACACGTTTTTTCACGTCGATGAGCAAAACATCCCAAAATTGATTGGAATAGTTTTCAATAGTGAGTTAAAAATATATGAAACTCTTACAATTGTCATTTTCAAGAAAATGAACATTCTGGTCTTTGCCTATATTTGCGACGTCATGACGTCGCAAAGTTACACGTTTTTCCACGTCGATGGTCAAAACATCCCAAAATTGTTTGGAACAGTTCTTAATAATGAGTCAGAAATATATGAAACTCTTACAATTGTCATTTTCAAGAAAATGAACATTCTAGCCCTTGTCTATATTTGCGACGTCATGACGTCGCAAAGTTACACGTTTTTCCACGTCGATGATCAAAACATCACAAAATTGATTGGAATAGTTTTCAATAATGAGTTAGAAATATATGAAACTCTTACAATTGTCATTTTCAAGAAATGAAACCTTCTGGCCTTTCTCTATATTTGCGACGTCATGACGTCGCAAAGTTACACGTTTTTCCACGTCGATGATCAAAACATCCCAAAATTGATTGGAATAGTTTTCAATAATGAGTTAGAAATATATGAAACTCTTACAATTGTCATTTTCAAGAAAATGAACATTCTGGCCTTTGCCTATATTTTACACGTTTTTCCACGTCGATGATCAAAACATCCCAAAATTGATTGGAATAGTTTTCAATAATGAGTTAAAAATATATGAAACTCTTACAATTGTCATTTTCAAGAAAATGAACATTCTGGCCTTTGCCTATATTTGCGACGTCATGACGTCGCAAAGTTACACGTTTTTCCACGTCGATGGTCAAAACATCCCAAAATTGATTGGAATAGTTTTCAATAATGAGTTAAAAATATATGAAACTCTTACAATTGTCATTTTCAAGAAAATGAACATTCTGGCCTTTGCCTATATTTGCGACGTCATGACGTCGCAAAGTTACACGTTTTTCCACGTCGATGGTCAAAACATCACAAAATTGATTGGAATAGTTTTCAATAATGAGTTAGAAATATATGAAACTCTTACAATTGTCATTTTCAAGAAATGAAACCTTCTGGCCTTTCTCTATATTTGCGACGTCATGACGTCGCAAAGTTACACGTTTTTCCACGTCGATGATCAAAACATCCCAAAATTGATTGGAATAGTTTTCAATAATGAGTTAGAAATATATGAAACTCTTACAATTGTCATTTTCAAGAAAATGAACATTCTGGCCTTTGCCTATATTTTACACGTTTTTCCACGTCGATGATCAAAACATCCCAAAATTGATTGGAATAGTTTTCAATAATGAGTTAAAAATATATGAAACTCTTACAATTGTCATTTTCAAGAAAATGAACATTCTGGCCTTTGCCTATATTTGCGACGTCATGACGTCGCAAAGTTACACGTTTTTCCACGTCGATGGTCAAAACATCCCAAAATTGATTGGAACAGTTCTTAATAATAAGTCAGAAATATATGAAACTCTTACAATTGTCATTTTCAAGAAAATGAACATTCTGGCCTTTGCCTATATTTGCGACGTCATGACGTCGCAAAGTTACACGCTTTTCCACGTCGATGGTCAAAACATCCCAAAATTGATTGGAACAGTTCTTAATAATGAGTCAGAAATATATGAAACTCTTACAATTGTCATTTTCAAGAAAATGAACATTCTAGCCCTTGTCTATATTTGCGACGTCATGACGTCGCAAAGTTACACGTTTTTCCACGTCGATGATCAAACATCCCAAAATTGATTGGAATAGTTTTCAATAATGAGTAAAAATATATGAAACTCTTACAATTGTCATTTTCAAGAAAATGAACATTCTGGCCTTTGCCTATATTTGCGACGTCATGACGTCGCAAAGCTACACGTTTTTCCACGTCGATGATCAAAACATCCCAAAATTGATTGGAATAGTTTTCAATAATGAGTTAAAAGTATATGAAACTCTTACAGTTGTCATTTTCAAGAAAATGAACATTCTGGCCTTTGCCTATATTTGCGACGTCATGACGTCGCAAAGTTACACGTTTTTCCACGTCGATGGTCAAAACATCCCAAAATTGATTGGAACAGTTCTTAATAATAAGTCAGAAATATATGAAACTCTTACAATTGTCATTTTCAAGAAAATGAACATTCTGGCCTTTGCCTATATTTGCGACGTCATGACGTCGCAAAGTTACACGCTTTTCCACGTCGATGGTCAAAACATCCCAAAATTGATTGGAACAGTTCTTAATAATGAGTCAGAAATATATGAAACTCTTACAATTGTCATTTTCAAGAAAATGAACATTCTAGCCCTTGTCTATATTTGCGACGTCATGACGTCGCAAAGTTACACGTTTTTCCACGTCGATGATCAAACATCCCAAAATTGATTGGAATAGTTTTCAATAATGAGTAAAAATATATGAAACTCTTACAATTGTCATTTTCAAGAAAATGAACATTCTGGCCTTTGCCTATATTTGCGACGTCATGACGTCGCAAAGCTACACGTTTTTCCACGTCGATGATCAAAACATCCCAAAATTGATTGGAATAGTTTTCAATAATGAGTTAAAAGTATATGAAACTCTTACAATTGTCATTTTCAAGAAAATGAACATTCTGGCCCTTGTCTATATTTGCGACGTCATGACGTCGCAAAGTTACACGTTTTTCCAAGTCGATGGTCAAACGTTCCCAAGTTTGATTGGGATAGTTTCCAATAATGAGTTAGAAATATATGAAACTCTTACAATTGTCATTTTCAAGAAAATGAACATTCTAGCCCTTGTCTATATTTGCGACGTCATGACGTCGCAAAGTTACACGTTTTTCCACGTCGATGATCAAAACATCCCAAAATTGATTGGAATAGTTTTCAATAATGAGTAAAAATATATGAAACTCTTACAATTGTCATTTTCAAGAAAATGAACATTCTGGCCTTTGCCTATATTTGCGACGTCATGACGTCGCAAAGCTACACGTTTTTCCACGTCGATGATCAAAACATCCCAAACTTGATAGGAATAGTTTTCAATAATGAGTTAAAAGTATATGAAACTCTTACAATTGTCATTTTCAAGAAAATGAACATTCTGGCCCTTGTCTATATTTGCGACGTCATGACGTCGCAAAGTTACACGTTTTTCCACGTCGATGGTCAAACGTTCCCAAAATTGATTGGAATAGTTTTCAATAATGAGTTAAAAATATATGAAACTCTTACAATTGTCATTTTCAAGAAAATGAACATTCTAGCCCTTGTCTATATTTGCGACGTCATGACGTCGCAAAGTTACACGTTTTTCCAAGTCGATGGTCAAACGTTCCCAAGTTTGATTGGGATAGTTTCCAATAATGAGTTAGAAATATATGAAACTCTTACAATTGTCATTTTCAAGAAAATGAACATTCTAGCCCTTGTCTATATTTGCGACGTCATGACGTCGCAAAGTTACACGTTTTTCCACGTCGATGATCAAAACATCCCAAAATTGATTGGAATAGTTTTCAATAATGAGTAAAAATATATGAAACTCTTACAATTGTCATTTCCAAGAAAATGAACATTCTGGCCTTTGCCTATATTTGCGACGTCATGACGTCGCAAAGCTACACGTTTTTCCACGTCGATGATCAAAACATCCCAAAATTGATTGGAATAGTTTTCAATAATGAGTTAAAAGTATATGAAACTCTTACAATTGTCATTTTCAAGAAAATGAACATTCTGGCCTTTGCCTTTATTTGCGACGTCATGACGTCGCAAAGTTACACGTTTTTCCACGTCGATGGTCAAACGTTCCCAAAATTGATTGGAATAGTTTTCAATAATGAGTTAAAAATATATGAAACTCTTACAATTGTCATTTTCAAGAAAATGAACATTCTAGCCCTTGTCTATATTTGCGACGTCATGACGTCGCAAAGTTACACGTTTTTCCACGTCGATGGTCAAAACATCCCAAAATTGATTGGAATAGTTTTCAATAATGAGTTAAAAGTATATGAAAATCTTACAATTGTCATTTTCAAGAAAATGAACATTCTGGCCTTTGCCTTTATTTGCGACGTCATGACGTCGCAAAGTTACACGTTTTTCCACGTCGATGGTCAAACGTTCCCAAAATTGATTGGAATAGTTTTCAATAATGAGTTAAAAATATATGAAACTCTTACAATTGTCATTTTCAAGAAAATGAACATTCTAGCCCTTGTCTATATTTGCGACGTCATGACGTCGCAAAGTTACACGTTTTTCCAAGTCGATGGTCAAACGTTCCCAAGTTTGATTGGAATAGTTTCCAATAATGAGTTAGAAATATATGAAACTCTTACAATTGTCATTTTCAAGAAAATGAACATTCTAGCCCTTGTCTATATTTGCGACGTCATGACGTCGCAAAGTTACACGTTTTTCCACGTCGATGATCAAAACATCCCAAAATTGATTGGAATAGTTTTCAATAATGAGTTAAAAATATATGAAACTCTTACAATTGTCATTTTCAAGAAAATGAACATTCTGGCCTTTGCCTATATTTGCGACGTCATGACGTCGCAAAGTTACACGTTTTTCCACGTCGATGGTCAAAACATCCCAAAATTGATTGGAATAGTTTTCAATAATGAGTTAAAAGTATATGAAACTCTTACAATTGTCATTTTCAAGAAAATGAACATTCTGGCCTTTGCCTTTATTTGCGACGTCATGACGTCGCAAAGTTACACGTTTTTCCACGTCGATGGTCAAACGTTCCCAAAATTGATTGGAATAGTTTTCAATAATGAGTTAAAAATATATGAAACTCTTACAATTGTCATTTTCAAGAAAATGAACATTCTAGCCCTTGTCTATATTTGCGACGTCATGACGTCGCAAAGTTACACGTTTTTCCAAGTCGATGGTCAAACGTTCCCAAGTTTGATTGGAATAGTTTCCAATAATGAGTTAGAAATATATGAAACTCTTACAATTGTCATTTTCAAGAAAATGAACATTCTAGCCCTTGTCTATATTTGCGACGTCATGACGTCGCAAAGTTACACGTTTTTTCACGTCGATGAGCAAAACATCCCAAAATTGATTGGAATAGTTTTCAATAATGAGTTAAAAATATATGAAACTCTTACAATTGTCATTTTCAAGAAAATGAACATTCTGGCCTTTGCCTATATTTGCGACGTCATGACGTCGCAAAGTTACACGTTTTTCCACGTCGATGGTCAAAACATCCCAAAATTGATTGGAACAGTTCTTAATAATGAGTCAGAAATATATGAAACTCTTACAATTGTCATTTTCAAGAAAATGAACATTCTAGCCCTTGTCTATACTTGCGACGTCATGACGTCGCAAAGTTACACGTTTTTCCACGTCGATGATCAAAACATCACAAAATTGATTGGAATAGTTTTCAATAATGAGTTAGAAATATATGAAACTCTTACAATTGTCATTTTCAAGAAATGAAACCTTCTGGCCTTTCTCTATATTTGCGACGTCATGACGTCGCAAAGTTACACGTTTTTCCACGTCGATGATCAAAACATCCCAAAATTGATTGGAATAGTTTTCAATAATGAGTTAGAAATATATGAAACTCTTACAAATGTCATTTTCAAGAAAATGAACATTCTGGCCTTTGCCTATATTTTACACGTTTTTCCACGTCGATGATCAAAACATCCCAAAATTGATTGGAATAGTTTTCAATAATGAGTTAAAAATATATGAAACTCTTACAATTGTCATTTTCAAGAAAATGAACATTCTGGCCTTTGCCTATATTTGCGACGTCATGACGTCGCAAAGTTACACGTTTTTCCACGTCGATGGTCAAAACATCCCAAAATTGATTGGAACAGTTCTTAATAATGAGTCAGAAATATATGAAACTCTTACAATTGTCATTTTCAAGAAAATGAACATTCTGGCCTTTGCCTATATTTGCGACGTCATGACGTCGCAAAGTTACACGCTTTTCCACGTCGATGGTCAAAACATCCCAAAATTGATTGGAACAGTTCTTAATAATGAGTCAGAAATATATGAAACTCTTACAATTGTCATTTTCAAGAAAATGAACATTCTAGCCCTTGTCTATATTTGCGACGTCATGACGTCGCAAAGTTACACGTTTTTCCACGTCGATGATCAAAACATCCCAAAATTGATTGGAATAGTTTTCAATAATGAGTAAAAATATATGAAACTCTTACAATTGTCATTTTCAAGAAAATGAACATTCTGGCCTTTGCCTATATTTGCGACGTCATGACGTCGCAAAGCTACACGTTTTTCCACGTCGATGATCAAAACATCCCAAAATTGATTGGAATAGTTTTCAATAATGAGTTGAAAGTATATGAAACTCTTACAATTGTCATTTTCAAGAAAATGAACATTCTGGCCCTTGTCTATATTTGCGACGTCATGACGTCGCAAAGTTACACGTTTTTCCACGTCGATGGTCAAACGTTCCCAAAATTGATTGGAATAGTTTTCAATAATGAGTTAAAAATATATGAAACTCTTACAATTGTCATTTTCAAGAAAATGAACATTCTAGCCCTTGTCTATATTTGCGACGTCATGACGTCGCAAAGTTACACGTTTTTCCAAGTCGATGGTCAAACGTTCCCAAGTTTGATTGGGATAGTTTTCAATAATGAGTAAAAATATATGAAACTCTTACAATTGTCATTTTCAAGAAAATGAACATTCTGGCCTTTGCCTATATTTGCGACGTCATGACGTCGCAAAGCTACACGTTTTTCCACGTCGATGATCAAAACATCCCAAAATTGATTGGAATAGTTTTCAATAATGAGTAAAGGTATATGAAACTCTTACAATTGTCATTTTCAAGAAAATGAACATTCTGGCCTTTGCCTTTATTTGCGACGTCATGACGTCGCAAAGTTACACGTTTTTCCACGTCGATGGTCAAACGTTCCCAAAATTGATTGGAATAGTTTTCAATAATGAGTTTAAAATATATGAAACTCTTACAATTGTCATTTTCAAGAAAATGAACATTCTAGCCCTTGTCTATATTTGCGACGTCATGACGTCGCAAAGTTACACGTTTTTCCAAGTCGATGGTCAAACGTTCCCAAGTTTGATTGGGATAGTTTCCAATAATGAGTTAGAAATATATGAAACTCTTACAATTGTCATTTTCAAGAAAATGAACATTCTAGCCCTTGTCTATATTTGCGACGTCATGACGTCGCAAAGTTACACGTTTTTCCACGTCGATGATCAAAACATCCCAAAATTGATTGGAATAGTTTGCAATAATGAGTTAAAAATATATGAAACTCTTACAATTGTCATTTTCAAGAAAATGAACATTCTGGCCTTTGCCTATATTTGCGACGTCATGACGTCGCAAAGTTACACGTTTTTCCACGTCGATGGTCAAAACATCCCAAAATTGATTGGAACAGTTCTTAATAATGAGTCAGAATTATATAAAACTCTTACAATTGTCATTTTCAAGAAAATGAACATTCTGGCCTTTGCCTATATTTGCGACGTCATGACGTCGCAAAGTTACACGTTTTTTCACGTCGATGGTCAAAACATCCCAAAATTGATTGGAACAGTTCTTAATAATGAGTCAGAAATATATGAAACTCTTACAATTGTCATTTTCAAGAAAATGAACATTCTAGCCCTTGTCTATATTTGCGACGTCATGACGTCGCAAAGTTACACGTTTTTCCACGTCGATGATCAAAACATCCCAAAATTGATTGGAATAGTTTTCAATGATGAGTAAAAATATATGAAACTCTTACAATTGTCATTTTCAAGAAAATGAACATTCTGGCCTTTGCCTATATTTGCGACGTCATGACGTCGCAAAGCTACACGTTTTTCCACGTCGATGATCAAAACATCCCAAAATTGATTGGAATAGGTTTCAATAATGAGTTAAAAGTATATGAAACTCTTACAATTGTCATTTTCAAGAAAATGAACATTCTGGCCTTTGCCTTTATTTGCGACGTCATGACGTCGCAAAGTTACACGTTTTTCCACGTCGATGGTCAAACGTTCCCAAAATTGATTGGAATAGTTTTCAATAATGAGTTAAAAATATATGAAACTCTTACAATTGTCATTTTCAAGAAAATGAACATTCTAGCCCTTGTCTATATTTGCGACGTCATGACGTCGCAAAGTTACACGTTTTTCCAAGTCGATGGTCAAACGTTCGCAAGTTTGATTGGAATAGTTTCCAATAATGAGTTAGAAATATATGAAACTCTTACAATTGTCATTTTCAAGAAAATGAACATTCTAGCCCTTGTCTATATTTGCGACGTCATGACGTCGCAAAGTTACACGTTTTTCCAAGTCGATGGTCAAACGTTCGCAAGTTTGATTGGAATAGTTTCCAATAATGAGTCAAAAATATATGAAACTCTTACAATTGTCATTTTCAAGAAAATGAACATTCTAGCCCTTGTCTATATTTGCGACGTCATGACGTCGCAAAGTTACACGTTTTTCCACGTCGATGATCAAAACATCCCAAAATTGATTGGAATAGTTTTCAATGATGAGTAAAAATATATGAAACTCTTACAATTGTCATTTTCAAGAAAATGAACATTCTAGCCCTTGTCTATATTTGCGACGTCATGACGTCGCAAAGTTACACGTTTTTCCACGTCGATAATCAAAACATCCCAAAATTGATTGGAATAGTTTTCAATGATGAGTAAAAATATATGAAACTCTTACAATTGTCATTTTCAAGAAAATGAACATTCTGGCCTTTGCCTATATTTGCGACGTCATGACGTCGCAAAGCTACACGTTTTTCCACATCGATGGTCAAACGTTCCCAAAATTGATTGGAATAGTTTTCAATAATGAGTTAAAAATATATGAAACTCTTACAATTGTCATTTTCAAGAAAATGAACATTCTAGCCCTTGTCTATATTTGCGACGTCATGACGTCGCAAAGTTACACGTTTTTCCAAGTCGATGGTCAAACGTTCGCAAGTTTGATTGGAATAGTTTACAATAATGAGTTAGAAATATATGAAACTCTCACAATTGTCATTTTCAAGAAAATGAACATTCTAGCCCTTGTCTATATTTGCGACGTCATGACGTCGCAAAGTTACACGTTTTTTCACGTCGATGATCAAAACATCCCAAAATTGATTGGAATAGTTTTCAATAATGAGTTAAAAATATATGAAACTCTTACAATTGTCATTTTCAAGAAAATGAACATTCTGGCCTTTGCCTATATTTGCGACGTCATGACGTCGCAAAGTTACACGTTTTTCCACGTCGATGATCAAAACATCCCAAAATTGATTGGAATAGTTTTCAATAATGAGTTAAAGTATCTGAAACTCTTACAATTGTCATTTTCAAGAAAATGAACATTCTAGCCCTTGTCTATATTTGCGACGTCATGACGTCGCAAAGTTACACGTTTTTCCACGTCGATGATCAAAACATCCCAAAATTGATTGGAATAGTTTTCAATAATGAGTCAGAAATATATGAAACTCTTACAATTGTCATTTTCAAGAAAATGAACATTCTAGCCCTTGTCTATATTTGCGACGTCATGACGTCGCAAAGTTACACATTTTTCCACGTCGATGATCAAAACATCTCAAAATTGATTGGAATAGTTTTCAATAATGAGTTAGAAACATATGAAACTCTTACAATTGTCATTTTCAAGAAAATGAACATTCTGGCCCTTGTCTATATTTGCGACGTCATGACGTCGCAAAGTTACACGTTTTTCCAAGTCGATGGTCAAACGTTCCCACGTTTGATTGGAATAGTTTCCAATAATGAGTTAAAAATATATGAAACTCTTACAATTGTCATTTTCAAGAAAATGAACATTCTAGCCCTTGTCTATATTTGCGACGTCATGACGTCGCAAAGTTACAGGTTTTTCCACGTCGATGATCAAAACATCCCAAAATTGATTGGAATAGTTTTCAATAATGAGTTAAAAATATATGAAACTCTTACAATTGTCATTTTCAAGAAAATGAACATTCTGGCCTTTGCCTATATTTGCGACGTCATGACGTCGCAAAGTTACACGTTTTTCCACGTCGATGATCAAAACATTCCGAAATTGATTGGAATAGTTTTCAATAATGAGTTAAAAATATATGAAACTCTTACAATTGTCATTTTCAAGAAAATGAACATTCTGGCCTTTGCCTATATTTGCGACGTCATGACGTCGCAAAGTTACACGTTTTTCCACGTCGATGGTCAAAACATCCCAAAATTGATTGGAACAGTTCTTAATAATGAGTCAGAAATATATGAAACTCTTCCAATTGTCATTTTCAAGAAAATGAACATTCTGGCCTTTGCCTATATTTGCGACGTCATGACGTCGCAAAGTTACACGTTTTTCCACGTCGATGGTCAAAACATCCCAAAATTGATTGGAACAGTTCTTAATAATGAGTCAGAAGTATATGAAACTCTTACAATTGTCATTTTCAAGAAAATGAACATTCTAGCCCTTGTCTATATTTGCGACGTCATGACGTCGCAAAGTTACACGTTTTTCCACGTCGATGATCAAAACATCCCAAAATTGATTGGAATAGTTTTCAATAATGAGTAAAAAAATATGAAACTCTTACAATTGTCATTTTCAAGAAAATGAACATTCTGGCCTTTGCCTATATTTGCGACGTCATGACGTCGCAAAGTTACACGTTTTTCCACGTCGATGATCAAAACATCCCAAAATTGATTGGAATAGTTTTAAATAATGAGTTAGAAATATATGAAACTCTTACATTTGTCATTTTCAAGAAAATAAACCTTCTGGCCTTTCTCTATATTTGCGACGTCATGACGTCGCAAAGTTACACGTTTTTCCACGTCGATGATCAAAACATCCCAAAATTGATTGGAATAGTTTTCAATAATGAGTTAGAAATATATGAAACTCTTACAATTGTCATTTTCAAGAAAATTAACATTCTGGCCTTTGCCTATATTTTACACGTTTTTCCACGTCGATGATCAAAACATCCCAAAATTGATTGGAATAGTTTTCAATAATGAGTTAAAAATATATGAAACTCTTACAATTGTCATTTTCAAGAAAATGAACATTCTGGCCTTTGCCTATATTTGCGACGTCATGACGTCGCAAAGTTACACGTTTTTCCACGTCGATGGTCAAAACATCCCAAAATTGATTGGAACAGTTCTTAATAATGAGTCAGAAATATATGAAACTATTACAATTGTCATTTTCAAGAAAATGAACATTCTAGCCCTTGTCTATATTTGCGACGTCATGACGTCGCAAAGTTACACGTTTTTCCACGTCGATGGTCAAAACATCCCAAAATTGATTGGAACAGTTCTTAATAATGAGTCAGAAATATATGAAACTCTTACAATTGTCATTTTCAAGAAAATGAACATTCTGGCCTTTGCCTATATTTGCGACGTCATGACGTCGCAAAGTTACACATTTTTCCACGTCGATGGTCAAACGTTCCCAAAATTGATTGGAATAGTTTTCAATAATGATATAAAAATATATGAAACTCTTACAATTGTCATTTTAAAGAAAATGTACATTCTAGCCCTTGTCTATATTTGCGACGTCATGACGTCGCAAAGTTACACGTTTTTCCAAGTCGATGGTCAAACGTTCCCAAGTTTGATTGGAATAGTTTCCAATAATGAGTTAGAAATATATGAAACTCTTACAATTGTCATTTTCAAGAAAATGAACATTCTAGCCCTTGTCTATATTTGCGACGTCATGACGTCGTAAAGTTACACGTTTTTTCACGTCGATGATCAAAACATTCCAAAATTGATTGGAATAGTTTTCAATAATGAGTTAAAAATATATGAAACTCTTACAATTGTCATTTTCAAGAAAATGAACATTCTGGCCTTTGCCTATATTTGCGACGTCATGACGTCGCAAAGTTACACGTTTTTCCACGTCGATGATCAAAACATCCCAAAATTGATTGGAATAGTTTTCAATAATGAGTTAAAAATATATGAAACTCTTACAATTGTCATTTTCAAGAAAATGAACATTCTAGCCCTTGTCTATATTTGCGACGTCGTGACGTCGCAAAGTTACACGCTTTTCCACTTCGATGATCAAAACATTCCAAAATTGATTGGACTAGTTTTCAATAATGAGTTAATAATATATGAAACTCTTAAAAATGTCATTTTCAAGAAAATGAACCTTCTGGCCATTGCCTATATTTGCGACGTCATGACGTCGCAAAGTTACACGCTTTTCCACGTCGATGATCAAAACATTCCAAAATTGATTGGACTAGTTTTCAATAATGAGTTAATAATATATGAAACTCTTACAAATGTCATTTTCAAGAAAATGAACTTTCTAGCCCTTGTCTATATTTGCGACGTCATGACGTCGCAAAGTTACACGTTTTTCCAAGTCGATGGTCAAACGTTCGCAAGTTTGATTGGAATAGTTTCCAATAATGAGTCAAAAATATATGAAACTCTTACAATTGTCATTTTCAAGAAAATGAACATTCTAGCCCTTGTCTATATTTGCGACGTCATGACGTCGCAAAGTTACACGTTTTTCCACGTCGATGATCAAAACATCCCAAAATTGATTGGAATAGTTTTCAATGATGAGTAAAAATATATGAAACTCTTACAATTGTCATTTTCAAGAAAATGAACATTCTAGCCCTTGTCTATATTTGCGACGTCATGACGTCGCAAAGTTACACGTTTTTCCACGTCGATAATCAAAACATCCCAAAATTGATTGGAATAGTTTTCAATGATGAGTAAAAATATATGAAACTCTTACAATTGTCATTTTCAAGAAAATGAACATTCTGGCCTTTGCCTATATTTGCGACGTCATGACGTCGCAAAGCTACACGTTTTTCCACATCGATGGTCAAACGTTCCCAAAATTGATTGGAATAGTTTTCAATAATGAGTTAAAAATATATGAAACTCTTACAATTGTCATTTTCAAGAAAATGAACATTCTAGCCCTTGTCTATATTTGCGACGTCATGACGTCGCAAAGTTACACGTTTTTCCAAGTCGATGGTCAAACGTTCGCAAGTTTGATTGGAATAGTTTACAATAATGAGTTAGAAATATATGAAACTCTCACAATTGTCATTTTCAAGAAAATGAACATTCTAGCCCTTGTCTATATTTGCGACGTCATGACGTCGCAAAGTTACACGTTTTTTCACGTCGATGATCAAAACATCCCAAAATTGATTGGAATAGTTTTCAATAATGAGTTAAAAATATATGAAACTCTTACAATTGTCATTTTCAAGAAAATGAACATTCTGGCCTTTGCCTATATTTGCGACGTCATGACGTCGCAAAGTTACACGTTTTTCCACGTCGATGATCAAAACATCCCAAAATTGATTGGAATAGTTTTCAATAATGAGTTAAAGTATCTGAAACTCTTACAATTGTCATTTTCAAGAAAATGAACATTCTAGCCCTTGTCTATATTTGCGACGTCATGACGTCGCAAAGTTACACGTTTTTCCACGTCGATGATCAAAACATCCCAAAATTGATTGGAATAGTTTTCAATAATGAGTCAGAAATATATGAAACTCTTACAATTGTCATTTTCAAGAAAATGAACATTCTAGCCCTTGTCTATATTTGCGACGTCATGACGTCGCAAAGTTACACATTTTTCCACGTCGATGATCAAAACATCTCAAAATTGATTGGAATAGTTTTCAATAATGAGTTAGAAACATATGAAACTCTTACAATTGTCATTTTCAAGAAAATGAACATTCTGGCCCTTGTCTATATTTGCGACGTCATGACGTCGCAAAGTTACACGTTTTTCCAAGTCGATGGTCAAACGTTCCCACGTTTGATTGGAATAGTTTCCAATAATGAGTTAAAAATATATGAAACTCTTACAATTGTCATTTTCAAGAAAATGAACATTCTAGCCCTTGTCTATATTTGCGACGTCATGACGTCGCAAAGTTACAGGTTTTTCCACGTCGATGATCAAAACATCCCAAAATTGATTGGAATAGTTTTCAATAATGAGTTAAAAATATATGAAACTCTTACAATTGTCATTTTCAAGAAAATGAACATTCTGGCCTTTGCCTATATTTGCGACGTCATGACGTCGCAAAGTTACACGTTTTTCCACGTCGATGATCAAAACATTCCGAAATTGATTGGAATAGTTTTCAATAATGAGTTAAAAATATATGAAACTCTTACAATTGTCATTTTCAAGAAAATGAACATTCTGGCCTTTGCCTATATTTGCGACGTCATGACGTCGCAAAGTTACACGTTTTTCCACGTCGATGGTCAAAACATCCCAAAATTGATTGGAACAGTTCTTAATAATGAGTCAGAAATATATGAAACTCTTCCAATTGTCATTTTCAAGAAAATGAACATTCTGGCCTTTGCCTATATTTGCGACGTCATGACGTCGCAAAGTTACACGTTTTTCCACGTCGATGGTCAAAACATCCCAAAATTGATTGGAACAGTTCTTAATAATGAGTCAGAAGTATATGAAACTCTTACAATTGTCATTTTCAAGAAAATGAACATTCTAGCCCTTGTCTATATTTGCGACGTCATGACGTCGCAAAGTTACACGTTTTTCCACGTCGATGATCAAAACATCCCAAAATTGATTGGAATAGTTTTCAATAATGAGTAAAAAAATATGAAACTCTTACAATTGTCATTTTCAAGAAAATGAACATTCTGGCCTTTGCCTATATTTGCGACGTCATGACGTCGCAAAGTTACACGTTTTTCCACGTCGATGATCAAAACATCCCAAAATTGATTGGAATAGTTTTAAATAATGAGTTAGAAATATATGAAACTCTTACATTTGTCATTTTCAAGAAAATAAACCTTCTGGCCTTTCTCTATATTTGCGACGTCATGACGTCGCAAAGTTACACGTTTTTCCACGTCGATGATCAAAACATCCCAAAATTGATTGGAATAGTTTTCAATAATGAGTTAGAAATATATGAAACTCTTACAATTGTCATTTTCAAGAAAATTAACATTCTGGCCTTTGCCTATATTTTACACGTTTTTCCACGTCGATGATCAAAACATCCCAAAATTGATTGGAATAGTTTTCAATAATGAGTTAAAAATATATGAAACTCTTACAATTGTCATTTTCAAGAAAATGAACATTCTGGCCTTTGCCTATATTTGCGACGTCATGACGTCGCAAAGTTACACGTTTTTCCACGTCGATGGTCAAAACATCCCAAAATTGATTGGAACAGTTCTTAATAATGAGTCAGAAATATATGAAACTATTACAATTGTCATTTTCAAGAAAATGAACATTCTAGCCCTTGTCTATATTTGCGACGTCATGACGTCGCAAAGTTACACGTTTTTCCACGTCGATGGTCAAAACATCCCAAAATTGATTGGAACAGTTCTTAATAATGAGTCAGAAATATATGAAACTCTTACAATTGTCATTTTCAAGAAAATGAACATTCTGGCCTTTGCCTATATTTGCGACGTCATGACGTCGCAAAGTTACACATTTTTCCACGTCGATGGTCAAACGTTCCCAAAATTGATTGGAATAGTTTTCAATAATGATATAAAAATATATGAAACTCTTACAATTGTCATTTTAAAGAAAATGTACATTCTAGCCCTTGTCTATATTTGCGACGTCATGACGTCGCAAAGTTACACGTTTTTCCAAGTCGATGGTCAAACGTTCCCAAGTTTGATTGGAATAGTTTCCAATAATGAGTTAGAAATATATGAAACTCTTACAATTGTCATTTTCAAGAAAATGAACATTCTAGCCCTTGTCTATATTTGCGACGTCATGACGTCGTAAAGTTACACGTTTTTTCACGTCGATGATCAAAACATTCCAAAATTGATTGGAATAGTTTTCAATAATGAGTTAAAAATATATGAAACTCTTACAATTGTCATTTTCAAGAAAATGAACATTCTGGCCTTTGCCTATATTTGCGACGTCATGACGTCGCAAAGTTACACGTTTTTCCACGTCGATGATCAAAACATCCCAAAATTGATTGGAATAGTTTTCAATAATGAGTTAAAAATATATGAAACTCTTACAATTGTCATTTTCAAGAAAATGAACATTCTGGCCTTTGCCTATATTTGCGACGTCATGACGTCGCAAAGTTACACGTTTTTCCACGTCGATGATCAAAACAACCCAAAATTGATTGGAATAGTTTCCAATAATGAGTTAGAAATATATGAAACTCTTACAATTGTCATTTTCAAGAAAATGAACATTCTAGCCCTTGTCTATATTTGCGACGTCATGACGTCGCAAAGTTACACGTTTTTCCACGTCGATGATCAAAACATCCCAAAATTGATTGGAATAGTTTTAAATAATGAGTTAGAAATATATGAAACTCTTACAATTGTCATTTTCAAGAAAATAAACCTTCTGGCCTTTCTCTATATTTGCGACGTCATGACGTCGCAAAGTTACACGTTTTTCCACGTCGATGATCAAAACATCCCAAAATTGATTGGAATAGTTTTCAATAATGAGTTAGAAATATATGAAACTCTTACAATTGTCATTTTCAAGAAAATTAACATTCTGGCCTTTGCCTATATTTTACACGTTTTTCCACGTCGATGATCAAAACATCCCAAAATTGATTGGAATAGTTTTCAATAATGAGTTAAAAATATATGAAACTCTTACAATTGTCATTTTCAAGAAAATGAACATTCTGGCCTTGGCCTATATTTGCGACGTCATGACGTCGCAAAGTTACACGTTTTTCCACGTCGATGGTCAAAACATCCCAAAATTGATTGGAACAGTTCTTAATAATGAGTCAGAAATATATGAAACTCTTACAATTGTCATTTTCAAGAAAATGAACATTCTAGCCCTTGTCTATATTTGCGACGTCATGACGTCGCAAAGTTACACGTTTTTCCACGTCGATGATCAAAACATCCCAAAATTGATTGGAACAGTTCTTAATAATGAGTCAGAAATATATGAAACTCTTACAATTGTCATTTTCAAGAAAATGAACATTCTGGCCTTTGCCTATATTTGCGACGTCATGACGTCGCAAAGTTACACATTTTTCCACGTCGATGGTCAAACGTTCCCAAAATTGATTGGAATAGTTTTCAATAATGATATAAAAATATATGAAACTCTTACAATTGTCATTTTAAAGAAAATGTACATTCTAGCCCTTGTCTATATTTGCGACGTCATGACGTCGCAAAGTTACACGTTTTTCCAAGTCGATGGTCAAACGTTCCCAAGTTTGATTGGAATAGTTTCCAATAATGAGTTAGAAATATATGAAACTCTTACAATTGTCATTTTCAAGAAAATGAACATTCTAGCCCTTGTCTATATTTGCGACGTCATGACGTCGTAAAGTTACACGTTTTTTCACGTCGATGATCAAAACATCCCAAAATTGATTGGAGTAGTTTTCAATAATGAGTTAAAAATATATGAAACTCTTACAATTGTCATTTTCAAGAAAATGATCATTCTGGCCTTTGCCTATATTTGCGACGTCATGACGTCGCAAAGTTACACGTTTTTCCACGTCGATGATCAAAACATCCCAAAATTGATTGGAATAGTTTTCAATAATGAGTTAAAAATATATGAAACTCTTACAATTGTCATTTTCAAGAAAATGAACATTCTGGCCTTTGCCTATATTTGCGACGTCATGACGTCGCAAAGTTACACGTTTTTCCACGTCGATGATCAAAACAACCCAAAATTGATTGGAATAGTTTCCAATAATGAGTTAGAAATATATGAAACTCTTACAATTGTCATTTTCAAGAAAATGAACATTCTAGCCCTTGTCTATATTTGCGACGTCATGACGTCGCAAAGTTACACGTTTTTTCACGTCGATGATCAAAACATCCCAAAATTGATTGGAATAGTTTTCAATAATGAGTTAGAAATATAGGAAACTCTACAATTGTCATTTTCAAGAAAACGAACCTTCTGGCCTTTGCCTATATTTGCGACGTCATGACGTCGCAAAGTTACACGTTTTTCCACGTCGATGATCAAAACATCTCAAAATTGATTGGAATAGTTTTCAATAATGAGTTAGAAATATATGAAACTCTTACAATTGTCATTTTCAAGAAAATGAACATTCTGGCCTTTGCCTATATTTGCGACGTCATGACGTCGCAAAGTTACACGTTTTTCCACGTCGATGGTCAAACGTTCCCAAAATTGATTGGAATAGTTTTCAATAATGATATAAAAATATATGAAACTCTTACAATTGTCATTTTAAAGAAAATGTACATTCTAGCCCTTGTCTATATTTGCGACGTCATGACGTCGCAAAGTTACACGTTTTTCCAAGTCGATGGTCAAACGTTCCCAAGTTTGATTGGAATAGTTTCCAATAATGAGTTAGAAATATATGAAACTCTTACAATTGTCATTTTCAAGAAAATGAACATTCTAGCCCTTGTCTATATTTGCGACGTCATGACGTCGTAAAGTTACACGTTTTTTCACGTCGATGATCAAAACATCCCAAAATTGATTGGAGTAGTTTTCAATAATGAGTTAAAAATATATGAAACTCTTACAATTGTCATTTTCAAGAAAATGAACATTCTGGCCTTTGCCTATATTTGCGACGTCATGACGTCGCAAAGTTACACGTTTTTCCACGTCGATGATCAAAACATCCCAAAATTGATTGGAATAGTTTTCAATAATGAGTTAAAAATATATGAAACTCTTACAATTGTCATTTTCAAGAAAATGAACATTCTGGCCTTTGCCTATATTTGCGACGTCATGACGTCGCAAAGTTACACGTTTTTCCACGTCGATGATCAAAACAACCCAAAATTGATTGGAATAGTTTCCAATAATGAGTTAGAAATATATGAAACTCTTACAATTGTCATTTTCAAGAAAATGAACATTCTAGCCCTTGTCTATATTTGCGACGTCATGACGTCGCAAAGTTACACGTTTTTTCACGTCGATGATCAAAACATCCCAAAATTGATTGGAATAGTTTTCAATAATGAGTTAGAAATATAGGAAACTCTACAATTGTCATTTTCAAGAAAACGAACCTTCTGGCCTTTGCCTATATTTGCGACGTCATGACGTCGCAAAGTTACACGTTTTTCCACGTCGATGATCAAAACATCTCAAAATTGATTGGAATAGTTTTCAATAATGAGTTAGAAATATATGAAACTCTTACAATTGTCATTTTCAAGAAAATGAACATTCTGGCCTTTGCCTATATTTGCGACGTCATGACGTCGCAAAGTTACACGTTTTTCCACGTCGATGGTCAAACGTTCCCAAAATTGATTGGAATAGTTTTCAATAATGATATAAAAATATATGAAACTCTTACAATTGTCATTTTAAAGAAAATGAACATTCTAGCCCTTGTCTATATTTGCGACGTCATGACGTCGCAAAGTTACACGTTTTTCCAAGTCGATGGTCAAACGTTCCCAAGTTTGATTGGAATAGTTTCCAATAATGAGTTAGAAATATATGAAACTCTTACAATTGTCATTTTCAAGAAAATGAACATTCTAGCCTTTGTCTATATTTGCGACGTCATGACGTCGTAAAGTTACACGTTTTTTCACGTCGATGATCAAAACATCCCAAAATTGATTGGAATAGTTTTCAATAATGAGTTAAAAATATATGAAACTCTTACAATTGTCATTTTCAAGAAAATGAACATTCTGGCCTTTGCCTATATTTGCGACGTCATGACGTCGCAAAGTTACACGTTTTTCCACGTCGATGGTCAAACGTTCCCAAAATTAATTGGAATAGTTTTCAATAATGATATAAAAATATATGAAACTCTTACAATTGTCATTTTAAAGAAAATGAACATTCTAGCCCTTGTCTATATTTGCGACGTCATGACGTCGCAAAGTTACACGTTTTTCCACGTCGATGATCAAAACATCCCAAAATTGATTGGAATAGTTTTCAATAATGAGTTAGAAATATATGAAACTCTTACAATTGTCATTTTCAAGAAAATGAACATTCTAGCCCTTGTCTATATTTGCGACGTCATGACGTCGCAAAGTTACACGTTTTTCCACGTCGATGATCAAAACATCTCAAAATTGATTGGAATAGTTTTCAATAATGAGTTAGAATAATATGAAACTCTTACAATTGTCATTTTCAAGAAAATGAACATTCTGGCCATTGCCTATATTTGCGACGTCATGACGTCGCAAAGTTACACGTTTTTCCACGTCGATGGTCAAACGTTCCCAAAATTGATTGGAACAGTTCTCAATAATGAGTCAGAAATATATGAAACTCTTACAATTGTCATTTTCAAGAAAATGAACATTCTAGCCCTTGTCTATATTTGCGACGTCATGACGTCGCAAAGTTACACGTTTTTCCACGTCGATGGTCAAAACATCCCAAAATTGATTGGAACAGTTCTTAATAATGAGTCAGAAATATATGAAACTCTTACAATTGTCATTTTCAAGAAAATGAACATTCTGGCCTTTGCCTATATTTGCGACGTCATGACGTCGCAAAGTTACACATTTTTCCACGTCGATGGTCAAACGTTCCCAAAATTGATTGGAATAGTTTTCAATAATGATATAAAAATATACGAAACTCTTACAATTGTCATTTTAAAGAAAATGTACATTCTAGCCCTTGTCTATATTTGCGACGTCATGACGTCGCAAAGTTACACGTTTTTCCAAGTCGATGGTCAAACGTTCCCAAGTTTGATTGGAATAGTTTCCAATAATGAGTTAGAAATATATGAAACTCTTACAATTGTCATTTTCAAGAAAATGAACATTCTAGCCCTTGTCTATATTTGCGACGTCATGACGTCGTAAAGTTACACGTTTTTTCACGTCGATGATCAAAACATCCCAAAATTGATTGGAATTGTTTTCAATAATGAGTTAGAAACATATGAAACACTTACAATTGTTATTTTCAAGAAAATTAACATTCTGGCCTTTGCCTATTTTTGCGACGTCATGACGTCGCAAAGTTACACGTTCTTCCACGTCGATGATCAAAACATCCCAAAATTGATGGGAATAGTTTTCAATAATGGGTTAGAAATATATGGAACTCTTACAATGGTCATTTTCAAGAAAATGAACATTCTGGCCTTTGCCTATATTTGCGACGTCATGACGTCGCAAAGTTACACGTTTTTCCACGTCGATGATCAAAACATCCCAAAATTGATTGGAATAGTTTTCAATAATGAGTAAAAATATATGAAACTCTTACAATTGTCATTTTCAAGAAAATGAACATTCTAGCCCTTGTCTATATTTGCGACGTCATGACGTCGCAAAGTTACACGTTTTTCCACGTCGATGATCAAAACATCTCAAAATTGATTGGAATAGTTTTCAATAATGAGTTAGAAATATATGAAACTCTTACAATTGTCATTTTCAAGAAAATGAACATTCTGGCTTTTGCCTATATTTGCGACGTCATGACGTCGCAAAGTTACACGTTTTTCCACGTCGATGGTCAAACGTTCCCAAAATTGATTGGAATAGTTTTCAATAATGATATAAAAATATATGAAACTCTTACAATTGTCATTTTCAAGAAAATGAACATTCTAGCCCTTGTCTATATTTGCGACGTCATGACGTCGCAAAGTTACACGTTTTTCCAAGTCGATGGTCAAACGTTCCCAAAATTGATTGGAATAGATTTCAATAATGAGTTAAAAATATATGAAACTCTTACAATTGTCATTTTCAAGAAAATGAACATTCTGGCCTTTGCCTATATTTGCGACGTCATGACGTCGCAAAGTTACACGTTTTTCCACGTCGATGATCAAAACATCCCAAAATTGATTGGAATAGTTTCCAATAATGAGTTAGAAATATATGAAACTCTTACAATTGTCATTTTCAAGAAAATGAACATTCTAGCCCTTGTCTATATTTGCGACGTCATGACGTCGCAAAGTTACACGTTTTTCCAAGTCGATGGTCAAACGTTCCCAAAATTGATTGGAATAGATTTCAATAATGAGTTAAAAATATATGAAACTCTTACAATTGTCATTTTCAAGAAAATGAACCTTCTGGCCTTTCTCTATATTTGCGACGTCATGACGTCGCAAAGTTACACGTTTTTCCACGTCGATGATCAAAACATCCCAAAATTGATTGGAATAGTTTTCAATAATGAGTTAAAAATATATGAAACTCTTACAAATGTCATTTTCAAGAAAATGAACCTTCTGGCCTTTGCCTATATTTGCGACGTCATGACGTCGCAAAGTTACACGTTTTTCCACGTCGATGATCAAAACATCCCAAAATTGATTGGAATAGTTTTCAATAATGAGTTAAAAATATATGAAACTCTTACAAATGTCATTTTCAAGAAACTGAACCTTCTGGCCTTTGCCTATATTTGCGACGTCATGACGTCGCAAAGTTACACGTTTTTCCAAGTCGATGGTCAAACGTTCCCAAAATTGATTGGAATAGATTTCAATAATGAGTTAAAAATATATGAAACTCTTACAATTGTCATTTTCAAGAAAATGAACATTCTGGCCTTTGCCTATATTTGCGACGTCATGACGTCGCAAAGTTACACGTTTTTCCACGTCGATGATCAAAACATCCCAAAATTGATTGGAATAGTTTCCAATAATGAGTTAGAAATATATGAAACTCTTACAATTGTCATTTTCAAGAAAATGAACATTCTAGCCCTTGTCTATATTTGCGACGTCATGACGTCGCAAAGTTACACGTTTTTCCAAGTCGATGGTCAAACGTTCCCAAAATTGATTGGAATAGATTTCAATAATGAGTTAAAAATATATGAAACTCTTACAATTGTCATTTTCAAGAAAATGAACCTTCTGGCCTTTTTCTATATTTGCGACGTCATGACGTCGCAAAGTTACACGTTTTTCCACGTCGATGATCAAAACATCCCAAAATTGATTGGAATAGTTTTCAATAATGAGTTAAAAATATATGAAACTCTTACAAATGTCATTTTCAAGAAAATGAACCTTCTGGCCTTTGCCTATATTTGCGACGTCATGACGTCGCAAAGTTACACGTTTTTCCACGTCGATGATCAAAACATCCCAAAATTGATTGGAATAGTTTTCAATAATGAGTTAAAAATATATGAAACTCTTACAAATGTCATTTTCAAGAAAATGAACCTTCTGGCCTTTGCCTATATTTGCGACGTCATGACGTCGCAAAGTTACACGTTTTTCCACGTCGATGATCAAAACATCCCAAAATTGATTGGACTAGTTTTCAATAATGAGTTAATAATATATGAAAGTCTTACAAATGTCATTTTCAAGAAAATGAACCTTCTGGCCATTGCCTATATTTGCGACGTCATGACGTCGCAAAGTTACACGTTTTTCCACGTCGATGATCAAAACATCCCAAAATTGGTTGGAATAGTTTTCAATGATGAGTTAGAAATATATGAAACTCTTACAATTGTTATTTTAAAGAAAATGAACCTTCTGGCCTTTGTCCATATTTGCGACGTCATGACGTCGCAAAGTTACACGCTTTTCCGCGTCGATGATCAAAACATCTCAAAATTGATTGGAATAGTTTTCAATAATGAGTTAATAATATATGAAACTCTTACAAATGTCATTTTCAAGAAAATGAACATTCTAGCCCTTGTCTATATTTGCGACGTCATGACGTCGCAAAGTTACACGTTTTTCCAAGTCGATGGTCAAACGTTCCCAAAATTGATTGGAATAGATTTCAATAATGAGTTAAAAATATATGAAACTCTTACAATTGTCATTTTCAATAAAATGAACATTCTGGCCTTTGCCTATATTTGCGACGTCATGACGTCGCAAAGTTACACGTTTTTCCACGTCGATGATCAAAACATCCCAAAATTGATTGGAATAGTTTCCAATAATGAGTTAGAAATATATGAAACTCTTACAATTGTCATTTTCAAGAAAATGAACATTCTAGCCCTTGTCTATATTTGCGACGTCATGACGTCGCAAAGTTACACGTTTTTTCACGTCGATGATCAAAACATCCCAAAATTGATTGGAATAGTTTTCAATAATGAGTTAAAAATATATGAAACTCTTACAATTGTCATTTTCAAGAAAATGAACATTCTAGCCCTTGTCTATATTTGCGACGTCATGACGTCGCAAAGTTACACGCTTTTCCACTTCGATGATCAAAACATTCCAAAATTGATTGGACTAGTTTTCAATAATGAGTTAATAATATATGAAACTCTTAAAAATGTCATTTTCAAGAAAATGAACCTTCTGGCCATTGCCTATATTTGCGACGTCATGACGTCGCAAAGTTACACGTTTTTCCACGTCGATGATCAAAACATCCCAAAATTGATTGGACTAGTTTTCAATAATGAGTTAATAATATATGAAAGTCTTACAAATGTCATTTTCAAGAAAATGAACCTTCTGGCCATTGCCTATATTTGCGACGTCATGACGTCGCAAAGTTACACGTTTTTCCACGTCGATGATCAAAACATCCCAAAATTGGTTGGAATAGTTTTCAATGATGAGTTAGAAATATATGAAACTCTTACAATTGTTATTTTAAAGAAAATGAACCTTCTGGCCTTTGTCCATATTTGCGACGTCATGACGTCGCAAAGTTACACGCTTTTCCGCGTCGATGATCAAAACATCTCAAAATTGATTGGAATAGTTTTCAATAATGAGTTAATAATATATGAAACTCTTACAAATGTCATTTTCAAGAAAATGAACATTCTAGCCCTTGTCTATATTTGCGACGTCATGACGTCGCAAAGTTACACGTTTTTCCAAGTCGATGGTCAAACGTTCCCAAAATTGATTGGAATAGATTTCAATAATGAGTTAAAAATATATGAAACTCTTACAATTGTCATTTTCAAGAAAATGAACATTCTGGCCTTTGCCTATATTTGCGACGTCATGACGTCGCAAAGTTACACGTTTTTCCACGTCGATGATCAAAACATCCCAAAATTGATTGGAATAGTTTCCAATAATGAGTTAGAAATATATGAAACTCTTACAATTGTCATTTTCAAGAAAATGAACATTCTAGCCCTTGTCTATATTTGCGACGTCATGACGTCGCAAAGTTACACGTTTTTTCACGTCGATGATCAAAACATCCCAAAATTGATTGGAATAGTTTTCAATAATGAGTTAAAAATATATGAAACTCTTACAATTGTCATTTTCAAGAAAATGAACATTCTAGCCCTTGTCTATATTTGCGACGTCGTGACGTCGCAAAGTTACACGCTTTTCCACTTCGATGATCAAAACATTCCAAAATTGATTGGACTAGTTTTCAATAATGAGTTAATAATATATGAAACTCTTAAAAATGTTATTTTCAAGAAAATGAACCTTCTGGCCATTGCCTATATTTGCGACGTCATGACGTCGCAAAGTTACACGCTTTTCCACGTCGATGATCAAAACATTCCAAAATTGATTGGACTAGTTTTCAATAATGAGTTAATAATATATGAAACTCTTACAAATGTCATTTTCAAGAAAATGAACTTTCTAGCCCTTGTCTATATTTGCGACGTCATGACGTCGCAAAGTTACACGCTTTTCCACGTCGATGATCAAAACATTCCAAAATTGATTGGACTAGTTTTCAATAATGAGTTAATAATATATGAAACTCTTACAAATGTCATTTTCAAGAAAATGAACCTTCTGGCCATTGCCTATATTTGCGACGTCATGACGTCGCAAAGTTACACGTTTTTCCACGTCGATGATCAAAACATCCCAAAATTGGTTGGAATAGTTTTCAATGATGAGTTAGAAATATATGAAACTCTTACAATTGTTATTTTAAAGAAAATGAACCTTCTGGCCTTTGTCCATATTTGCGACGTCATGACGTCGCAAAGTTACACGCTTTTCCACGTCGATGATCAAAACATCCCAAAATTGATTGGACTAGTTTTCAATAATGAGTTAATAATATATGAAACTCTTACAAATGTCATTTTCAAGAAAATGAACCTTCTGGACATTGCCTATATTTGCGACGTCATGACGTCGCAAAGTTACACGTTTTTCCACGTCGATGATCAAAACATCCCAAAATTGGTTGGAATAGTTTTCAATGAAGAGTTAAAAATATATGAAACTCTTACAGTTGTCATTTTCAAGAAAATGAACATTCTAGCCCTTGTCTATATTTGCGACGTCATGACGTCGCAAAGTTACATGCTTTTCCACGTCGATGATCAAAACATTCCAAAATTGATTGGACTAGTTTTCAATAATGAGTTAATAATATATGAAACTCTTACAATTGTTATTTTAAAGAAAATGAACCTTCTGGCCTTTGTCCATATTTGCGACGTCATGACGTCGCAAAGTTACACGCTTTTCCACGTCGATGATCAAAACATCCCAAAATTGATTGGACTAGTTTTCAATAATGAGTTAATAATATATGAAACTCTTACAAATGTCATTTTCAAGAAAATGAACATTCTAGCCCTTGTCTATATTTGCGACGTCATGACGTCGCAAAGTTACACGTTTTTCCACGTCGATGATCAAAACATTCCAAAATTGATTGGACTAGTTTTCAATAATGAGTTAATAATATATGAAACTCTTACAAATGTCATTTTCAAGAAAATGAACCTTCTGGCCATTGCCTATATTTGCGACGTCATGACGTCGCAAAGTTACACGTTTTTCCACGTCGATGATCAAAACATCCCAAAATTGGTTGGAATAGTTTTCAATGATGAGTTAGAAATATATGAAACTCTTACAATTGTTATTTTAAAGAAAATGAACCTTCTGGCCTTTCTCTATATTTGCGACGTCATGACGTCGCAAAGTTACACGTTTTTCCACGTCGATGATCAAAACATCTCAAAATTGATTGGAATAGTTTTCAATAATGAGTTAGAAACATATGAAACACTTACAATTGTTATTTTCAAGAAAATTAACATTCTGGCCTTTGCCTATTTTTGCGACGTCATGACGTCGCAAAGTTACACGTTCTTCCACGTCGATGATCAAAACATCCCAAAATTGATGGGAATAGTTTTCAATAATGGGTTAGAAATATATGGAACTCTTACAATGGTCATTTTCAAGAAAATGAACATTCTGGCCTTTGCCTATATTTGCGACGTCATGACGTCGCAAAGTTACACGTTTTTTCACGTCGATGATCAAAACATCTCAAAACTGATTGGAATAGTTTTCAATGATGAGTTAGAAACATATGAAACTCTTACAATTGTCATTTTCAAGAAAATGAACATTCTGGCCTTTGCCTATATTTGCGACGTCATGACGTCGCAAAGTTACACGTTTTTCCACGTCGATGGTCGAACGTTCCCAAAATTGGTTGGAATAGTTTTCAATGATGAGTTAGAAACATATGAAACTCTTACAATTGTCATTTTCAAGAAAATGAACATTCTGGCCTTTCTCTATATTTGCGACGTCATGACGTCGCAAAGTTACACGTTTTTCCACGTCGATGGTCGAACGTTCCCAAAATTGGTTGGAATAGTTTTCAATGATGAGTTAGAAACATATGAAACTTATACAATTGTCATTTTCAAGAAAATGAACCTTCTGGCCTTTCTCTATATTTGCGACGTCATGACGTCGCAAAGTTACACGTTTTTTCACGTCGATGATCAAAACATCTCAAAACTGATTGGAATAGTTTTCAATGATGAGTTAGAAACATATGAAACTCTTACAATTGTCATTTTCAAGAAAATGAACATTCTGGCCTTTGCCTATATTTGCGACGTCATGACGTCGCAAAGTTACACGTTTTTCCACGTCGATGGTCGAACGTTCCCAAAATTGGTTGGAATAGTTTTCAATGATGAGTTAGAAACATATGAAACTCTTACAATTGTCATTTTCAAGAAAATGAACATTCTGGCCTTTCTCTATATTTGCGACGTCATGACGTCGCAAAGTTACACGTTTTTCCACGTCGATGATCAAAACATCTCAAAACTGATTGGAATAGTTCTCAATGATGAGTTTAAAACATATGAAACTCTTACAATGGTCATTTTCAAGAAAATGAACATTCTGGCCTTTGCCTATATTTGCGACGTCATGACGTCGCAAAGTTACACGTTTTTCCACGTCGATGGTCGAACGTTCCCAAAATTGGTTGGAATAGTTTTCAATGATGAGTTAGAAACATATGAAACTCTTACAATTGTCATTTTCAAGAAAATGAACATTCTGGCCTTTGCCTATATTTGCGACGTCATGACGTCGCAAAGTTACACGTTTTTCCACGTCGATGGTCGAACGTTCCCAAAATTGGTTGGAATAGTTTTCAATGATGAGTTAGAAACATATGAAACTCTTACAATTGTCATTTTCAAGAAAATGAACCTTCTGGCCTTTCTCTATATTTGCGACGTCATGACGTCGCAAAGTTACACGTTTTTCCACGTCGATGATCAAAACATCTCAAAACTGATTGGAATAGTTTTCAATGATGAGTTAGAAACATATGAAACTCTTACAATGGTCATTTTCAAGAAAATGAACATTCTGGCCTTTGCCTATATTTGCGACGTCATGACGTCGCAAAGTTACACGTTTTTCCACGTCGATGGTCGAACGTTCCCAAAATTGGTTGGAATAGTTTTCAATGATGAGTTAGAAACATATGAAACTCTTACAATTGTCATTTTCAAGAAAATGAACATTCTGGCCTTTGCCTATATTTGCGACGTCATGACGTCGCAAAGTTACACGTTTTTCCACGTCGATGGTCGGACGTTCCCAAAATTGGTTGGAATAGTTTTCAATGATGAGTTAGAAACATATGAAACTCTTACAATTGTCATTTTCAAGAAAATGAACCTTCTGGCCTTTCTCTATATTTGCGACGTCATGACGTCGCAAAGTTACACGTTTTTCCACGTCGATGATCAAAACATCTCAAAATTGATTGGAGTAGTTTTCAATGATGAGTTAGAAATATATAAAACTTTTACAATTGTCATTTTCAAGAAAATGAACATTTTAGCCCTTGTCTATATTTGCGACGTCATGACGTCGCAAAGATACACGTTTTTCCACGTCGATGGTCGAACGTTCCCAAAATTGGTTGAAATAGTTTTAAATGATGAGTTAGAAATATATGAAACTTTTACAATTGTCATTTTCAAGAAAATGAACATTCTAGCCCTTGTCTATATTTGCGACGTCATGACGTCGCAAAGTTACACGTTTTTCCACGTCGATGGTCGAACGTTCCCAAAATTGGTTGGAATAGTTTTAAATGATGAGTTAGAAACATATGAAACTCTTACAATTGTCATTTTCAAGAAAATGAACATTCTAGCCCTTGTCTATATTTGCGACGTCATGACGTCGCAAAGTTACACGTTCTTCCACGTCGATGATCGAAACATCCCAAAATTGATGGGAATAGTTTTCAATAATGAGTTAGAAATATATAAAACTCTTACAATGGTCATTTTCAAGAAAATGAACATTCTGGCCTTTGCCTATATTTGCGACGTCATGACGTCGCAAAGTTACACGTTTTTTCACGTCGATGATCAAAACATCTCAAAACTGATTGGAATAGTTTTCAATAATGAGTTAGAAATATATGAAACTCTTACAATTGTCATTTTCAAGAAAATTAACATTCTGGCCTTTGCCTATTTTTGCGACGTCATGACGTCGCAAAGTTACACGTTTTTCCACGTCGATGGTCAAACCATCCCAAAATTGATTGGAATAGTTTTCAATAATGAGTTAGAAATATATGAAACTCTTACAATTGTCATTTTCAAGAAAATGAACATTCTGGACATTGCCTATATTTGCGACGTCATGATGTCGCAAAGTTACACGTATTTCCACGTCGATGATCAAAACATCCCAAAATTGATGGGAATAGTTTTCAATAATGAGTTAGAAATATATGAAACTCTTACAATTGTCATTTTCAAGAAAATGAACCTTCTGGCCTTTGTCCATATTTGCGACGTCATGACGTCGCAAAGTTACACGTTTTTCCACGTCGATGGTCGAACGTTCCCAAAATTGGTTGGAATGGTTTTCAATGATGAGTTAGAAACATATGAAACTCTTACAATTGTTATTTTAAAGAAAATGAACCTTCTGGCCTTTCTCTATATTTGCGACGTCATGACGTCGCAAAGTTACACGTTTTTCCACGTCGATGATCAAAACATCCCAAAATTGATGGGAATAGTTTTCAATAATGAGTTAGAAATATATGAAACTCTTACAGTTGTCATTTTCAAGAAAATGAACATTCTAGCCCTTGTCTATATTTGCGACGTCATGACGTCGCAAAGTTACACGTTTTTCCACGTCGATGATCAAAACATCTCAAAATTGATTGGAGTAGTTTTCAATGATGAGTTAGAAATATATGAAACTTTTACAATTGTCATTTTCAAGAAAATGAACATTTTAGCCCTTGTCTATATTTGCGACGTCATGACGTCGCAAAGATACACGTTTTTCCACGTCGATGGTCGAACGTTCCCAAAATTGGTTGGAATAGTTATAAATGATGAGTTAGAAATATATGAAACTTTTACAATTGTCATTTTCAAGAAAATGAACATTCTAGCCCTTGTCTATATTTGCGACGTCATGACGTCGCAAAGTTACACGTTTTTCCACGTCGATGGTCGAACGTTCCCAAAATTGGTTGGAATAGTTTTAAATGATGAGTTAGAAACATATGAAACTCTTACAATTGTCATTTTCAAGAAAATGAACATTCTAGCCCTTGTCTATATTTGCGACGTCATGACGTCGCAAAGTTACACGTTCTTCCACGTCGATGATCGAAACATCCCAAAATTGATGGGAATAGTTTTCAATAATGAGTTAGAAATATATGAAACTCTTACAGTTGTCATTTTCAAGAAAATGAACATTCTAGCCCTTGTCTATATTTGCGACGTCATGACGTCGCAAAGTTACACGTTTTTCCACGTCGATGATCAAAACATCTCAAAATTGATTGGAGTAGTTTTCAATGATGAGTTAGAAATATATGAAACTTTTACAATTGTCATTTTCAAGAAAATGAACATTTTAGCCCTTGTCTATATTTGCGACGTCATGACGTCGCAAAGATACACGTTTTTCCACGTCGATGGTCGAACGTTCCCAAAATTGGTTGGAATAGTTTTAAATGATGAGTTAGAAATATATGAAACTTTTACAATTGTCATTTTCAAGAAAATGAACATTCTGGACATTGCCTATATTTGCGACGTCATGATGTCGCAAAGTTACACGTATTTCCACGTCGATGATCAAAACATCCCAAAATTGATGGGAATAGTTTTCAATAATGAGTTAGAAATATATGAAACTCTTACAGTTGTCATTTTCAAGAAAATGAACATTCTAGCCCTTGTCTATATTTGCGACGTCATGACGTCGCAAAGTTACATGCTTTTCCACGTCAATGATCAAAACATTCCAAAATTGATTGGACTAGTTTTCAATAATGAGTTAATAATATATGAAACTCTTACAAATGTCATTTTTTACCGCAATACCAAGATGTCAATGTCAATGTCAAGAGTCTTAATGTCAAGAGGCGGCGTTTGACGAAATCAACTGGATCGAGATACCGCATCGAGAAAGAATCCTTGAAGGCTGCTGATGGAACATATATACCACTCGATCAGGCTCTACTCAAGGATATCATGGACAAAGCTACGCAACAACGTAAAACTCGGCAGACTCAGAAAACTTCGAAGGAAACTGTAGTGTCATCTGAAACCTCTACCTTGAACTTTGCCAATGTCTCTCAGCGTCGTGACCGTATTTCATCATCGATTATATCAGCCACAGCCAATCCTGTTTTCATTCCAGCTGGAAATAATTCCTCCCCTGTTAACAATCAACACGTTAACATTTCGGCAAGTGCTCCAATTTCGTCTGACGTCGTTTCTTCACCGGTTGATTCTGCTGCTACAAATTTATCATCCGATAAATCGCAATTGGTGGTAAAAAACTGATAGTTTCTTCGGCAAAACCATCAACCCTTCCGCTGCTATGTTTGAGTTTAAATTGTCGTAGTATAAAAAATAAGATAAACGATCTTCGCATTCTGCTATGTAACACAAAGCCTGATCTGGTCTTCCTACAAGAAACTTGGCTTGATTGTTCCGTTCCTGATGCCTCCATCTTGTTCAACCTTCCATATTCTCTTCATCGTCTAGATCGTAATAGTAATGGAGGTGGTGTAGCCGTTATCTACAAGCAACATCTATCTTGTCACATCGTCGCCAATTGTTGCTACAAAAAAGGTGGTATCAACTGTATAGTCATTGATTTATTCGATAATTTTGCTAAGTGTGTTCGAGTTTTCAATGTGTATCGTCCGCCCAATGTGAAATCTGCTCCTTGTGATGAGTTTTTAGATCACCTGAGCTCAACTATACCTCTCAGTTCTGATAATGTTCTATTAGTGGGAGATTTCAATCTTCACGTTGAGTGGGATACTGAAACTGCGTCCGGTCGGAACAAGAAATATCTCGATTTTTTCCTTGATTTGTCGCTCAGTCAGCTTGTCCAAGATTCTACATGTGGGACGCGGACGCTGGATATCCTTCTTGTTGAAGATCCTTGTATCGTTGATAATATTAAGTTACTAGCACCCCTATCATCGTCTGATCACAAAATCGTAGCGTTCTATCTCAACTTGCAGTCAGTAGTGCCATCAACTTGCTCGCCAACTCCAGATTTTCCGAGGACAGATTTCATCTCTTTGCGTCGAGAGCTCAAGACAGTTAACTGGTTGGAAGTTTTCGACAACTTCTACGATATCGATGATCTGTATTCTAGGTTTTGCGGTGTTCTACACTTCTTGCTTTCTCGGTTCACACCTATGAAGTACTCTCGTCATCGCCCACCGACCTATCCTAGCAACATACAAAAGTTGGCTGATTATAGAATGTTATTGTTTCGAAAAATTCACATTCCTTCTGTTCTTGAGAAATATAATGTTGTTTCCAAGAGACTAGCTAATGAAATTAAACGCTTTGTTTCTCTACAAGAGAAAAAGGTTATAAACGACTCATCAAAACAGTTCTATGCTTTCGTCAAGAAAAAAATGAGGTCACAAAAGACAGAAATCGTTATAACCGATGCTAATAATACTAAAGTTAAATCAGATGAGCAAAAAGCTCAACTATTAGCAGATTACTTCAGTTCTGTTTTTGTCACCGATAATGGTAGTAAACCAACTTTGGCATTACCAAGCAATCGTACTCTGAGCTCTTTCTTAATATGCCCCTCAGACGTTTTTGCAGTATGTAAAACATTGAAACCATCATTTTCGTTGTCTCCTGATGGTATTCCTCAGGCAATATTCAAGGAATGTTATAGTGAAATCACTGAGCCATTAGCCCACATTTTCAATATATCGTTGCGGTTAGGTGCTGTACCTCAAGTATGGAAACGTTCATTTGTGACAGCCGTTCCAAAAACTAGAAACGCGTCAAAACCATCCGACTACCGACCTATTAGCATAACGTGCACTCCTTGTAAACTGATGGAACGGTGTATCAAGAAACCTCTTGAAGCTTGGTTGAACAACAATTGTATTCTTCCGAAAGAACAGTTTGGGTTTCCGCTCTGGAATGTCAACTTCCCACCAAATGCTCGACTACACCAACAAAGTCTTAAGTAGTGTTTCTTCCGGTTCCAATGTTGATGTAGTGTACTATGATGTCGCCAAGGCTTTCGATACGGTATCCCATGATAAAGTGCTACACATCCTAGCCAAATTAGGAGTGAGGGGTAACTTGTGGTGTTGGATTTCGTCTTTTCTCAAAAATCGTTCTTGCAAAGTCAATATTAATGGTTCTCTCTCGTCATCTTTTGATGTTATAAGTGGTGTGCCTCAGGGTTCAGTTCTTGGTCCAATACTGTTTTTGATCTATCTCTTTGATTCACCAAAAATCATTCCATCATGTCTTGGGGTGCGCTTATACATGTTTGCTGATGATCTAAAAATGCTGAAAACTATTCAAACCGATTCTGATACACATGTTTTGCAAGCCTGTATAGATTCTTTAGTTTCCTACATGACAGCTCGACAACTCAAGTTGTCACCAACCAAAACACGCATAATGCATTTTGGAAAAACAAACCCATGTCACTGTTATACGCTTTATGATCAGATATACCTTGAAACTACTGAGACTATGAAAGATTTAGGTATTCTTGTTAATAATCGTCTCACGTTCACTACGCACATCGAAAACTTGACTAGGAAGGCGCGATGTGCTATGTTTATCATTCTAAGACTGTTTGCAAACCCCAACTCAAAATGTGTCATTAGATTATTCAAATCTCTCGTGCTACCTATTCTTGAGTATGGTTGCAGTGTATGGAGCCCTTACCTTAAAAAGGATATTATATGCATTGAAAATGTGCAACGAACTTTTACTAGAATATTGTACTGTAAACTGAACAGAGCCTCGCCAAGAAACGCACCTTCGTATGAAAACCGATTGAAAATGTTTAAACTCGAGCCCCTAGCTGTGAGAAGAGTGAAAATCGACTTGATCAACTTCAAGCAAATTTTGAATTCTGTGTCGCCATTGAAATTTTCAAGCTTTTTTGTATTGCGCCCGACCGGAGGCCGAAATAGTCAATTTGAAATTCAAATAGACTTTACGAAGTTCAATCCGTATTATCACTCTTATTTCATGAGAATACGTCGTTGGTCAAGATTACTTCCAACATCATTTTATGGTGCAAACATGTCTCAATCTGAGCATAAAGAGTTTCTTTCGAAAATAAAAGTAGTTTGATGTGTACACATTTACTCTACTCGAAATTTCAGTTACTGTTTGTCAAGATGTGGTTGATGATCTTGCAATTCAAGTGCTGTTCAGTGTTCCAAGACCGATGTGTTCCGTGATGCTCCGTTCCGCCAAGACAACAAAAATGATAAAATACAGCGATTAGTAGTTGTGGCACTCCAAAACTATCGCCGCAATTAGTTGTAGAGCTCAGGATGTGACAAAATCTCTCTCATCATTCCATTTCTATACATACACAGTGTGGACATAACGGTGATTGTCCAAAACGACTCATTATCTCCAATAGAGCTAGTGAGAGAGGGTGAAACATGTCTTGGTTGGGATTGAGAATTCAAAAGCCTACACTAGCACAAAGATGTTTGAATATATATCCCTATGCATATATGGATGGTCACAAATGTTTTCTATGTCTTATTAGGTGGGATGACATTTATGTCTATCCGCGGTGTTGCGAAGTGCGGCCGTTCTCTGTACTCTGTGGTAGAAATCTGATCTACGAAGTGTCATTGGTTAGGGGCAACGTTACTAACTGAACCGTCTTGACACTGGATAGCATTGTTGCATGCATGATCGAACTATTCGATTTTTGGTATAGAGTTACAAGAACGGGCAAACTCAAAACAACGCAGAGTTTATGTCTTATTACTATGTATTTTGTGACCGTCTATTGCATCCCTCTGTTTTTACACATGGCACAGCCAACGTGCATACATCTCATCCCAGCCAAACATGCCAATCTGGATGATCTCTTCACAAAACATATCTTCATTACAACGTCTCTTTCAAGATAACTATTGTCCCACAAATCATTTGGTTCAATCGCCGTCGTCCAGCACTGTCAAATTGCATGTAATATTATGAGCGCGTAACAGGGTAACCATACCCTTTTTCTTCTCAACTTTTCTCTCCATTTACTCCATTGGAGTGCCACATACTATGTGGAAGTCACGTGTTAAATCACGAATAAATCTATTCTATTCTATTCTATTTTCAAGAAAATGAACCTTCTGGCCATTGCCTATATTTGCGACGTCATGACGTCGCAAAGTTACACGTTTTTCCACGTCGATGATCAAAACATCCCAAAATTGGTTGGAATAGTTTTCAATGATGAGTTAGAAATATATGAAACTCTTACAATTGTTATTTTAAAGAAAATGAACCTTCTGGCCTTTCTCTATATTTGCGACGTCATGACGTCGCAAAGTTACACGTTTTTCCACGTCGATGATCAAAACATCTCAAAATTGATTGGAATAGTTTTCAATAATGAGTTAGAAACATATGAAACACTTACAATTGTTATTTTCAAGAAAATTAACATTCTGGCCTTTGCCTATTTTTGCGACGTCATGACGTCGCAAAGTTACACGTTCTTCCACGTCGATGATCAAAACATCCCAAAATTGATGGGAATAGTTTTCAATAATGGGTTAGAAATATATGGAACTCTTACAATGGTCATTTTCAAGAAAATGAACATTCTGGCCTTTGCCTATATTTGCGACGTCATGACGTCGCAAAGTTACACGTTTTTTCACGTCGATGATCAAAACATCTCAAAACTGATTGGAATAGTTTTCAATGATGAGTTAGAAACATATGAAACTCTTACAATTGTCATTTTCAAGAAAATGAACATTCTGGCCTTTGCCTATATTTGCGACGTCATGACGTCGCAAAGTTACACGTTTTTCCACGTCGATGGTCGAACGTTCCCAAAATTGGTTGGAATAGTTTTCAATGATGAGTTAGAAACATATGAAACTCTTACAATTGTCATTTTCAAGAAAATGAACATTCTGGCCTTTCTCTATATTTGCGACGTCATGACGTCGCAAAGTTACACGTTTTTCCACGTCGATGATCAAAACATCTCAAAACTGATTGGAATAGTTTTCAATGATGAGTTAGAAACATATGAAACTCTTACAATGGTCATTTTCAAGAAAATGAACATTCTGGCCTTTGCCTATATTTGCGACGTCATGACGTCGCAAAGTTACACGTTTTTCCACGTCGATGGTCGAACGTTCCCAAAATTGGTTGGAATAGTTTTCAATGATGAGTTAGAAACATATGAAATTCTTACAATTGTCATTTTCAAGAAAATGAACATTCTGGCCTTTCTCTATATTTGCGACGTCATGACGTCGCAAAGTTACACGTTTTTCCACGTCGATGATCAAAACATCTCAAAACTGATTGGAATAGTTTTCAATGATGAGTTAGAAACATATGAAACTCTTACAATGGTCATTTTCAAGAAAATGAACATTCTGGACATTGCCTATATTTGCGACGTCATGATGTCGCAAAGTTACACGTATTTCCACGTCGATGATCAAAACATCCCAAAATTGGTTGGAATAGTTTTAAATGATGAGTTAGAAATATATGAAACTTTTACAATTGTCATTTTCAAGAAAATGAACATTCTAGCCCTTGTCTATATTTGCGACGTCATGACGTCGCAAAGTTACACGTTTTTCCACGTCGATGGTCGAACGTTCCCAAAATTGGTTGGAATAGTTTTAAATGATGAGTTAGAAACATATGAAACTCTTACAATTGTCATTTTCAAGAAAATGAACATTCTAGCCCTTGTCTATATTTGCGACGTCATGACGTCGCAAAGTTACACGTTCTTCCACGTCGATGATCGAAACATCCCAAAATTGATGGGAATAGTTTTCAATAATGAGTTAGAAATTTATGAAACTCTTACAGTTGTCATTTTCAAGAAAATGAACATTCTAGCCCTTGTCTATATTTGCGACGTCATGACGTCGCAAAGTTACACGTTTTTCCACGTCGATGATCAAAACATCTCAAAATTGATTGGAGTAGTTTTCAATGATGAGTTAGAAATATATGAAACTTTTACAATTGTCATTTTCAAGAAAATGAACATTTTAGCCCTTGTCTATATTTGCGACGTCATGACGTCGCAAAGATACACGTTTTTCCACGTCGATGGTCGAACGTTCCCAAAATTGGTTGGAATAGTTTTAAATGATGAGTTAGAAATATATGAAACTTTTACAATTGTCATTTTCAAGAAAATGAACATTCTGGACATTGCCTATATTTGCGACGTCATGATGTCGCAAAGTTACACGTATTTCCACGTCGATGATCAAAACATCCCAAAATTGATGGGAATAGTTTTCAATAATGAGTTAGAAATATATGAAACTCTTACAGTTGTCATTTTCAAGAAAATGAACATTCTAGCCCTTGTCTATATTTGCGACGTCATGACGTCGCAAAGTTACATGCTTTTCCACGTCAATGATCAAAACATTCCAAAATTGATTGGACTAGTTTTCAATAATGAGTTAATAATATATGAAACTCTTACAAATGTCATTTTCAAGAAAATGAACCTTCTGGCCATTGCCTATATTTGCGACGTCATGACGTCGCAAAGTTACACGTTTTTCCACGTCGATGATCAAAACATCCCAAAATTGGTTGGAATAGTTTTCAATGATGAGTTAGAAATATATGAAACTCTTACAATTGTTATTTTAAAGAAAATGAACCTTCTGGCCTTTCTCTATATTTGCGACGTCATGACGTCGCAAAGTTACACGTTTTTCCACGTCGATGATCAAAACATCTCAAAATTGATTGGAATAGTTTTCAATAATGAGTTAGAAACATATGAAACACTTACAATTGTTATTTTCAAGAAAATTAACATTCTGGCCTTTGCCTATTTTTGCGACGTCATGACGTCGCAAAGTTACACGTTCTTCCACGTCGATGATCAAAACATCCCAAAATTGATGGGAATAGTTTTCAATAATGGGTTAGAAATATATGGAACTCTTACAATGGTCATTTTCAAGAAAATGAACATTCTGGCCTTTGCCTATATTTGCGACGTCATGACGTCGCAAAGTTACACGTTTTTTCACGTCGATGATCAAAACATCTCAAAACTGATTGGAATAGTTTTCAATGATGAGTTAGAAACATATGAAACTCTTACAATTGTCATTTTCAAGAAAATGAACATTCTGGCCTTTGCCTATATTTGCGACGTCATGACGTCGCAAAGTTACACGTTTTTCCACGTCGATGGTCGAACGTTCCCAAAATTGGTTGGAATAGTTTTCAATGATGAGTTAGAAACATATGAAACTCTTACAATTGTCATTTTCAAGAAAATGAACATTCTGGCCTTTCTCTATATTTGCGACGTCATGACGTCGCAAAGTTACACGTTTTTCCACGTCGATGATCAAAACATCTCAAAACTGATTGGAATAGTTTTCAATGATGAGTTAGAAACATATGAAACTCTTACAATGGTCATTTTCAAGAAAATGAACATTCTGGCCTTTGCCTATATTTGCGACGTCATGACGTCGCAAAGTTACACGTTTTTCCACGTCGATGGTCGAACGTTCCCAAAATTGGTTGGAATAGTTTTCAATGATGAGTTAGAAACATATGAAATTCTTACAATTGTCATTTTCAAGAAAATGAACATTCTGGCCTTTCTCTATATTTGCGACGTCATGACGTCGCAAAGTTACACGTTTTTCCACGTCGATGATCAAAACATCTCAAAACTGATTGGAATAGTTTTCAATGATGAGTTAGAAACATATGAAACTCTTACAATGGTCATTTTCAAGAAAATGAACATTCTGGACATTGCCTATATTTGCGACGTCATGATGTCGCAAAGTTACACGTATTTCCACGTCGATGATCAAAACATCCCAAAATTGGTTGGAATAGTTTTAAATGATGAGTTAGAAATATATGAAACTTTTACAATTGTCATTTTCAAGAAAATGAACATTCTAGCCCTTGTCTATATTTGCGACGTCATGACGTCGCAAAGTTACACGTTTTTCCACGTCGATGGTCGAACGTTCCCAAAATTGGTTGGAATAGTTTTAAATGATGAGTTAGAAACATATGAAACTCTTACAATTGTCATTTTCAAGAAAATGAACATTCTAGCCCTTGTCTATATTTGCGACGTCATGACGTCGCAAAGTTACACGTTCTTCCACGTCGATGATCGAAACATCCCAAAATTGATGGGAATAGTTTTCAATAATGAGTTAGAAATTTATGAAACTCTTACAGTTGTCATTTTCAAGAAAATGAACATTCTAGCCCTTGTCTATATTTGCGACGTCATGACGTCGCAAAGTTACACGTTTTTCCACGTCGATGATCAAAACATCTCAAAATTGATTGGAGTAGTTTTCAATGATGAGTTAGAAATATATGAAACTTTTACAATTGTCATTTTCAAGAAAATGAACATTTTAGCCCTTGTCTATATTTGCGACGTCATGACGTCGCAAAGATACACGTTTTTCCACGTCGATGGTCGAACGTTCCCAAAATTGGTTGGAATAGTTTTAAATGATGAGTTAGAAATATATGAAACTTTTACAATTGTCATTTTCAAGAAAATGAACATTCTGGACATTGCCTATATTTGCGACGTCATGATGTCGCAAAGTTACACGTATTTCCACGTCGATGATCAAAACATCCCAAAATTGATGGGAATAGTTTTCAATAATGAGTTAGAAATATATGAAACTCTTACAGTTGTCATTTTCAAGAAAATGAACATTCTAGCCCTTGTCTATATTTGCGACGTCATGACGTCGCAAAGTTACATGCTTTTCCACGTCAATGATCAAAACATTCCAAAATTGATTGGACTAGTTTTCAATAATGAGTTAATAATATATGAAACTCTTACAAATGTCATTTTCAAGAAAATGAACCTTCTGGCCATTGCCTATATTTGCGACGTCATGACGTCGCAAAGTTACACGTTTTTCCACGTCGATGATCAAAACATCCCAAAATTGGTTGGAATAGTTTTCAATGATGAGTTAGAAATATATGAAACTCTTACAATTGTTATTTTAAAGAAAATGAACCTTCTGGCCTTTCTCTATATTTGCGACGTCATGACGTCGCAAAGTTACACGTTTTTCCACGTCGATGATCAAAACATCTCAAAATTGATTGGAATAGTTTTCAATAATGAGTTAGAAACATATGAAACACTTACAATTGTTATTTTCAAGAAAATTAACATTCTGGCCTTTGCCTATTTTTGCGACGTCATGACGTCGCAAAGTTACACGTTCTTCCACGTCGATGATCAAAACATCCCAAAATTGATGGGAATAGTTTTCAATAATGGGTTAGAAATATATGGAACTCTTACAATGGTCATTTTCAAGAAAATGAACATTCTGGCCTTTGCCTATATTTGCGACGTCATGACGTCGCAAAGTTACACGTTTTTTCACGTCGATGATCAAAACATCTCAAAACTGATTGGAATAGTTTTCAATGATGAGTTAGAAACATATGAAACTCTTACAATTGTCATTTTCAAGAAAATGAACATTCTGGCCTTTGCCTATATTTGCGACGTCATGACGTCGCAAAGTTACACGTTTTTCCACGTCGATGGTCGAACGTTCCCAAAATTGGTTGGAATAGTTTTCAATGATGAGTTAGAAACATATGAAACTCTTACAATTGTCATTTTCAAGAAAATGAACATTCTGGCCTTTCTCTATATTTGCGACGTCATGACGTCGCAAAGTTACACGTTTTTCCACGTCGATGATCAAAACATCTCAAAACTGATTGGAATAGTTTTCAATGATGAGTTAGAAACATATGAAACTCTTACAATGGTCATTTTCAAGAAAATGAACATTCTGGCCTTTGCCTATATTTGCGACGTCATGACGTCGCAAAGTTACACGTTTTTCCACGTCGATGGTCGAACGTTCCCAAAATTGGTTGGAATAGTTTTCAATGATGAGTTAGAAACATATGAAATTCTTACAATTGTCATTTTCAAGAAAATGAACATTCTGGCCTTTCTCTATATTTGCGACGTCATGACGTCGCAAAGTTACACGTTTTTCCACGTCGATGATCAAAACATCTCAAAACTGATTGGAATAGTTTTCAATGATGAGTTAGAAACATATGAAACTCTTACAATGGTCATTTTCAAGAAAATGAACATTCTGGCCTTTGCCTATATTTGCGACGTCATGACGTCGCAAAGTTACACGTTTTTCCACGTCGATGGTCGAACGTTCCCAAAATTGGTTGGAATAGTTTTCAATGATGAGTTAGAAACATATGAAACTCTTACAATTGTCATTTTCAAGAAAATGAACATTCTGGCCTTTGCCTATATTTGCGACGTCATGACGTCGCAAAGTTACACGTTTTTCCACGTCGATGGTCGAACGTTCCCAAAATTGGTTGGAATAGTTTTCAATGATAAGTTAGAAACATATGAAACTCTTACAATTGTCATTTTCAAGAAAATGAACCTTCTGGCCTTTCTCTATATTTGCGACGTCATGACGTCGCAAAGTTACACGTTTTTCCACGTCGATGATCAAAACATCTCAAAATTGATTGGAGTAGTTTTCAATGATGAGTTAGAAATATATGAAACTTTTACAATTGTCATTTTCAAGAAAATGAACATTTTAGCCCTTGTCTATATTTGCGACGTCATGACGTCGCAAAGTTACACGTTTTTCCACGTCGATGGTCGAACGTTCCCAAAATTGGTTGGAATAGTTTTAAATGATGAGTTAGAAATATATGAAACTTTTACAATTGTCATTTTCAAGAAAATGAACATTCTAGCCCTTGTCTATATTTGCGACGTCATGACGTCGCAAAGTTACACGTTTTTCCACGTCGATGGTCGAACGTTCCCAAAATTGGTTGGAATAGTTTTAAATGATGAGTTAGAAACATATGAAACTCTTACAATTGTCATTTTCAAGAAAATGAACATTCTGGCCTTTGCCTATATTTGCGACGTCATGACGTCGCAAAGTTACACGTTTTTCCACGTCGATGGTCAAACGTTCCCAAAATTGGTTGGAATAGTTTTCAATGATGAGTTAGAAACATATGAAACTCTTACAATTGTCATTTTCAAGAAAATGAACATTCTGGCCTTTCTTTATATTTGCGACGTCATGACGTCGCAAAGTTACACGTTTTTCCACGTCGATGATCAAAACATCTCAAAACTGATTGGAATAGTTTTCAATGATGAGTTAGAAACATATGAAACTCTTACAATGGTCATTTTCAAGAAAATGAACATTCTGGCCTTTGCCTATATTTGCGACGTCATGACGTCGCAAAGTTACACGTTTTTCCACGTCGATGGTCGAACGTTCCCAAAATTGGTTGGAATAGTTTTCAATGATGAGTTAGAAACATATGAAACTCTTACAATTGTCATTTTCAAGAAAATGAACATTCTGGCCTTTGCCTATATTTGCGACGTCATGACGTCGCAAAGTTACACGTTTTTCCACGTCGATGGTCGAACGTTCCCAAAATTGGTTGGAATAGTTTTCAATGATGAGTTAGAAACATATGAAACTCTTACAATTGTCATTTTCAAGAAAATGAACCTTCTGGCCTTTCTCTATATTTGCGACGTCATGACGTCGCAAAGTTACACGTTTTTCCACGTCGATGATCAAAACATCTCAAAATTGATTGGAGTAGTTTTCAATGATGAGTTAGAAATATATGAAACTTTTACAATTGTCATTTTCAAGAAAATGAACATTTTAGCCCTTGTCTATATTTGCGACGTCATGACGTCGCAAAGATACACGTTTTTCCACGTCGATGGTCGAACGTTCCCAAAATTGGTTGGAATAGTTTCAAATGATGAGTTAGAAATATATGAAACTTTTACAATTGTCATTTTCAAGAAAATGAACATTCTAGCCCTTGTCTATATTTGCGACGTCATGACGTCGCAAAGTTACACGTTTTTCCACGTCGATGGTCGAACGTTCCCAAAATTGGTTGGAATAGTTTTAAATGATGAGTTAGAAACATATGAAACTCTTACAATTGTCATTTTCAAGAAAATGAACATTCTAGCCCTTGTCTATATTTGCGACGTCATGACGTCGCAAAGTTACACGTTCTTCCACGTCGATGATCAAAACATCCCAAAATTGATGGGAATAGTTTTCAATAATGGGTTAGAAATATATGGAACTCTTACAATGGTCATTTTCAAGAAAATGAACATTCTGGCCTTTGCCTATATTTGCGACGTCATGACGTCGCAAAGTTACACGTTTTTTCACGTCGATGATCAAAACATCTCAAAACTGATTGGAATAGTTTTCAATGATGAGTTAGAAACATATGAAACTCTTACAATTGTCATTTTCAAGAAAATGAACATTCTGGCCTTTGCCTATATTTGCGACGTCATGACGTCGCAAAGTTACACGTTTTTCCACGTCGATGGTCGAACGTTCCCAAAATTGGTTGGAATAGTTTTCAATGATGAGTTAGAAACATATGAAACTCTTACAATTGTCATTTTCAAGAAAATGAACATTCTGGCCTTTCTCTATATTTGCGACGTCATGACGTCGCAAAGTTACACGTTTTTCCACGTCGATGATCAAAACATCTCAAAACTGATTGGAATAGTTTTCAATGATGAGTTAGAAACATATGAAACTCTTACAATGGTCATTTTCAAGAAAATGAACATTCTGGCCTTTGCCTATATTTGCGACGTCATGACGTCGCAAAGTTACACGTTTTTCCACGTCGATGGTCGAACGTTCCCAAAATTGGTTGGAATAGTTTTCAATGATGAGTTAGAAACATATGAAATTCTTACAATTGTCATTTTCAAGAAAATGAACATTCTGGCCTTTCTCTATATTTGCGACGTCATGACGTCGCAAAGTTACACGTTTTTCCACGTCAATGATCAAAACATCTCAAAACTGATTGGAATAGTTTTCAATGATGAGTTAGAAACATATGAAACTCTTACAATGGTCATTTTCAAGAAAATGAACATTCTGGCCTTTGCCTATATTTGCGACGTCATGACGTCGCAAAGTTACACGTTTTTCCACGTCGATGGTCGAACGTTCCCAAAATTGGTTGGAATAGTTTTCAATGATGAGTTAGAAACATATGAAACTCTTACAATTGTCATTTTCAAGAAAATGAACATTCTGGCCTTTGCCTATATTTGCGACGTCATGACGTCGCAAAGTTACACGTTTTTCCACGTCGATGGTCGAACGTTCCCAAAATTGGTTGGAATAGTTTTCAATGATAAGTTAGAAACATATGAAACTCTTACAATTGTCATTTTCAAGAAAATGAACCTTCTGGCCTTTCTCTATATTTGCGACGTCATGACGTCGCAAAGTTACACGTTTTTCCACGTCGATGATCAAAACATCTCAAAATTGATTGGAGTAGTTTTCAATGATGAGTTAGAAATATATGAAACTTTTACAATTGTCATTTTCAAGAAAATGAACATTTTAGCCCTTGTCTATATTTGCGACGTCATGACGTCGCAAAGTTACACGTTTTTCCACGTCGATGGTCGAACGTTCCCAAAATTGGTTGGAATAGTTTTAAATGATGAGTTAGAAATATATGAAACTTTTACAATTGTCATTTTCAAGAAAATGAACATTCTAGCCCTTGTCTATATTTGCGACGTCATGACGTCGCAAAGTTACACGTTTTTCCACGTCGATGGTCGAACGTTCCCAAAATTGGTTGGAATAGTTTTAAATGATGAGTTAGAAACATATGAAACTCTTACAATTGTCATTTTCAAGAAAATGAACATTCTGGCCTTTGCCTATATTTGCGACGTCATGACGTCGCAAAGTTACACGTTTTTCCACGTCGATGGTCGAACGTTCCCAAAATTGGTTGGAATAGTTTTCAATGATGAGTTAGAAACATATGAAACTCTTACAATTGTCATTTTCAAGAAAATGAACATTCTGGCCTTTCTTTATATTTGCGACGTCATGACGTCGCAAAGTTACACGTTTTTCCACGTCGATGATCAAAACATCTCAAAACTGATTGGAATAGTTTTCAATGATGAGTTAGAAACATATGAAACTCTTACAATGGTCATTTTCAAGAAAATGAACATTCTGGCCTTTGCCTATATTTGCGACGTCATGACGTCGCAAAGTTACACGTTTTTCCACGTCGATGGTCGAACGTTCCCAAAATTGGTTGGAATAGTTTTCAATGATGAGTTAGAAACATATGAAACTCTTACAATTGTCATTTTCAAGAAAATGAACATTCTGGCCTTTGCCTATATTTGCGACGTCATGACGTCGCAAAGTTACACGTTTTTCCACGTCGATGGTCGAACGTTCCCAAAATTGGTTGGAATAGTTTTCAATGATGAGTTAGAAACATATGAAACTCTTACAATTGTCATTTTCAAGAAAATGAACCTTCTGGCCTTTCTCTATATTTGCGACGTCATGACGTCGCAAAGTTACACGTTTTTCCACGTCGATGATCAAAACATCTCAAAATTGATTGGAGTAGTTTTCAATGATGAGTTAGAAATATATGAAACTTTTACAATTGTCATTTTCAAGAAAATGAACATTTTAGCCCTTGTCTATATTTGCGACGTCATGACGTCGCAAAGATACACGTTTTTCCACGTCGATGGTCGAACGTTCCCAAAATTGGTTGGAATAGTTTCAAATGATGAGTTAGAAATATATGAAACTTTTACAATTGTCATTTTCAAGAAAATGAACATTCTAGCCCTTGTCTATATTTGCGACGTCATGACGTCGCAAAGTTACACGTTTTTCCACGTCGATGGTCGAACGTTCCCAAAATTGGTTGGAATAGTTTTAAATGATGAGTTAGAAACATATGAAACTCTTACAATTGTCATTTTCAAGAAAATGAACATTCTAGCCCTTGTCTATATTTGCGACGTCATGACGTCGCAAAGTTACACGTTCTTCCACGTCGATGATCAAAACATCCCAAAATTGATGGGAATAGTTTTCAATAATGAGTTAGAAATATATGAAACTCTTACAATGGTCATTTTCAAGAAAATGAACATTCTGGCCTTTGCCTATATTTGCGACGTCATGACGTCGCAAAGTTACACGTTTTTTCACGTCGATGATCAAAACATCTCAAAACTGATTGGAATAGTTTTCAATAATGAGTTAGAAATATATGAAACTCTTACAATTGTCATTTTCAAGAAAATTAACATTCTGGCCTTTGCCTATTTTTGCGACGTCATGACGTCGCAAAGTTACACGTTTTTCCACGTCGATGGTCAAACCATCCCAAAATTGATTGGAATAGTTTTCAATAATGAGTTAGAAATATATGAAACTCTTACAATTGTCATTTTCAAGAAAATGAACATTCTGGACATTGCCTATATTTGCGACGTCATGATGTCGCAAAGTTACACGTATTTCCACGTCGATGATCAAAACATCCCAAAATTGATGGGAATAGTTTTCAATAATGAGTTAGAAATATATGAAACTCTTACAATTGTCATTTTCAAGAAAATGAACCTTCTGGCCTTTGTCCATATTTGCGACGTCATGACGTCGCAAAGTTACACGTTTTTCCACGTCGATGGTCGAACGTTCCCAAAATTGGTTGGAATGGTTTTCAATGATGAGTTAGAAACATATAAGACGGGTTCAACTAATTTTTTTCATTATTCCCGTTTTTTAACCAAAATGTTGTCAACGGAGTGGGTGTGACAAGTAAACCATTATCTTGTCAAAGTTGCTGATGTATCTGTGAAATATTAGAGCCAAACCAAATGACAAGCGCCAACATAGATATTGACGTCTGCCAAGTGATACTATCACTGCTCAACACTTGGCAAGTGATACTATCACTGCTCAACACTTGGCAAGTGATATTATCACTGCTCAACACTGACAATTGCCAAGAACTATCGTCTTTCTTGACACGTGGCAACAAGGTTTTGCCTCATGCGGGAATCGAACCTGACCCCTTCACACCAAAAGCGAGACGCTTGCCACTATACTAAGCGGGCTACGTTTAAGAGCGCAAACAGTTCGTACACACACACCGGGGCGGTCATATTCATAACGGGATGAGGATAGATTATCGAATTATGGGTGCGAATCTTTGAAAGAAAAAACGAGAAGCGGAAAAGGGAATATCGTAAACACTTAAACCTGCGATGTTGGGCAAAAAGTTGCTACTGGCTTTTAACTAGCTGAAATGTTTTTTTAATGTGAACGTTGATTAAATTTCACGTTTATTATTTATGTAAATGGTTTTTTAATAAACTCATCCCTTTTAATACACTCATGTGTTACAACATTAATAGAATCAATTGCGACGTTGTTGTATATAGCGCGGTCCTTACTTTTCAAATGCAGGTGCTCCCTTAGTGTAGTGGTAGTGCTCTTGCTTTTGGTCCAACGGCCAAGGGTTCGAATCCCCTCAACGGTTTGGCACGTGTCGAAATGAATCAGTGCAAATGGCAAATGGTAAAGATAAACCCTTTGGGTGACAAGTGACAAGAGAACTCCATTCACTTAGCTTTGCCAAAAGAATCTGTATCTAATTGTCAAATGCCAACATCGCGTTGACAAGAAAACTAAAATTGTGTCATTTCGACCGAAAGGCGCAAGAAAAAGTTCCCGTTCACAGATTGACAGAATTCCGTGAATTACTTTGAATTTTGAAAAAAATTTAGTTGGAACCGTCTTATATGAAGAACTTGATAAATCTAGAAGAATGATCTCGAAAACTTGAATCTTTTTCAGATTTAACATCCATCGGATTCGCAGTCTCACAATCAAATCAGACTGGAATCGGACTCTACCTTATTGGAGCTTACTGGTATTGGTATGAAGGATCCCAGGTGCTTCTATTTTCAGTGTTCATGAATGCATAATCAACGGTTACTAACATGAATGATTCCCTTGACCAAACAATATTTATGTTATATACTAATTTGTTTTGTTTATTTAGGCTCCGCTGTTTGTTATACGCTGTATGTTGCGCTATCCAACTATGTTTGTAGCATGATCTCGAATTCTAAATCAAAGGCGTGTATACCGAATCAAAGTACAATTCAGATATCTTCAATGCGTATATTACAGGTGGATTACTACCCATGGGCACAGTTCGAACCGGACAACTCGGGTGGCAATAAAAACTGTATTCTAGTGCGTTTTTTGTTAATATTATTGTATTTTTATATTATACTATATGGTTCGAACATTCATGATCAATCTTTTCTCAGTTAATCACATTTGGTAATTGGCGACTCGCCGGCGACCCGAAATGCGGCGACTCGCCATCAACCCCTTCCGGCGACCCGCCACCGAATTCAATAGTTAGTATGATCCATCTGTGTCTTTTTAATGATTTTCATTTCAGCTCTACTCTGACTACTCTCCAAATACCCGCGGTACTTACTACAGAAGATGGAATGATTGGCCATGCACCAGCAGCATGCGTGCACTTGTTTGTAAAAAACCAGCCAACTAAGCCAACTTACTTCTTGTTCATGTTCGAGTTTTGTCGAGTTTTGAATGTTTTTTTAGAACTTATGTGGGTCGGTTTGTCGAATGTAGAACTTGCGAGTTTTGAACGTAATTATAGTTTTTCTTCTGTTATTCTCATCTTTCAGTTGTGTCCAGTTTTGGTAAATGTGGTTGAAAGTTGGTCGAGTGTTCATTTTTTCAGTTTTGTTGTTGAGTTCGAGAAAAAGAAGAAAAGTAATCTTGGAAATTGTTGGTTCTTGGACCACCTGACAACAAACCCCGCAACAAAACGAATACAAAGTTTGATGTTCAACATAAACGAACCGATATGAGTTACTTAACCGCATGAACAATGAATTATTGAATTAGGACAAATATAGTCTCATTTTTGTGAGAAGTATTTCTACTGTAGGAAATGGGCCTAATCGTAGGGGATATTTCTCTGGAAGTACGCAAGACTCCTTCTGCGAGATGCGCCTTAGTTGAAAATTTCATACAAATATTTTATATACAGTTATGGTTAGGTGAATACGATTATTCCTGATGGTTGTTGTTGTTTGCGAAATGGACCCGTCGTTGGCAACTTTCCTCTGTGTGTTCTTTTCCTTCCGGAATACACCTGAAAAAAGTAATATGGATAAGTCTTCCAAACTGAAGAAATATTACATCAAGAAGGAACTGTTCAATTTGCTGGTCAAAGGACACAAGTATGAACAGAAGTTTAAAACCCCATGTTTATGGGTGGAAGATTAATTTCGTTGGCTATTTTGATTACTTAAAACTCTTCACTAATAGAAGAACTGAATTAACACATAAAAGTATACATATGTGTGTTGGAAAGCCTGTTACAAAAGTGATTGTGAAATATATATAGTGCTCACATTTCCCAACTGGACTCGTTGTCAGCGTGCCAAAAACTTTGGAAGACTGTTATTTAGAGAAAACATATAATTTACAGGAAGTTTCTTCGATTAAAAATTATAACAAAGGGGAGGAACCCTTTATATGAATTTCTATTGTTTTGAACTATTTCAACATGTTCAAAAACTGTCTTGAAATTTTATTGGCAAGCTGCCCAAGCCCAGTTGGGAAATGTGCGAACTATGGTGTCTTGTTATTTACAAAACGAGTCTTTACGATGTATGTTGCATTATCAGATCACTGTGTTTGTAGTTGGATCTGACTGCTGTCTGGTGAATATTAATGGTATCTTGGGATCAAACTACAAAAAGATTGGGAACTCCCCATAAAATGTGAACAGATCTTACCCGAAAACCGGTCTCATGAGCAGCGAAGTGGACTTTGACCTGACCCGGCGAAGTCCCTTCTTTTCCGTTTGTTGGGAAAGAAACCGGTCAACCGGTTGGTCGAAAAACGACTTTCCCGCAACAATTTCATGCTGGTACGCAATCTTCCGTCGCGGTTCCTTTTCCGGAAACGATATTTTCGGTCGCGGAATCGCTGTGGAACCGGGGGATGTGGCGTATTTTTTCGGCGTCACGTTACAACTTTGGGACCTCGAGTAATGTCCGCGAGTTGAGTCAGAATTGGCCTGAAAACACATTAAAATGTGTCAACAAACAATAAAAGTTGCACTCCACGTTACGATGATAAAAATTCGGTCATTGAACCTCGTATTGATATTTTTATGTTTGGTTTACTAAAGTGAGAGGGGGAGCGAGAGAGACCGACACACAGGTACAGAACAAACTGGATAGTAATAAGTAAGAGTGTGATATACTGTTTGAACTCTTCATACTGTAACAAGTCGATTTTTAGTAGAATGATCTAATTGAAAACGTATAGTTGTATCATGGTAAAACTCAGTACTGTTAACCTTTGTCATTCCGATCAATTTACTTTACGAAAATATTGGGAACAACGCTAGATCTAGGGAGGAACACCAAGTTGAAATAAAACCAATCAACCTATTCGTGTTGAACTTGAACCAGTTGGAATAATTCCAACTACTCTGAAGTTGAAAACCGAGTTGTTTACCAAGGTTCGCCGAAAACCCAAGTTGTAAATCAAAGATCAGACTTTTTACCGAGAACTTGGTGCACAATTGTGTACTAATCTTTGGCTTCACAACTTGATATCAACTAGTGACTAATTTGGTGAGGCAAACCTTAATAATAAAAAAACTCGGTGTTGAATTTCAGAGTGTGTGAAACATTTTGGACAGTCCAAAAAGTGTGAAATACTAGATAACTGAGAAGTTGAATTGCAACCAAACCTGTGAATATTGTGTCGGGGGTAGGGACACTAATGGTTGTATTTTGGCAGTCTTTCTACAGTAATCTCCCCCGACTGTTATTGTATTGGTCTCGTAGCGAACGCACAGAGGCATGTACTTTCCTGAATTGTTTTCTGTGATGTTATGAAACGTGGCACTGAGGAATTGTGAGAAACTGTACTTTTGTCTTGCGAAATTGTTATTGTGTGATACTAGTTTTGAAGCACACAATAACTGGTGAGATGAAACATACGATGGAACATACATATTTCAGACATTTTCGATAACCTTTGTAGGTTTTAACTTGAAGACAATACAACGATAAAGAATATAAAATAATTTTTTTATAGTTCAATTACCTTCCTTATTCAATAAGAACGATAAAACATACTTGAAATTGAAATAGAGAAGGCGAAGAGAAGAAAAAGTGCCGAACCCACCTTCTTTGGCCATTTTTGAGCAATTCTAGCATTGAAGAGGGAAGGGAAATGTCGTTTGAGAAGTGTGTTGAAAAGGCTTAGAAGAGGGTGGCGCGCCCTTAAGAACACAATGATTCATGCACAAAAAACAGAAAACGCTGGCACGCTCTCAACAGATCATGGCTCATTCGTGACCTACTTTCGACTCATGAACTTTCCACATCAAGGTCACCTCTTATAACTTTAGTTTTCATATGAATGATCAGTTGGCAGAGCAGAAAACAGGCTAAAACGTCATTTGAAGATCGAACATGGTTAATAGAACTTCCTAAATAAAAATTAATTATACATAATAAGGTGAGTGTTTCAGAAATTCCCGATAGCTTTTAATCTGAACATCGAATAATAATAACTAGTTGCTAATGTGCAAACAGAGCCTAATTCGTCACGAAAATATATGTTATCAGAGCAGATTGTTTCGACATTTGTAAACTTTGTGATATTTATGTTCATTCAGAAAAAGGAAGAATAACAAGTGTGTATGAGAGACAGGGTGCACAATTTAGACAGATCACAAAAGTCACAGTTGAAAAACGTTCATTTTTTTCATGAGAATGAATTAGTTGTATCATGAAAACAGAGAATTCAAAAGCTAATCAACATAGTGTCTCTCAGACGGCTAGATTATGTATGTAAAATAATAATGTATGTTAGAAACAAATTCAAGTGAGAACGTGAATACCAATTATTGATTGACTTCTAAAGCACTGAAATCGAAGGCACTAAACACGAATAGAATGCATTTCGAATAACAACTTTGTTTATGTTTGTGACGATAATTCGACTAGATATTATATAGAACAGTCACTTGAACAGGAGTAAGCCTTTAACTGCATTTCTAAAAGAAATTTGCTTTATATTTGCTTATTAAAGTACATTAAACATCTTGAAATTCTTAATATTTGTTTTGATTTTGTATACCATTGGGAGAATAAACATATTATTAACATTAGTTTTTGTCCAGTGAGAAAAGTGGTTGACTACATTCTACTAGGAGGTCTGAGAAAGTGGTCCGACTGCTCCGTGAGGTCTTCTCGCGACATCAGTGGCACCAGAACCGACGTCTTCCGCCTCAACGCCGAGTGGTCCAGAGAGACGCCGCACGGGGACGGGGAACGAGCCCCGTCTGTCTCTTTTCCTGCAACGGTGATTCTAATTTCAGGAAGTTACAGATCCTATCTGTTACGTATACTTCTTTATCAGTGATCAGGTTTTTACAGCTCGTTGATAGTTCAACATTGCCCACATGTCTTTGTTTTGTGTTATAATTATGTTTGTAAGCGATAGAACAAAAGACACTATTTGTTGTATTTCTGTGAATACACAAGACAAAAAAAACCGCAAGGTTGGAGTTCGAAACGGAGAAAGAACAAGAGATGAACCATTCACAAGCTTCTGATGATTGTTCGCTGATATATTGGTCATTTCACTCGGTTGCGCGGACAAAACATGCTTGTACTGTCGTTTCTAATCACGGAACGGGGTGCAAAACTATATGCAAAACTTAAGCTATGCTACCAGTCCCAGAAAGAGTAGATTCTGCTTTGTGACAAGCATGGAATGTCCACAGCTCTCGAATTCCAGCACCAAAGTTTCCGAGGGGAATTTTCAGATAGAAAAATACAGACAGTGACCATGCAATAGTGCTTACCGTGTTCGTTCAACAGAGAAATGATCACCTTTTGACCTGAAAGAGATTAGCTTCGGAAAATGACACACCAACATTAGGGAGAAGCGGGGACATTCGGGTGAACAACATCAAGGAGATAAAAACTTGAGAATTACGTCGTCTCTGCTGTATGTGTTGGGTAGGAGAAAAAATACGAGTTTGAAACCATGAAACTTTCAAAGTTAGCTGGTTTCCGCGTAGTTTGTTTTTCCGCAACCAATCAACTCTGTTCTCCTAATTTTTTGACATGCTGGTACGGAAAATTTCCACTTTGTATTGATTCTGAAGTAATTTTTCAGTTTTCAATGGAACATTAACTCGTCCGATCAAAAAAGAAGCAAACCTTGCTCGGCAATATATTGATCCCACATAGTGTCGACGACTTCTGTACAAATCAGGACCCCGGAGTGGATTGTGATCATTCGCAACACGAATATTCCGTCCATTTTCACGTAGTCACGTACGAACTGGAAAAAGTCTAGGTAAACAACGTACGAGTTTACACCACTACTTATGATGGGGAAATCAGAATTATGTATTGCTAGTGGATGACCCCAGAACCAAGACCAGCACCCCGAAAACTACATTTAAAAGACCTTCAATCAGAGCAAACGAAGTTATTCATTCTCATTTATTTATAAGTTATCTAGCTTTTGTTTTCTTTCAAAATCAAAAAAAGTTGGAGAGTCATAAAAATGTATCGTATCAAAAACGTTTATGAATGTATCTTACCTCGTCCAGCTCAAGCTCGTTGTTCTTGGTTTTGAATGTAACGTCGGCCAGCTCGAGACGTCGAGCAATGAACCTGATTGAACAGACCACCATTTGACCAGTTTCCCTCACTCAACTACTCTCAAGTTAAACCCCAAGTTGTTTCACTAGACTCTTTTCACTAACTCGTTCACTAGTTGATATCAAGCTCGGTTCTTGCAGCTTCAGATACATCATTACAAAACCCCTATTAGTTGAGAGTACCCACTCCACAATTAATTTTTGAACTAGTATGAATCAGAAATAAGAAAGAAATTCTCATTAAAATATATTGTTTCGTTCAACTTGAAAATATCGAGCAACCGCCCGTGTTTCTCAACGTTCAAAACAGGATCAGACCACTTTCAAATTTGGAATGGCTAGAGGTATTTTGTGTGAGTTTTCCTGATTTTTAGAGTTTTCAGAAACGTAAAGTTGACCAACTTTTTTCTCTGTTCGAAAGGAAGTGAAGAGAATATCCAAGACATTATACTGGCGAATGAAACAATGGCCAGAAGAGTATACCACAACCAGAGAAGTAGGAAAATCTGGAGTAATAAGCAAATTAGAACAATTTGCTGTGTTCTGTTTGTTCGTTTTCAAACTGTATTTTGTTCATAATTTCCAGAAATAACCTATCAAAACAACACGGAAAACCTGTACAGCGAGTTATTTGCCGTGAATGATTTTTATTTCATTTTTTTTCTACACAGATTTGCGGAAAGAGTCTGTTGATGCATGTATTTATTTCATAAACAGTTAAAACCCGTAAACCGACCTTTTCCGTGAAAATATTGATGACCAATACACACTGAACAGTGTGCCTTTGAACATGTCCCAGAATTCGAATCTGCATATCGCAATAGGTTACCACCGGAAAATTCGGAGACTCGTTCCAGCCTGAAAATTGTATTATCATGGGTGTAAAATGTCAAAATTGACTTTCAGTAAATTCCATTCATAAAAAAGTTGAGTACACTTGTGGTGACACAATCAACGTTAAGAAAATCAATAAACTCCCGTTTGAAATCATGAGGTGCTCTCATTACTCACTCAAACTATATCGAGAACCAGAATTTAAAATAAAAATCGCCCACCACTGCCTGTGATGAGACCCCATATGATGCCGTAGCCATAGAACCCCTGCGAATTCGTTTGGAGGAATTTGCTTAGAAGGAACATCTAAAAAAAGATGAAGTCATAAATATACACTAACATCATATAAATCTCTCATTTGATATGAATTTAATGTCTGAGGCTTGTTTTTCACTAGTAGAAAAGCTATTCAGACAATAGTGTAAAATGCAACATTAGAACAGAGTAGAATGTGTATCGCAATTGAACATGTGTCTTTCCACAATGGAATATGTTATATTGTTGTTATACATTGTTAGAGATGTTGTGACCTGAAGTATATCAGAGTTTATGTGCAATTAACCCGTGGTCATTTTCTTTGAACTCCAGGCAAGCTAGACACTGGTCCATAACCTACGCTGTTCTGTAACACAAATATAGTCGCTGCCAACGAAGAGGCGTGAGGGTACTGTATATCTCACCTTTCGCTGTGTACGCACACATGTCCTCGATTCCAACATTTGCCTGTGATGTGTACCAATAGCGCAGTGGTTCGCGCCTTGCTACGATTCTTTTACTCGTAGGTTCAATTCCGACGATGAACAGAAATTTATAAATTTGGCACTCACTATAGCGTTAATCGAATCACTATTAGAAAATGAGCAGACCTGTCCCAAGACATTGAGCAGGAATAGAAACTTGATGCCGATGTAGAGAAACGTCAGGTAGGCTTCGTAAAAGCGTAAGTTGAGAAACTTGAAAAATCTGAAAATTCAAGTTCTTTATTGAGAACAGTTGTTCATACAACGTCATTAGTGATCGTCAATATGGGAAGTATGGGATCGTGCGGAATAAGAGTGTATTTATTCATCTGTAAACTGAATATTCCAATCGAAATTGAAGTTGTTCATTTCGAATATAAAGTTTTCATACCATGTTGTTATAGTATAGATGATAGAGTATAATTTCAAAGTTACCTATGATGGTGTGGATGGTCGGATCCAAATCTGAATCTGTGTTTGAAAACAGATGACAAATGAACAGCCAGACCGTTGATATTTGCCTTGCGAGTGGCTGGAATAACAATTATTGATTTATTGATTTTATTTTCACCAAGAAATCTGAACTGAGAGAAACCTTCCTCTTATCTTGTAAGTTGTGTATCATGAACTAAAAACCTAACTTGTTCACTCTCTACGTACCATTTTGTTTTGATTCAATTTTAATCTTTGTATGAAACAAGTTTTGTTGGATTTGGAGCGTTTTTTTCCAAATTAGAGAATGGTAGGAAGCGTATACCGTTAGTCAATTGCGTATTCATGTGAAACATGTTAAACACCGCAAAACTCAGAAATATGCAATGACATAGTGCACGTATCCTCATTAGAATGATAACGTGACTATGCAAATCACTTCTATAGTGCTCACATTTCCCAACTGGACTCGTTGGCAGCGTGCCAAAAACTTTGGAAGACTGTTATTTTGAGAAAAAAATATATTTTACAGAAAGTTTCCTTGAATACGAGTTATATTGAAGGGGGGAAACCGTACTCATAAGTTTCTATTGTTCTGAAGAATTTCAACATGCTCAAAAAGTGCCTTAAAATTTCATTGGCAAGCTGCCCAAGTCCAGTTTGAGATTGTGTGAACTATAGTATACGATATTTTCCAACTAACTCGGGACGACGTTCCCCTTGTCGTTGGCGAAGTTCATGATGTCCTTCAGTCGGATCCCTGAAAAGTTTTTGCTTGAACTTCACAATTTCTCTCTCTTTATATACAAACGGTTCGCATGAAACGCCAGTTTTTATGAGCATAACTTTGAGAAACGACTTTTGGCCCAAAAAGAGTAACACATATTCATGGAACTTTGATTGATTTTTTGATGTTTTATTTTTTTGATGTATAGAGTTTTATAACCAGAATGTTGAATCTACCTGACTTGTCGTATAGAATTCTCCACAACAAACAGGGTGAGTAGAACATGAATGCGACAATGACAAGGAAGAACGGAACCCATTGGTAGTAGGAGACCTGCAACACGAGAATCGGGCAGTTTTGATCTACTTTCTCTGTTTTCCCAATATCAGAGTGAAAATGGCTAACATTACCATGGAATCGGAGTAAAGTTTTTATTGGAAACATTGATTCATCATGTTACACCTATCATCATCTTACTATTTCCGTGTTTTCGCATGTTTTTTTTTGTTCTGTGCACCTCCAAGATTTGTAGTATGATCTCTTATCTATCTTGTAGTTCAACTCATGCGCTTCCTTGTTAGTAGATTGTGCTTTGAACCCACGATCCTTTTGCCATAGGAATTCAATTGTTCATGACATAATTTCTCAAGATACTCACATATTGCACCTATAAGCAATATACTGCTTATTATTAATGAACGTCGGAAAAATCAGGTGTTTCGCTGCGGTTTTCGCTTTTTTAATGGAAAGGCATCATCATCCTGAAGTGATAATTATGTGATAGCTGCTGCATGGTTAGTAAGGAGAACAGGGACATTAACCACATTGATGTCTCCGTAGTTTGGTCGTTTGCCATACTTGACGAGCTTACCATGGTTCTGCCTCTAGCCTCCACCTCTGGTAGTTCAGCTTCGAACGGCGCGAAATACGTGTTCCTCGCCCAGCAGTACATTTCTAGGAAAAACAGTAAATTTTGTCGATGATTGAACACTACGATTGTCTCATGTATTGAACTGCCGTACGTATTGAGATATTTCTTAGCAGATGAAGTACGATTGCCTTATGTACACCAGAGTTTCTACGTGTTCCTACACTGGAGTTGAAATGTGTTTCACTATGATGTGGGGCTATTGTAACAAGTACCGGTTTACCTTTTTGAGTTTACCAAACGAGTTTACCACTCAACCTTTTTTTTCTAACAACAATTAAATTGTGTTCAACACAAATGTGGCAAAATATTCGCTCATCTTGTTGAACTTTCACAGCGGTTTGACTGATGAATGTTTTGGAGCTATTTGAAAAATCAAACTCGTTGTTAGAAATCTGTAATTCAAAAAAGAAAAGTAGAGAGCTATAACGGCTCTTTAGCATTTATTACTTTGCCGCTTCTTATGTTAAATCTCGAAATAGTTTCATTCAAAATGTTCCACATCTCGTTCGAAGTCAGCGTAAGGAACGATATTTCCCAGATCGAGAGAGCGCAGACATACCAGTGTAATCCTCCCAGCTACTCTTGTACTCTGCCGGCAGCCAACACTCGATGGGACGACCACCGAACATTTTCAAACTTATCAAAACCTGAAAACTAACACTTTTTCGATGAACATAATAACAATCATTTATCAGTTCTCGCTATTTCTTGGATCACACAAATTTCCTCAGTCCAAACACAATTGCTACGTAGAGCAAGGAGTTCTAGGTTATCAGCAACATAACACATATCAATTAGTGTCCAAAACTGATCGGTGAGCGTGTCTAACTCTTGGTAACCACCTCAATTTCAGAGCTTAAAGTAACAACACATAACGTACGCCATGCGTTGTGGTTCAAAATACAGTAATTGTTCTTTTATCTCACCATACGATACACTGACAGAATGATACTGTACAATGCAAAACTATTAACATGTTTGATAGAGGACATGAATGTTTGACTCACCGCAGTCAACAGTAGAAATGTAGTAGTGTAATAATAATGTAATCGGTCCGAAATGTCGTCATCTGCCTGTGGTTGAAGAAAGGAAAGCGTACCAACAATCTCCGCAAAAACCATTCTGGAAAGAAACAGTTAACATAAAATACAAATCATTTTGGTAAACTGGATAGTACATGTAAGTTTCACTTCGATTCTTGGTTTAGAAACGATGTGGGTACACGTCAGAGCGTAGTAACCATCTCACTCTGCCTTTCTAAACTTCAAAGTTGATTGTTACAAATACGCTTTGCTGTATTCATATCTTCATCCAAGTGTGAACTTGAGACCGTGATAAATCTCGACACTGTTAACGTACAAAACACGTTTCGTTGAGTTTATAAAGGTTATCGAGAATAAGAGTTTAACTGAAGGCGCGAGAAGTAATCATTCTGTAACACGGGTGGTCTCTGTTATTTTTTTTACAATAACTTCAAAAACATTCATTTTATGCTATTTTTTATGTAAGGTGTGAAAACAAGCTGGCAGCACAGTGTTTTGGTGTATTTCTCGCCCTTTCTTGACAGAGCTGAGATGCAAATACGCGCATCCATTGTTGGAAAGTGAATAGGAAGAGGACCGAGGGGAAAAGTACCGGTTGAGTGTTGAGGCTCAGAATCACATATGTTTCACATGAGATATACTGCGGAAAATATAAAGTTTATCATTTTTTGAAAGTTATACTGCAGAAAAAATGTTCTTGTAGAAAGTTTGCTTTGAAAAGAAGGCATGGTTGTCTCACAACACCATAAACAGTGCACTAGAGTTAAATAGACAGTTAGACATAAATGTCATTGCCAATGTGAATCAAAGATAACAGATTGTAACTTAGAAATAGAAGGAGCCTTTTATATGTTTATGGCTTCTATTTAGAGAATTTTCATGAAATTTTTGAAAGCTTAGTGGAAGTGATCTACAGTCAACCAAAATGCAATCACAAATTAATGGTTATACTTTTGATTCTCATCACATTTTCATTGTTATTACGAATATACAGAACCTGGGTACTCCTCCAGCCCCGCCAACCCGGGACCCTCCTCCTCCCTGGGATCGGCCCTGCTCGGTCTTGATAGGAGGAGCCGCTGAGGGGTCCATAGAAATGATTGAATAGGGTTAATCTTATAGTTGGGCTTATTTGGTCGAAATATCAGCGGAATTCTAGGTTCTTGGCAGACAGGCTGATTTTTGTGGATTTGATTTTGTGGATCTGCGTTTTCTCACGAACTTCCAGTTTTCTTACACTACGGGCGCGGTTCTCATGGATATTAGTTTTTGAGGGCGCGCGAAAACTTCAAAATGATCTCCGCAAAATCAAAAGGAGACGAATCTTTTTTCCACAACGTTTTGTGAAATTCGTGTTTCGCGTTGTTGTAAAAAGAAAATGATAACCATTTGTGTTATTGCATTCATTGATTTGTAAAATTTATTTAACTTAGGTCTTACTCTGTTTGATCATCCACTTAACTACAATATTTGCGATTACCTCACAGAAACTTTGCTAACTAACTATCCAAAAAGTGAGGGCAGATGAAATTCAGCAAACAGTAAGTAGATGAAACTAAAGAAAGAGAGAAAAAGAGAAAGAGAGTGAAAGCGAGAGCGAGAAAGAAAGATTAAGAGAAAAGAGACCTAGAAAAAGTTCCCGAGAGAGCGGAGAGACAGAGAAGCAGAGAATCAATGATCCTAGTATGGCATCACTTGTTGAGACTATAAAGGTGTGATTCAACGTAAGCCCATCTAAAGTCAATAGAAGCGTCGTACCAAGAGGGGGTTGAAGCATATGAGAATATACCTCCTATGTATACGGCATTATTTGTGCCGTCTGGGAAGGTAAATAAGCGAAGGTGTGAAAACAGTTTGCGGCTGTATTAATCGAACCAGACGGTTGGATAGTGGTAGGAAAGGGTGAAAACCACTCGGCCACAAGTTCTATCCATTCTTTAGTTCATCCTTATCAAAAACCTGATTGTTCATGGAGACTTAGTTAGCAATTTAATGCAAGTTTCGAAAGTGTATTGGAAAACAGTCGGGGGCTGAAAGAATCGAGCCAGACGGTTGGGTACAGTAATGGTTTATCCTCCCTATTGAGACCTCGGAATCATGCCAACGACATTTTGTTCGAACCGTTTTCAATGAAATCTTGCGTTTCTATGAAGATCTTTCTGTTCACACACTATTACAAGAGTGATCTACCATAAAATTTTCGGACAAACTCCAGCTAGAAAAGAACAGTCGGCGGGTGCAGAAATCGAACCAGACGGTTGGGTACAGCTATGGTCATTTCCCTTGACAGAATGCCAGCGACATTTCGGATGAACCCTTTTCATGAAAACATTGAGTTTTGTGCAAGGAATTATTTCCACAAAAAGGCGATAAATCATGTATAGATTTTCAAATTTTCTAAAGATCTGCAACTAAAAAACAGGATACTGGAATCGAACCAGACGGTTGGTAAATGGTGAAAGAGAGTGTGAGCCACTGGGTCATGGAAACTATTGATAGTTATGTATCAACCATTCGAGTTATTATGGAAGTTACACTTGTTCGTTTGTCACGTTATTCTAACGTGTTTAGGGTACATAATAGAGAAATAAGAATAATGCATTGGAAAACAAGTGGCTGTGAAGCACTCGATCGATACTTGTCTATAATTTTTATCCATTACTCTTGTAAAACTTTGTAAAACTTAAAACTAACTAACGTATTTGTATGTACAACTCTTGTAAAACTGTAAAGTTTGTGAAACTATGTACTTCACGAATCAATAAATACGCGAAGATAAAAATCAGAAAATCCAACATTCACATCACAAAATATTCACTTCCTCAACTAAGTTGTTGGTTGGTTTTCCAAACGAATGGTCACTTTAAACCTTTCTACGGATCATAATCACAAAGTTTTGCCTGGTTCAAGGAACGTTTTTCGTCCAACTTGATGGTCCAACACATGTTATGATGTGAACACTTGAGACAAAAAATGTGATAGATGATAGTAAATGTTTTTTTTTCTTTCAACACGTCAACAAGTTCGAAATCGATAATATTACTGTAACTCACCTGGACATGCGTTATTGCCAACTGCAACGGTCAAGCGAGGGGATTTGGCTGAATAAATACAGTATCACCTAATGTCAACAGAGCGCGTTTGGGATATACACACGGAATCGGTTGGTATTAGCCGATTTAGAACAAAAACTGATGCTATTGAATTCTTCAAACGTATTGATCTAAATAGCTAATTTTTCGAGGACTTTTGTGAAAATGTTTCACAAAACTTAGTTCAGCTTGCAGACAAATGAAAAATATTTGACGTAGCAATTGACCAGAAATTCACTCTGAACAGTAAGAGTGAAACGCACTTTTAATGTTAGTAAGTTTTCTATGGTTTATGAAGTACACGCACGACTATAAATACATTCATTCAGGTTTATTAATGAAAACAAAGTTTACAGTTTGTACATCATATAAATAACCTGTATGAGATTTTGCAAATTTTTCAGTTTTCACGTTGGACGTTCAAAATAATAAAACTTTTTCCAAAATATGTTCAATAAAGCACTACAAATTATGGAAACTTAATTTATAAAAGGGAACAAAACCTCTTTGAAACAGCTATTCTTCCGAGAAATTACACCCAAATGTTTTTGGACCATTCCCAAAACACCCGAAATTCGTCTCCCATCGTTTCGTTCTATCTCATAACAATTCGAAGAAAACATCATAAACGACATTTTCATTCGAATTCAAGAAAAACATTTGAAGAGCGGGGAACACTTGACCTGATATACGTTTCTGAATACATCCGTGTTTTTCTCAAATGGTTCAGTTTTTGATAACCTGAGGAGTGGCAGATCAAACCACAAAAACTATACAAACTACATATTTAGCGAACAGTGCTTTTTTCCAAAAGTTCCCAGCCAACCGTATTTGTGACGGCCAGGCTACTTCTCGGAAAGTCAGTCAATTCTATATCTAACCGGTTTTTTTTGTCACCTTACCGGTTTTTGGTAACCATTTTTCAGGTAACCTCAGAGGTAACCGGTGGGTAACTAAAACTTATATTCGGTTACTGTTCAAATAGTGAATAACCACATGTGGTTGTTCACCATAATTTCACATTAGAAAAACCGGTAACCGGTTTTTCTATTCATGTCATCCACCGGTTACCCGTGAGGGAACCTGGAAAAAGGATTACCGAAAACCGATTCCGTTACCAAAAACTCGGTTAGATATAGAACTCACTCGGAAATAGCACTAATGAAGTACTGTTTTATTGGTTTTATCTCAATTTCTGACAAAATAGAGTAGTCGTCTTTTATTGCAAGACCAAACTACAACTCACAGTGGTTACCTTCGTTCAGTCTCATTTGAAAATATAATCTAATGTGTTCGGTTTCTCCACCAAAACTCATGCAGATTTTTAATCCAGACACCTTTTAAGTCCAGCACAGAGCGAATGGCAAAATCCTTACTTATGGGACTACGACAGATCTAACTGGTAACTCGCCGTTTGCAACTTGCTTGAGACGAATACATCTGAGGTTTTGGTTTGCACTCGATGTACGACAGAAAACTAAAGAAACAACAAGATTATACTACGAACACAGCGGGATATCCTAGAATACAGTGTTAGTCAATAGCACGGTCACGTTAAACATGTTGAACACAGCAGAACTAAGAAACGGACATTGACAAAGTGCACGATTTTTCATGAGATTGTTAACTTCACGTGACTATTTCTAGTATACACCAACTCAGCCCACCTTAGAAAAAGCGAACGTGACAGCTACTTGGCTTGCCTGGTAGCAGAACCTGTAATTTATTGCCGTCACAGTGATTCTATAACGACAAGTAAACTACTAGTGAACTCCTACCACACCCCTATTCTACTACTAGAAAACTACTAGTTTTCTTGTAGTAATGTAGGCGTAGGGGAGGAGTTAAACTATAGTTCTACTCCTACCTAACTACTAGTGAGATGGTAGTTAGCTACTAGTTTATCTGTGGTAAAAGTCAATTTTGAAAAATAAAAAATAAAATAAAATAAATATATTTTTTTGGATCATATATCTTCTATAAGTATTTACCTTATCCTCTATTGCACTACTCTGCTGTTTACCATGTTTTGCACCATCCGGGACTCGAACTCTCGAGCTCTCGCTTCTGAAGCGAGACACTTACCACTGCGCCACGCTGCTGATGGCTGAGGGCGCGCCACAATCGTATACGATTACAGGCGCGCTTCACTGTTCAGCGCTCACTATGGAATAACGTGAATGCGCCACGAGCCCTAACAAAAAACCTTATACTTAAACCCGTTCTACAGTAGCACTAATTCGATAGAAATTTTCCCATATTATGAATGTTCAGCACTTTCCTGCCTAGTTAGCGTACTACAGGTTTCTACTAGCCTACGAGTAAGTTACTACTAGCCTACGAGTAAGTTACTACTAACTGTCTACGTGCTCATAATGCCTACAAATCACTGTGATTTAAATTCTGTGGAGATAATGTAACGTAAAAAGACTAGTTTCAGACTGCCAAAATGCATTTTTTAATTTGACGTCCGTATTTACTGCTAGTTTTCTACCAGGATACCCCTACTCTACTACGAGAGTACTCCTCCTTCACTACTACTACTAGTTTACTACGAGTTTACCTGTAGTCCCAGATTTCCTATGGTGATAACTGTGCCACAAAAATACGTTGAGTATTGTATTATTACCGCAGTTTTAAGAAGAATGTTTTATTCTTTATTGAACAAGTTCCTTCAGATTTGGACTCTAGACCCGCAAACACGAACAGCAATAAACCAGGTAATAAATACCGACATATGACGTGTAAACCGTGACGTCACACGTGTGTTCCCATTTGCATTTCCAAATAGTCTTCAGACTCCTTTGTTACCATTCACATCAGCTGTCATCTGTGTCAATAGTAGCTCCCTTTTCCGAATCCGGCAATTCATATTCACCCGGATCAGGCCGGAAATTCAACAACTTTTCGGAAAATCATTAATTTTCATCTATCTGAATACATTATCTTTTTCAATTCCATAAATTCACCAACGTCTATTACTTGAAGTTCATTAAAAGTTTGTTGTACATGACTACATGAGTTGCAGTTATACAGTAAAAGTTAGTCGTGGGAAATACCAGGCAAACAGACTCATCTCTCCTCCACTGTCTCGTCACATTGGGTTAATTAAGCAGAAAAATAGCGCGTGTTGAAGAGACGCAGGTTCAGATTCGCTCTGAGGCATAATATGACCACAAGTTAAACGAAATGACGTTCTTCTGTCTCACGGTGTTCGTAATTGATTGCTGTGTGGTGGAGGCTCACTGTCGTTGAACCTACCATGTGTTTCATTTTTGAATCAGTTCGATGTCAATTTTCGCTCTGTCTGGCGCCACAACAACACTCACCTAAAGAGAGGTTCACATCGTCGAACGTATGCGAATTTCCAATGTTGTAGCATAGCTTTTCAAATGTTTTCCCCAAATGTGGGTTAGATGTTGTCCTTGAAGTTAGCTCATGACGTCTACGAGAGATTTTGTCCGCGCCTGGTGGAGCTGAATACCAATAATAGGATAGGGCGGGAAGAAAAAAACTTTTTCTCAGAGCTATTTCTTACAAATTAACCCTTTTTTACGTATAACTTGTTCAGCTACATTCTCAATGCCCAGTATAGTGTTCTTTTCCTATTCTTATCTCTGTTTATTCTATGCAAATGCATTCAACGATTCGTACTATTATGTTTGCTCAATGAGTCCGCTTTTTATTTCTCGGATTTTCTGTTCCTACATGACTTTAAGTAATAACTTTCAGTGGGTATAATTGAAAATATAATTAGTTTTAAATGATGAACAATAGTTGTTCAGTTACATTGAGGTGTGTTCACAAAACTATCAAAGGAAGTTTTTGTAGAACATTATATGAAATTATATTGTTCTACCTTTATTTGTACGTTACATTCTCCGACAAAAAATGTGCTTAAAACCTCATTCCAGGTTCACGTGAAGGTGATATCCAGTTTTTCCCAGATGTATTTATACTTCACATCAATATTTCTCATTGTTCTAATCAATAGTTTCGGAGTCTGCCACGGAAGAGTGAGTCTGTTTTTTTCCTAAATTCTGTCATAAAAAGTGCGTGTGTTTGATCAGATTGCAGCTAGACTGATTGGCGCTTCACTGTGACTCACAACTAGTGGGAGAACACCAATTGGTCTGTATCTGAAGACGAGTCATATTTGAGAGCTGTTCAAGAACAATGGTTATCAAATATTTGAGTTCAAAATGTATTAGATTACGTCAAATAGTTACATTGTAGAGTTCGAAGTGCTTTCAATTGGAATAGAATCTGATTGGCGCTTCACAACAACTAGTGGACGAACACCAATCGCACTGTCAAATCAGCGACAACTCATTTTTGAGAGTTGTTAAAAACGATTATTACATGCGAGATACAAAATGTATTAGATCATCAAATCATTACATTGTAATGTTTGAATTTCTTTATATTTTATTTTGTTTCTAGAAAATACTTCATTTAATGAAATGTACGGCCTAGATAAATACAACGTTCAAGCCAAATATCATTTTTAGGGTAGCCGAATTGATATTTTCAACCAACAAGGAGGCGACATTACTCAGATTCGGGCACAATCTCAACGGAAAGGGTAATTAATTTTAGGTTTCACTTGATGAGTTCATAGAAGAAAAACGTACCTGAGAAAAAACAAAAAAAATAGCAGAGTCGACGATCTCACACAAAACCATTCGAGCCCAACTCTTCTAGGAAATTGATAGTTTTTTGTTTTTCTTGTTCATGATTGACAATTTCTTGAAACAACTTAACAAGTTATAGAAGAAAAAGGCTCTGGTAATGATAGAAAATACGTGTTCTTGCTAATAACTTTTTTCTAGTAAAGTTGACGTACTCTACAACGTATTGCCGCAGAATTCCGTATTGAAATGGAGTAAAAACCGGGACGGCAGTGGAAACTACGTTATTCCGTACACTATCACCGGCTTATACGGTTAGTTCGGGAACTCTATACAATCTTTTACGATCTTACGGAATTATATTACGATATCGCGTTTGATGTTTTATTATCTAAAATATATAATAGCATTATTTCGTTTCTCAAAACTTTTTGCGCGAAACCTTTGTGTTATCCGCAAATCACACTTATTGTAATCTGACAAAAGAGCGCAGCAGTGAAGGCTCACACAAATCGCAAACTTCATACGTTAAAACGTGTATATTTCATTCACTATTTCTAATCTTCTGAGTCCAGATATTTTGTCCATAAGAGAGCGGAACTATATCAGTCGGCTGTATATCAGTACATCTTTTTCAGATAGCCAAGAAAGTTCGATAATTGACTCAGCCATAAAGATGTTGGAAGAAAACACGTGTATTCGATTTAAAAAACGACAGAACGAACCGGATTTCCTGGATATTCGGAATCAGAAAAACGAAGGGTTAACTGTTTCAATTATTTTAATCAAAATCCACAACCAATGATTTGCTCTCATCGACCCTTTTTCGTTCATCTATTATTGCAAAGTGTTTTCAATAATTTTAATTCTTATTGGAGTACGGTATAAAAAATAATCTGTAGCAATGTGGTTTTTGTTTTTGCGCTAGTAGCAGGCTCACTTGCAGACCACTAAAGCAGCAGATAAAATAGCGTTCAATTATTGTTCGGAACAGGTTTCGATCGCCGTGAAACTAACAGGTAAGAATAGTGAGAACTTAACCGTGGTTTTTCTAGTTGTTACACGAACGTTGGTCGAATGTCGGGCTTGAATGTGGTCATGTTGGAGGCAAACCAATTCGCGACGTGAGTAAATATAGAAACAAATTTTCATTAAACGTTTACTATCACTAACCTCTAATACTGCAAAAAATACATTATGATCGACTCAAACCAATCATAAAAGAGAACAAATCTTCGTAGCCAAAGATAAAGTTCATAACATGAACGGTAGATCAAACAACAATGAAAATGTGATTGTTACCAGCACGTAGAACTGCCTACAGGACAGAATTCATTTCCAGTTGCATCGACAATAACGAGACCATTTCGGTTCCTTTTCCACTCATTCGATCTTCCAATATGTTGTTGACTGTTTTTAATTACCGCTCAATGTGTTATTCGAGTTTGTTTATACCTTTTGCAGTTGCATCGAAACGGACATCGTGATTCATGAGTTGATGCACACCATCGGACTGTGGCACGAGCACATGCGATACGATAGGGACGGGTTCATACGGGTGTTGTACGACAACATTGAACCCAGTTAGTTATCAAAACTCTCTTACTTGGATGTTGTAGCCCGAATTCATTTTGTTTTCCTTTATCTTTTCGAGATCAGATGATACAGGTTTATACACGTGTTGTACGACAACATTGAACCCAGTAAGTTACTTTTCCCCGATTTCATCACAAGTTATGTTTTCAAACTCTGTCGTACTAAATTAGAGTGTTTATAAAACATACAACCAAGGGAAATCTGAACCCATTCGGCAACAACTTGGAGGATATAGATTCTTCGCAGAGTGATACAGTGGAGTTACTCCATTTTTACCGCATTTAACGTACAAAGTAATCAAACAGTAAAAGTTCAGAATCAAATTGTAGTGTATGCGAGCCAATTCGAGAAGATCTCCCCGGACGATTCTTCCACCTACAATGTACCTTATGACTATCGATCGATAATGCATTACGGAGCGACAGCTTTTGCGAAGAGAGGAAGAATTAGTATGGAAACCAAGGAAAGGGCATATCAGGTAAGGTGCACACTTTTTTCTTCACAACATTCCGATAGCTGAAAATACTGATTAAACCTATTCATTCAACCGAGTAAAACTACAAACCCAAAAATGTACAATATCTGTCAAAGGTTGTGCCGACCAAAAATGAGCGAATACGTTTTTTTAAAGTTCTTCATGGCTCTACATTCTGTTTTTCAAACATTGTCTACCGCAAGAAACAAATAATGTAATGAAACTCTTCTCATTTTTTAGGATATAATTGGAAGTGCAAAGCAGCCATCTGCGAGTGACTACAAGAAGATTTGTCTTCTATATGGCTGTAACCAATGTATGGGAAAACCGACGAATGACAATGTTAGTTTACTCTGTTTCACATGAATACTATTCGACAAACTTCATGTACAACTTCTAAATTGTTGTTCACATCATTTTGCAAATCTCTGACACAATCCTGACTTATGACTTCCTTTTTCCTAAAGTAACAATCGATTCTTCTCCAAAAGTATGCACGTATCCTGTAACCGTGATAGTGAAGATCACATTGACTTTTCAATCATTGACGTTATTCTGAATCTATGAATTTCTGCTGGAATAATGCTCGATCTTCTTTCTCTAGAAACCATACAACCCCAATTTCACATTCTTCTCATACACAATGCACAAAAATTCTGTGATTTAATTCAGAACCCGTTCCCCCAACCACAGTCCTCCCCTGCCCCGGTTCTGCCCCCAATTACCCCACCCGCCCCGGTAGATCTACCAGATATCAGGAATGACACCAAGAAAGGTGATAGTTGAAAGCATTCAGCAGTTTAACAGAATAACCTTTATAATGAAAGCACACATGCAAGCACATAGTATTATAGGTTTGTGGTTCAATTTCGCTTCGTTACTATCACAACTAAAAAGTCAAATTACAATCTATATATGGCCATCCTAGTTCGAACATGAATATCTGTTGCCGTAAGAAGGACATAGTACCATTCTAGAAACTTGTTTTTCACAATCTTACCACTTTTACTTTCAGCGAAAACATGTGTGGATGTGTTTCCATCATTCTGTCAAACCCTGCAACGTAGATCAGTTTTGGCCTGTTCTCTACTGGGAGACGATTATTGTTGCGGTAAGTCGTTAACAACAACAACAATGACAACCTACCGTCATAGTCCAGTTCATGTTTGCAAATGAGTAATACACATAATGAATTTAGAGCTTGCAATTTCACAACAATCACAGTAGGGAGATTCGCTCACGCAGACTTACCCAAAGTCGGAATGTTTTTGGAACATTACAGTGTAGCAAAGCAGAAAAGGTTTTACCCAGCGGAATAAAAATGATTTTTAATCTACCATACATAGATCAAATTACCGATTGTCGTTCATAGTTTCAATACAAGTTCTCCTTTTGCAGCTTCCTGTGCATCATTGAACAAAGAAACTCAGAAACCTGCAGAAAAGCCCGCCAGCGGATTTTTAGATAAAGTATGGTCGTTTTTCGGATGAATAACTAATATGTTTTGTAGTTGTATGTAAATATTTCGTTTGGTAAAACAATCGAGCACAATTTATTCATATTTGATATGTAATGAAGTTTCGATAACGATCGATGATTGTGATTATGTAAAAAAATCATCATGGACATAAGTAGGTGTCGAGAGCGAAAAAGTTATCACCATGGCTTCTCTCTGGAAACACATATTTCAACTGATACGTATACCTAAAACGTGTCTACACTCTCCTTCCACCGAATGTGACTCGTTTATAAAACTTTTATAGGCACACAAAAAAATCCGGGTTCCATTCGGAAAATGATTAAGCATCAGTCAGAAACTGGATTGCTGGACCCTTTCTCCGTTTGTAATGAGTTCCGACCACCAGAATACAAGTCTAGTATACAAGGCAGAAAAAAGAGATGAGCGTATAAAAATCTCACCCTTTCTTCAGTGAGCACCTCGCTCATGGTGACAGGGAGAAGGTGTAATTATGTATCTGAAACAGCGGTTGTAATAGAGATTGTATCGATTTCAAACATATTCTTGTGTAATTTTTGTTTACCTCAGCTGTTTATCCAAGTCGACAATTTCAAATTAACCGACAATATTCTCGAGTTCTCTGGTTTCTCCGCAAATAACGCCCAAACCCAGTCTTCAACAATTTGACTGGATCATACTTCAAATTGACAATGTTGATCATAATATCACTTGAAAAAGCATATTTTCATTTTCAATATTTAAAAAATAGTTGCGAACTCACACCGGAGGCGCACTTTGTGGTTGGTAGGTCATATGGGAGGGTGTGTGAGACGTAAAGGTTCTCTCGTGACCTTCGACCTCTGGATGAATACAACAGGCGAAGAATGCCGCGGTTATGGAAACTATGCCACTGAACATGGTCACCCAATACGAATAGCCCAACTGGAAACCAAGAAGCGGTGCAATGCAAACACAATATTTCTCTGGTTTCTCTATCAAATTGGAGTTACCATGACGTGAGTTCACTGCTTCTGACAACGGAGTAGTACATCAAACCACATATTTGTCGCTATTGGGCGATGACGATGGAACTCATGAATAACGGCGTATTTTCACAAATAGTCGGTTACTCCCATTCATGTATTTGGACACCAACCAGAAGCCGATAGTTCATATCAGTATTCGGGTCTGAGCCATTCGAAAAATTGAGCCAGAATTTGCCCAACGGAAAGATTTTTTTATTAGAAAACCTCTTTTCCTGATTCATTTGTTTCGGTGACTACTTCAAGTTCTACACAGTTATTCCGTTAAGTATTTTTGCTTCTTCTCGAGAATAAAAGTTCAGAACCCACTTTAACGTTGATTGGGCCATTGGAAGACTTTTGGGAGGTCCTAAAGTACGTGTCCCATTGTTGAAAGGACCATCCAACCGGGGCGTTTGCTGAAATTGTAACGAATTACTATTTACATTTATTTTCTCACTTCATTTTCTCAAGTATCACTTGAAAAGGTTTTACAATAAACATAAACGCGCGAATTTGCTTATTCAGCATTTACTACATGGAAGAGTGTAAATTTTTCCCACAAAATTATGTTAAACATAACAACATTTCTCTATACAAAATCAGAAACACTGTGTTACATGAATTATCTGAATGTAATGAAAAAGGAATCAAAATAAGACGATAAAAAAAGATATATCAAAAAACGTACCAAAACTAGCCCCGTGAAACAACCAGTAAACTACCAGAGAAACTGCGATGCACACGAAAGCCGCAATGGACAAATGGGACATCACTCGGCCGGTTCGACAACAGCTGGACGGGGTTAGGCTGGAAGAAATCACACATACAAGTCTCTCTCTCTTTTTGTCTTCTCTCTCTTTTGTTTCTCTCTCTCTCTCCCTCTCTCTCCTCTTCTTTATCTGTCCACTTTTTGTGTTTCTTCCCGTTATACAGAGAGAAAGAAGGGGAGAGAGACGCTTGTTCGTTTCTACGAGCAACGTGGTTTTGTATAATAATTTCAATCACCTAGTTTTTTTATAATTTAATGATGGAATGAAGGAGAGAGAAGTTTCAGATAACAGTACCCAGATGATTACAGTTTTGGAACCACTGTTTCGGTTAACACTAACAGAACAACTCGGAAACTTCCACAAATGGAGAATTGCAAAATGTTCAACAACTCTAACTCAAATAACACGCACCAGTTATTTCAATGATCGTTTGTTGTAATCGTTGGTTACGCCTGTCGAAAGCTTTATGAATGTAATTTTCGCACATTTTCAGAGCGTTTCATCAAAATATTAGAGTATGAATTCGAACAACTTACACTGCTATCAGTGCCCATATCAAAGCCATGCCATGGAAGTACAGTGATATATAGATAGCCCACATGGCAAGACCCTTCCAAAACGGGGCATACTGAACGTTTACATTGAAGGCAGAACTCCGGCTTTCTTTAGAAAACATGACTGTCAAATAACGTCGGCGTAAATGCCAACTCGTACGCAATTTCCAAACAAAAAGTTCATACTACTCTTTAGACTACAGCTTCACACCAAAAACTAGTTTTCTTTGCAGTATATATTTTGATCAAAATGCGTTGGGTTGGAACTTGACAACTCAAGCACTTCCTGTGAGTGACTCAGATATCAAAAATCAAAAAGTTGACCACTGACCTCTTCGTAGTGATTACAGTACTCTGCCGAATGATCTACCAAACAAGAGGAGAGGATAATAGGAACGAGGGGTGCGCTGACCAGATCAGGATGTTCACGTTTGTTTAGAATGGAGGTCCATCCTGAAATTAACTTTTTTATCGAATAGAAAGGACCAATTGAGACGTATCACAGAAAGATGATTTCTCATCTTCAAAGCCTAGTGATCTTTCAATTTTTCTCCAGGGTATTAGGAAAGAAACGTTTGTTGTATATACGAAACATCTACTTTTGTTAGACATCTATGCGCAGTAGAATCTCATTTTTTGTTGTTCACCCGGTTTAATGCGTTTCAGGAATTACAGCGGTGGTGATCATTCTCCGTGTTTCACTCTTTTCTTTTTTGTTCACTCTTTTGCGTGTATGTAGCCACCTCCTGCTATATGTGTAGTTTGGTCTAGTTGCTGTCCGATCGATATTTAAAAAATGCCCAGTTTCGATCAAACTACAACAAAGACTAGGTTCATGCCATTCGGTATAGAAAACCCCCACCTGATGTGAATAGACCAATGAGTGTTAACAATGTGGCCACCATTACCATTCCAATGTAGGCTATCAAAGGAAAGGATGAAGACCGCATTTCTAAATACATTTATCATCTCATTTTCCGATATGATTTAGGAAATGAGGACAAAAACTTTTTTCTGTCGAAACAAAGAGAGCAACACTGTTAAAACTACAAAATGGAGCTATATAACGTCAAAACTTTGGAGAATAACTGTCACTGTGCGAAAGTCAAGTAACGTCTGTCTCTCGCCGGAATCGAACCTGCGAGCAAAAGATTCGTAGCAGGGCGCTAACCACTGCGCTAATAGAGCACAGATTTGTTAAGCTGTAGAAACGAAGACATGTGCGCGTACACAGCGGAAAATGAGATATACAGTAATCTTCCGCCTTTCTGTTGGCAACGAATACACTGTGAAATTACTTATTGTCGTTTTCAGTTCAGCTGGTTAGTCCCGAAAGTTTTTCTCCAAAAGTTTTGATGGAGTGTACTGATTTTAATCCGAGTCAGATTAATTACGAAGTCGATTACAAAAAGGCTGTTTGAGAAGCCACATTCAAAAAATATCAATTAATGTATATAATTTCTAAACTCATCAATCAAATCAAAACTATGAATTGTAGATTTCCAATCAAATAAAAACTGTCAAAAATGTACAGTCAGTTCCAAACAAGTATATTAGAACATCATGAATTGTAACAAGCCTCTAATGAAAAATCGATAAGTAAGTGAATAATTTCTCATTTATCTCAATAAGGATGTTGTATATTATATAAATGTATTGAACTCACTTATTATATTCTGTGAGAACTGAGTTCTCCACAATACACTGGATTCGCAAACACCGACTTCAGATTTGGAGATTTTGTGAATGACAGTTTAATTATACCGTGGAAACAGGGAAACGTAAACTAGTTCTTGGATACGTGAAATCGACTTCAAGTTATGCAGATACTGAAGACTTCGTTGATGAATACAAAACATTTTGTTTTTTACAGTATTGCTTTCTTCAACCGGTTTTGTAGCGATAACAACAAATAATCACTATTTCGTGAAACACATTGACAAAGAAAAAATTCATTGTGGACACATTAATAGTAGGTGGAGAGGGATCCACATCGCAATGTCGTAGCTGTTTCTGAAAACATACAATGAGTTCAAATATAATTAATTTGACACGGTCGAGACAGAATAGTTTTTGACACTTCAAAAATTTCTACTGAAAGTGATGAGACCATCACTTAATAGGGAGTGAAAACAGCTGAACCGAAATATGAACTCGATTGTTGCAAATATCACAGAATTTCGACCAAAAGAACAATGTAATCAAACTATAAAACAAGCGGACTATTGTAAAATACATCATATAGGCTTTGTTTGGAAAAAAACGTACCCTATTTCTTCTCAGTAGACAGCTTGTCCATGTTGACAGGGAGCCGGGGAGGGGGTGATGATGTATCTGAAATACGGGTTGTAACCAAGTCAAGTTTCTTTCACCTCAGATGGGTTTCTCTCTAGTCAGTTAATTGGTTTCAGTCGTTTTTTTTAGTTCTACGTACTTCTCACGCTCCCTTTGACTTGAATTTAGCGCTGTGAGGCGTTTGAATACATGACTCAACACAATTTCGAAAACAGATCGCATACGTTTCGTTTTGCATCTCACTAGTTACAGTAACCATTTATAAAAACGCACGTTTGCTCAGAACGCCTTGTTCAAACAACCTTCTCAAAACTTGAACTAGCCACAACTTATCTCACAATTCAGTTAGCTTACTGTCTCCAGTCACTTGTGATTGGAACAGACTATACTCACACCGGGGGCACATTGTTAGGCGGTGGGTAGTTCATCTGTGTTGGTGTCTGAACTGCAGTAATCGAGGGCGACTCGTGAACTTCGACCTCTGGTTGGATACACCAAGCGAACCCGGCGGCGGTTAAGGTCACAATTCCACTGAACATGGTCACCCAATACGAGTAACCGAGCTGGAAACATGGAAAATAGTTTTGTTTTGGTTTCCTATCAGTTATTCGGAAATGCAGTGTAGTTTCTGCGCGATTCGGGAAGACAAAACAGATCTTCATTCAAGAAACTCTTTGAAATGCAAACGAAACGGTGAAAAAAACACTTCGAAATTTTCTATGCTATGTTCTATGGACCAATCCAAATGAAAGTAATCCCCAGAAACTGATAATTCCTTTCAACTTATCAAGTGTACTCAAACCTGTCAAATAGATAAGAACTAATTCACAAATGAGTTGATGTAAAACCCCAACTGAAGCGCAATGAAAAAATATTATGGTTACACAGAAGTAATCATTGATAAGTATAGTGGGTGCCAAATTTATGAATTTATGTCTCTCGCCGGAATCGAACCTGTGAGCAAAAGTTTCGTAGCGGCGCGCTAACCACTGCGCCACAAAAGCACATAGCCACATAGGCTTCGGAATCGAAGACGTGTATACGTACACAGCGGAAACTGAGATATACAGTACCCACCTTCCTTTTCGTTGGCGACGACTATAAGGAAACGTTCTCAACCCACCTTGACGTTGATCGGGTCATACGAAGCCTTTTGCGAATTCCGCCAATAGATGTCCCATTCTTTGAACGACCATCCAACTGGGGCGTTCGCTATAATACAGAAAGTTGATTACCCATTCTAATTCATGTGCTCGAAACTATGTATATGACCAGAATCCATCAAGAAAGACTCTTGTTTTTCAAAAAATATAGCCCATAAGTACGATTTTCCAAGTTCGAATACGTTAACTAACGTGTGTTGTGCCAAAGCAAAAATTAAGAATGCGGTAAACTTATACACGAATAATCAGGGTCTCTGAACAACCTAGAATGAAAAAAACATACCAAAATTAGCCTCATGAAAAAACATACCAAAATTAGCCTCATGGAACAACCAGTAAATAACCAGTGACAGGATAATACACACGAAAGCGGCAATGGAGAAATGGGACATTATTTTGCCGGATCGGCAGCAGCCGTACGGGGTTAGACTGGAAAATTTCACGAATAGAGAAGAGGAACTTGGAAAAATGTTATTTTTGCCCCCACCCAATTATCGCACCCCCCGTGATAGTTTGGCCTCCCACCCGCACTAGTTTCAACAGAAAATGGTAGGGGGAAAAGGTAAATGTTTATTTGGGTGGTGGGGGACTAAAGTTAAATATTGACATTGAACAATAACCCCTCCACCAACGTAAATTCGGGGTGAAAGTAACATGCCTGGCAATCTTCAATAATCGCCCTCACCCTTTCGATTCTTACTTGAAACGGAGCCATGTTACTTTCACCAACCCCCCCCCCCCCCCCCCGCCATGGTTGGGGAGGGGGTAACACAGGACTTATTCCGGCTAAAGCCAAAAAAGTGAGGGGGGGGGGGGGGGGGGGGTGAAAGTAAAATAGTCCCAGGAACGTAATGTTTGGGATAGTTTGATTTCGATACACGCCATATTTGTTGAATTTTGATCGAAAATCAGAGAGATCCAACTACAAACACATCGGGATAGGGCCAGATGAAACTATTCCAATTGAAGTGAAAACAAGTCGTATGTAGAGAGATCCCCAATATCCTATCCCAAGCTGCGATTCATCAAACACACACTGTTTCTCTGCTCTCTCTCTCTCTCATTATGCTGGGATACAGGCCTTGTGAAATAGTGCGGAAAGGTAAAGACGCAGATTAAGATGCAGTTGCCGGGATGTTCTAGCATACGTGCACAGGAATCCACCTTAGTTTTTGAAAAATCGGCTTAAGCTTGATTCTTGTGGTTATTATTTTCAGCCATTTTGGTGTATTTCCTCGCCCTTTCTTGACAAAGCTGAGCAGCAAATACGCGCATCCATTGTTAAAAAGTGAATAGGGAGAGGACCGAGAGGAAAAGTACCGGTTGAGACTCCGAAACACAGATACTTCTATCAACTCTACTTTTTTCTAAGGCTGTCTTCAGACTTTTTGCGCGATACAAGATACACGATACATGCGCGCTCTAATCATGTGTATCGATTGCATTTTTGTAGCGGCGACAGATACGTGCGTCACGCGATGTATCTATCGTGTTCATACTTTTTCTACAGTATCTCGGCGTCAGATACATCATTTTGAATCGACGATACACTTTTTTTTGAAGATTGCGGCCGGCATTCTACACTTCACTCATATTGTGGATACATCTAGGTTTTTTGATTATAAAAGTGATTTTTGTGAAATTTTTCCAATTGATAGAATGTTCCCCCACACAAAACAGATTGGTATCCGCAAAAAATTTCATTTTCGCGCGCGACGCGCGCACGCGACGCGCGCACGCGACGCGTCAAAACGAGAAAATATGCAGATTTGGGTCAAATTTGTGAACTGTGATTATCGATCATGGAGATTGCGAATGTGGATATCAATTTTTTATCACGCACGCGACGCGTGCACGCGCCGCGACAAAAATTTAAAAACCCGTAGAATTCAATAAAACTTGGGAACCTGAGGAAATTGATCATTCTGAAGTCAGATGTGAGCTTGGTACGAACTTGGGATCAAGCGCGCGCGCAGCACGCGACGCGACAAAAAATTTCAACTTTTGTGCATGAAGATTAAATTTTTGGGATTGGAAGTGGTTGGCCACGCGGATAAGAAGTTATTACGAGTTTCGGATATATATTCATAACCAGCATGATCGAATACCCCACCCATCCCAATTTCATATGAATCGACTCATTTTGATGATTCTGCCGCGTCGCGTGCACGCGCTTCGCGTGAGTGAAATTGAGTATATGGCATGGGGATCGGTAACAATGATCATCAGCGTTTTTGTTTTTCACGATGTCCAAAGTTTATCGAAATTCATTCATTTTCACATTTTGTCGCGGCGCGTGCGCGCGTCGCGTGCGATGAAATAGACGTCAATTTGAAGAATACCTATAAATATCTATGGAATGAAGAATTTAAAATTGTTAAAAGTTACTTTTGAATTTGAAACTAACAAAATCAAAAAAATGTATCCAGGAACGTTCATACTTTTCTGATACGTTGGCGCCAAGATACGGATACAAAATGAGACGATACAAATAATTCGAAAATGAATCGTGTATCTGTATCTTGTATCGCACAAAAAGTCTGAAGACAGCCTTAAGGTTTTCATAGTTCAATATGACTCACACTGCTATCAGTGCCCAAACCAGCGCCATCGCTTGAAAGTATACAGATATGTAAATGGCCCACATTGTCAGGCTTCTCCAGAAAGGAGCGAACTGAAATTATATAGTTTTAAAAATTCATATAATAGAAAAATTAATGTGAATTTTTGTGTGAATGTGAAATAACACAATTAATTGTTCCGAAAACCATGTTTTAGAGTCGAAATCAGTAGTTATTCATCTGGCAGCAGATAATATATAGTGTGTAGATCAAAGACTTGCAGATGGTGTGATGAAACCCACACCTCTTCGTAGTGGTTACAGTACTCTGCCGAATGATCTTCTATACAAAAGGTATGAAGAATCGGAACGAGGGGTGCGTTTACCAATTCGGGATGGTCTCGTTTGTTCAGGATGGAGGTCCAGCCTGAAAGTATTATTCTGTTGTCGAATTATTAGGTCATGGACACTATCATAATAAACAGTACGTCAAATTGTGATCAAAAACTAATCTGCGCAGCGCTATGCGCTGCGCGCGATGTATGTTTACGTTAAGTGAATATTCTAGAGGGTGCTTTCGATCAGTCTGATAACTCCAATCTCCGCGACAGCAGGCAATCGAAATTGTTTTTTACCAAGATTCTCAACTTCCTACTCGGAACGCGCTCTGTTAAATACAAATTCGCGTTTGATCGAAACTGTATTGCAACAAATCTAGAGATATAGTGTGTCCTGAAGAGACGTCAGACGACGAGGGGAGAAGTCAATATATATGACAGCCACGCTGTATAAACAGTAATTTACTGTTTTGCAACGACGCTTGTTCTGAGACTGTTATCTACGTCTGCTCAAACGTAATTGTCTACTCTTCGACCCTATCAAGACATAATTTTTTGCAAAATAGTGCGCAAAGCAAAAAACGGCGAATTGAATATCAAATCCGGGGTTATTTACTCCAGCAAACGTATCAGATCGAGTTAAAACTCCCACCTGATGTGAATAAACCGATCAGTGTCAACAATGTGGCCACGGAAATCATCGCAATGTACGCTATCAGAGGAAGAGACATCGACATTTCTGAATATATTGTAGTTTTCTCTAATTACGACCGAAATGCTAGGATCAAAGTGCAAACATCGGTTGTTTGCTAGATTTACAGTATCATGCCCTGATCGAACCCTATATTCATGTAAAATTGTGATATAAACGCAGAGACTAGACATTCATGGTTATGTTTTCGATGTGAATATGCATTTGGCAGTCTGAAAAAGTTTTCGAAATGAGAAAAAATGTATTCAAGTCGTGAATCTCTGTTCTGATAACAATGGCTTTTTCTTTTTTGTTTTTTTTTTATCTTGTTAAACTATATTTTGGTCTTTTTTCTTCTATTCAAGGTTTACCTTAACTACAACAGGCAACCTATGTTGGTGTTTTTCAGAACTTTTTTCGTTTGTTCGATGAGATAAATTGTAGAATTAATTACCTCAAATATTTCGTTAGAACAGAGTGTCTACAATCCAATAAATCCAAACACTGCTTTATAAATTGCGTTGCTATTTAGTTTTGAACGTTAATATAGTTTGTCAGGAAATTATTAACGTGAAAACCATCGAATGTTTTCTGAATACATGTAATTTGCAGCTTGTTTTCTATTCATTTTAGAATTGTTTTTCAAAAACTGTAACGATGTGAAACTTCATTCGAGTTTTCAAATCGAGTAAAAACTTGGTAGATCAATCACTTTTTTCAACAGTATACTTCATTTTCAAAACAAATACTTGATTTCCCGAATGTACAACGAGTTTAGCGTATACAAATGAAGTAACTCGTAAAATGGACACACACTTCGTAAAACTACTTGATCATAAGTTGAAACTCAAGCTATATTTGCTGGCATGAGCGACAAAAAAATTATTTTAACAAACGTATACAATCTTTTCCAACCATTGTGGAAGTCATTAAAACGCGAACACAATTTTTGAAACACTAAACATCAACTCAGGTGAAACATATTTTAAGACTTTAGCTCCACACGGGTATCGAACTCTCGTCTGTTGAACCGCAGACGAATAATTAGTCCACTCTGCTACCAGCCCCTCGTGATGATCCTTTCATGTTTTTCGCCCAACGCCGCCAGTTGCGCCTTCTTCTGTTGTTCCGAGCCCTGAACAAAGTCAAATTCCATGCTTTACAGAAAAACACAAGTTAGTCTTGCACGGTAAACTCGTATAGTACGCGGTTGATAAAATTTCACACCACATAGTTCGATGCACATTGCCTGACAATTCCCAGATTTCAAATAAATCTCCTTATAATATAAAAATTTCACTTTTTGTTATACAACACTACCAATTTCGTGGGAAAACGTTCTCATCCAAATTAAGCATAAACGACTGACCACTTTGGTGGTTCTCTCCTTGCTCACGTAGTTTTCCTCTAAGACGCGCCCCTTTCTTCTATTTATCACTTTGAATTGAATGAAGAACAGAATAGGAAGAATACAACCATAGAGGTAGAGCACGTTGATTATTTCCTGAAATGTGTTCTTTGTTCTTTACATTGTTTCTCGAAATTTTCCAAATTGCACCTTCAACTTCGGGTAGGAACGATACAACCGAATAAATTAGAACTTACAACATTTGCACGGTCACCGCTAAAATGTAGAGACCGTGTGGACGTTATACTGTTAGTCATTTGCACGACCACATGAAACATGTTGAACACAGCAGAACTCGAAAACGTGCAATGACGAAGTGGACAATTCCTCATTAGAATGCTAACTTCGCGTGACTATTCAATTTACTTCTAGTATTAGTCTCTAACAAATCAAACTTCCATCGCTATTTTCTCAACCAAAAACAGTGAACTCACAATAAATACATCTAGTGGTACTTGTTCCAACCAGCCGAAACCTGATCTCAGATTATAGAGAAAAGCGGCCATTGAATTCAGGCCGAAATGAGTCCACATCAGGGGAATCAGAAGAGAAATGTCGTGCACGTTCTGGTCTAGTTGGAATCTAGAATGAGCTGGAGTTTGATCTATCATTATGTCACAGTTATCAACTTTACGTAAATGATACTAAAACACACTATAAAAACAATTATTCCTTTTTTTAGATGCTCAAGACGGTAGCAATCGCATTATATGTTGATTAAAACGTCTGCGTTTGCTTGCGGGCAAAAAAGCCATGAACAACTATGTTTTCTGGAATCACATTTCATTATATTGTCAACGGAACCAACAATTCAAAGTTTTTATCCGTGAAATGACACACACCTTTCTAAAAGTCCGGCAGTACTGTGCTTTCTCAGAAGTGTTCGGTTCGTACGAAGCAGGAAATGAAAAACTAGAGCGGAGGAGAGCTCCAGAACCATGACCACCAACTGGAAGTATGTATGTGAATAACTAATTTACAATTCATGCTATCAGGATTAGTTGGAGAAATGAATAGTTGTGGACGCATCATCTAAAATATATTGTGGAATCGGAACCTTTCAGTGTCTGAATACAATTTTTATTATGTAACTCAAATGTTTAATCCACTATTTCAAAATTCAATCCAGATAACCCGAGCAACGTAATCTACGACACAGTAACTTTCACCTTTCTACTGTCAAATAAGGTGTTTCCCATATTTCACTCTAATCTGAAAGACCGTAATCTCATTGACCTACCGAAGTATGTGTAATGCGAGTGGCATTGTTCGCCGTCGCTAGTGTGCAGGAGGGAATCGTGGCATAGAAGTCCATGTCGTAGAGTAGATAGTAGAGGTTCGTGGCCGGAATGAACCACTGGAAATAAAACACTGTAGGTCAAATAATTTCTACTCTGAGTTTTTTGAATTAAGATATAATCTTCATCTTTCACTTTCTCTTTTAATTTAATAACTTCTCTTTCATCACGTCACCTCTTTTTAGATTTCTCACCGTTCACTGAGTCTTCATTTCGCTTTTTTCTGTCAATTTTGCTAACGTGGTACATTCTACAATCCGTTGAACTCTTTCAGGTGAAGCTACAAAATTATCAGTCAGGACGCATTTTGTGATTAAGTATCGTGACCTCAGTTCATTATGTAACCAAAATAACTATGAAATAAAAGAATTGTTCAGATAAATCTGAGATTGTCATAAAGAGAACGTTTACTAGATACGCAGTAGTTCAAAAACAAACTTACTTGTAGAAAAATGAGAAATACTCCATAGGTGATAGGGAATGAGCTGTAGGTTCGATAGAACATGGTCGCCAAAGTACGTTCGACGGCTATTATGAACATGGCGTAGCTGACGGCTGAAAGTGACTCAGTGAAAACATATCCTATGAAAACATAACTTTTTCTGGTAGTATCTTCGTTAGACAAAGAAGAGAAAAAGTGTACATGATCTTCAAAGTTTGATCCCACTGTATTTCAGTTGGAAATTTACTTGAAATGATTGTAGACATCAAAATTCGACCTCTGACTTCGTTGAAGAGCGAGTGTCTACTTGTCTTGATTTGTTCTAGTTACACAATGAGAGTGATAGATTCATACATTTATATAATGAATTACTCATTTGTAAAACTCAAATCAAATTTACTCAAAACTAACCGTAACCAAAGTACCAGGCGCCAATATTGGAAAAGACGCACGAAAACTGATCCCAGACAATTGTTCTGAACAGAATCGGTCAACTATCATGAAGGAAAGAAAAGAATTATTCACGTTATTCACGATTTTGCACAGTAGGTTACTGAAAATTTTCTCAGAACGTATCCTTCTCAAATCTATAAAATGAATAGTATAATCAAATTATGACATAACTCAAAGATAAAGATCTTTTACTACAAAGAAATCATGCTCCTGAGTGTAAATTACACTTTTCCTTCCAGACGAAGGTACACGAGTTCTTTTTTGGATAATTGTTGATAAATTTCTTACCCATTTCCCGAAATCGCTGCCAACGTCCGAAAATCGTTGATTGGCGTGAAGAGACAAATAAGAAAAACGAGCAGAAAGAAGTTAAGAACCGCCAGAGAAGTGTTCCGGTTCAGGCAGAACTTCCTGAATAAAAACACTGTTCAAGATTTCAAATTTTCTGTGAAACATTATTCATCAGAACAATTGTTACTATCACAATTATATTGTTGGCTAACTATAGCTTTTGGCTAGAACTGATCCCCCTAGGTAGAACTTTCTGAAGAACATCACTAATTAAAAATACCATGTTTGTATCAATTTACCAAAGTTGATTCAACACACATTCTCCACTGATATAGTCACCACACACCACAGAACCAACAACATAACAGCCTTTTTGCACTGCATAACTTGTAGATAGGTTCTATTTCTGATTCATGCTAAACATAATGGAGAAGTAACGGACGTGAAACATGAAAAACACCAGCAAATGGGCTAGTAGTACACCTGCATAGACCTGCTAATTTATCTCCATCTCAAACATAGAGAAATCATAGAGATTTACTATTCTTACTGTAGGGCTCTACATCAAAATGACAATAAATGTAGGTCAAACCTTTTGAAGACGCAAATGGTGATAGCAGTGAGGAGAGCTCCCAGGAAACATACTGAGATGCGGAAGATGAGAACTCCTTTGACTAGGGGATTTTGACGATGCGGAATGCTCAGAATATCCATCTGAAAAAATTGCAATTCTGACCATTTTTTCACTCATTCCACACCTGCGAAAAACATCAAAACGTACCTAAAACGAAACAAAACACAGATCTATCGTTATATTAATGGGCTCAGTGATTAATAACCTCAAAAATCGTTTCGACCATGATTCAAGACGATTTTTAAGTTTTTTTCAGAGGGCTTCATCAGTTAAACCCCTGTAGGAGAATTCGAATAGGACGAAAAAACTTTCTGACCGTCTTTTAACGAAATCCTGAGATAAATGGCATTTACTTTTACTTCCCTGCCCGTTTTCAAGCTGGAAAGCTGGAATACGTGTTTCCATCTACCATTTTGAGATGGTGAAAATCAGCTGGGGGTTTAGAAAGTATATTAAGGTATTTATTTGAACAAAATATGTTAAGGTCAAATGAATAACCTAAGGAAACACAGATCATTTAACTGCTCGCGTTAAAGATTTGGGTTACATTGGAGAACATGAGACGTATGGGTCAGAACATGGGTTCATGAACAACTATTATCTTCTTCTAAACCAATGTACTATATTATTTTACATTTTCATATCTAATCAAATTATTTCTGTCTCGTGGAACAGATCGAGATTGCTTACGACGTGAACTAACATGTCGGTAAAAAGGACAGGGAGGCTTAAAGAAGGACGATTATGCGGACCAATCCCAACGCTTCAGTCCTTTGAACTTTTCAATTGCAGTTTGAAGGACCGATACTTCGGGATCGGTCCACATAATCGTCCTTCTTCGAACAAAAAAGACATTCTCTGCCAATTCCAAATATGAAATGTTAAAACAACGCTCTGTTTTGCTAAATAGTTGAAAACAAGATGGAATTCTTGGTGTTTTCGCATTCTGATACTGCATCACAACAAAGGTGATTACTATGTGGTAATTGGCAGTTGATTGTGTTTTCAACTGTAATCTAGAACGAATTCCTTGAATTTATCCTGAATGCAATAAACTATCATTTACCACGAAAATACAGATGTGTACGGAATGATCATACCTGGTTAGTAGTTTGATCTGTATAAATTCTTAGTCAATTACACAGTCACGTTAAACATGGTAAACACAGCATAACTCGGAAACGTGCAATGGAAAACCCATCAGAATTGAATAACGTGTGCTGATTGCAAGTTGTAACACTTTACAGAACTATTTAACTTCGTTTGAATGACAGTTGAGGTGAGTAACCGATATAAAAGTGACAGTGTGCGTAAGTTTCGTTGAGTCAGAGGTGAATAAAATCGTTTTGAGCAATTAATTAAATGTTTCACCCTTTTCATTATTAAGCGTCTGATATGTAAAAGTTGTATGATGTTTCGATACTCTAAAAACCAAAGTAACAACTAGTCACCTCGTTAAACGTAGGTATACTAACTCTATTGGGAGTAGCTGTAGTATTCCCAGAATTAAAACATGGCATTTAGGTTGGTTATCAAATGTTTTAATGAACCTATTCTTAGAAAACGTTCGCTAGTATTATTTTTAATTGTCTACTATGAGAGACGATGCAATAAATTCGCCGAATTTTCTTCTGTATGCGGGATTTGAACCCAACTTGGATTTTCTGCAGATCACGAATGTTAGAACATCTTGATTTTGATCCCATTCTGCATCTCATGACTTACGTACTGTTTGGCGACAGTTAAAGGGGGGCAGAAAGGCAAGTCAATATGAAAGCACTGCTCAAGATAAACTAGTTTATACCCTTTTTCCTCAAACTGACCACCATTATCTGCTTACTAGTCACATTTGGTCTGTTTTGGCGCGCGCAATGTTATGTTTTGGTACCCCAAGGCCAAGGTACCCTAACTAGCTTTCCATTCTGCCTTCAAACCTCGGTGAGCTGTGAGAGAAGAGTGAGTGCAGGTTTTGACGCAGGTTGAGATGTCAACGTCAGAATGTTTATGAATATAGAACAGATGTTATCTGTTCACAATCTAGAACAAAACAAAGTGGAGAAGAAAATAGTGAGTATGAGATAAAAAAGAGAGAACAAGAATGAAGATATAAAGAAAGAGAAAAGGGAGAGAGTGACAATGACGCTGCATTCGATCGTTGAATACTACTTTTTGAGGCGTCAACAAATAACCACTCGTTTCCTATTATTTTACACCACTTTGAACGGAATCGCTATGTTTTTCTCTGACAAATTGTCGCGATTGTATTAAATATAGTATTAGTGGATACATAGTAATTCTCACATGACTAACAACCGTAACTATTACCTTGAACATTCTGTTAACGATGTTAGTTCGGCATAGACATTGTACTTACTGATAACAAAATGGAATTGGAAAACGAACTGGAACTAGTGGCCGTATTCACTAAGCTCCAATAGCCGGGTAGGCTAACTGAGCCAAATTTCAATGGTCGGATTCTTATTCAGCTTAAGTTTATTTTATTATTTTTCCTGGTAATGAGGCGGTTTGCTAGTTTCGCATATAAGAAAAATAAACAGCAAAACAAGTGAATGAGCAATTTGTAGTTTGAATTGTAGTATGGTGCTAACTTAAAAATTACAGTCTGGGAAGAACTCAATACATCCTTATTCAAAGTGTGGATAATGGCTTTACTAGTAGACACACGAGATTGTTTATACAAAGCTCTGTGAAGTGAAGTTTGTGCTCTACAACACTACAACCGAGCAAAAACTGTAACTTCTTTTGTTGGTATCTAGTAAACTTCGTTGTGGTGGAATGTGCAAGGTACATCTCAAGTTACGACAGTGAAGAAAAACTGAGATGTACAGTAGGTTGTCGCTTTTTTATACATTTCCATTGAGAAGACCAAATGTCGGTTTTTGAGAAAAGGCGGGGTCAACCAAACAATCGAGCACAAATACACGAATTCTTCATGACAAGTCTGAGTGGGAAAATACCAACTTTGTTCTCGGGTCATGATATTTATTGTTGCAAATTAATTAGATTCTAAGTAAAGGAGAACATTTCGTGTACTAATTCAACTGTTCAGTCATGCAAAAACGACTAATAACGAGCAAAAACGAGTATAACATTTGTGGGGTAAAACGCAGTTTTCAGGAAAACCTCTTTAAAAAGTGAGGAAACGGTGACTGAATCGTCAGCAGATAGTTTGCGATCTTTAGTCGTTACAAAAATTGAGCGGAAAGGAGTGAACCATTATCTACCTCAAAAGACTTTTTAATGACTGTTTTTCTACCGTTTAGGTCAGAGGAATTGGTCTGAATTTTATGTAGTGAACACTGCAAAAAAATCAGAATTCACTCCACGAAACTCATGAAATCGCTTTCTCATCTGAAAGCAACAGGAAAAAACATGCAATAAACGTAAACGATGAAAAAAACAAAAAATAACTGAAGACTAAATAGAAGGAACTACTCATAATACACATGTTTTTCTGTCGAAATATTTTTGTATATTTGTTTTATATCACCAGCGAATACATACGTAATGTCAGAGATGTATTATGCTGAATATATATAATATATATCTGAAGCATACATGCAATAAAGCATGTTCGCTGTTAAATTGTAGACTCTTGTAAGCATAAATGTTAGAATGCCACAAACATGCTAGATTGATTGTTTTAGTGAATGAGAGTGGTTTTCGTGCCAAAAGGGCAAATATATCTCGAACTGCTGCGAATTCCTGGAACAAATGAGGTTTGTGGGGGACAATTAGTATAATGGGGCAACGATCGGCCACATCCTAATGAGATGTAAACATAAACAAGACTCTCCTCAAATTAAATAAAAACACAGTATAAGTAATCCCGTATTCAGTTGTTAGAGTCGAAATCGGAACTCGACTCGAACAAACTCTCGAGTCGGTAATGTTGTTTCGGCCAATTTTGTGTGGGTTGATACCACCAAGTTCCAGTGGTAACCGAAGTGTTTCCGGATCGGAATAGACCTCAGAACTACTCATGTGAATGAAATAGTGTCGTGAACAGAGAATAATTTGCATATAACTTTGCTCGTTAGAAATACATCATCTTGTTGCTGTTTCACATAAGAATTTGCATCTATCCATTATAACAATGGAACATTTCATCACACTGAAAAAATGTGAAATAATGTGTGACCCAATGCGGCAAATGTTAAAGAAGACCGGAACACAACTTGAGCAGAGGTATTGTTTCGCGCTGCTTTTGATTGTATTGAGATCAGAGAGCACAAGTAACTCGTATATTAGTTTGATCAGTCCACGTGACTCTCACATGACAATACCGCACGACACGCAACGCGTCCAATCAAAAGTAGGATACAGCAGCTTTACGAGAAACCAAACTGCTTTCCGGTCTCCTTTAAGAATATTCCGGGCCAGGATTCAAATCAGCAAAATATATCGAGAACCAAACTATAGGGGGTGCCAAATTTATAAATGTTTTCCTCTTGCTGAAATCGAACCTGCGAGCGTCGTCGCTGAGCGCTAACGTTTGCGCTACAAGAACACATAGCATACACGCCTTGGAATAGAAAATGTCCGTACACAGCAGGGAAATTGAGATATACAGTACCCTCCCGCCTTTTCGTTGGCGGCGACTATACAGATTCCGCAGAACAAAAAACAGGCATACTTGCCTGTTTTCCTCACGATTCACACTTCACATTGTATAAGTTTGTATGAGTCTTTATTCATAATCTACTCAATGTAAAAAACAGGAACATATGTTATCACTCGCACAGCAGCATCTGAGGCCCAGACGCTGATGTGAGGACTCAAACCCGGGTGTCCTGATAAACAGTCTTTGTCACTATCCACTCGGCTATCGCGATAATGCCATTACTACCAGTTTCTTGTGATAATCCTCTCCTGCTTCTTCCCGAGTGCATCCAGTCTCCGCGTGAGCTCGGTTTGGTCCAACTGAAAATATGTAAAATAAAACTTGAACGAATAGGAGGATTGTCACTTTGTTCATCCTTTTTTTCGAACTTCGTGTGTGGAATTTAAGGGATGAAGTGAATTTGAGTTCTACAAAAATTGTCTTTATCTCACCCTTAAGTAATTTGAAGTGAACTAGGGTGAATATGGGTGAAAAGTCGGAACTGATTTTTCTATCTGATTACTACCGCAGGCACATCACGATTTTTTCATATATTAAATAGGTCAAAGACTCTCTTCATTTAGCAAGCAAATGACAGGAAGTAGCCATCTAGGATTACATTTCTGCAATTATCCCGTGCTTCTTGCAAATGCTAATAGGGTCGACTACAAATACTCAGGGGGTATTTTTTCCAATATTTTTGTTTATCGGAGTAAAAAATTTCGAGTGTTCAGAGTATTTGCCAGTGAAACACCGATGCATCCATATAAATGATATTGGTTTTTTTTTTGAATTTGCAGTTCATCCAAATTTAATGTCATCAGCGCATTTCATGTGTTACATTTTGATCATTGCTCTTGATTACAAAGTTTCCCAGTCACTACTGAGAAATTGCATAGTTACATTACGGACGTGGGTAAATCCCACACAGTTCAGTTATTCGTCATTTGATCTTTTGATGGTAAGAAACTATGATAATAAAGTAGTTGAGATGTATTCGCTTCATCGCTCGTCAATGCAAAATCGTGAGAAAAGTCAACTTTCTTTTCACTAAAATAAAGATCAACTCGAAAAAGCTATATTCTTCGGAGCAGTCATGATTCGTGGAATTTCTAATTTCAGAAATTAATTATACTGTTACAAATGAACTTGTAGGATAACAAATAGTTTCATCTGAGATGGTTCCAAACTGCGTAAAATCCTTATTCGCGCACAAACATCAAACACTTCTTGTAACAGTGAAAATAAAGAGTTCCACTAAACTACACTTTTTGCTATCAAAACCGTAACTTCTAGCAATGCGTTAATCAAGTAACTTACCCTAGGCATATTCAGGTCCTGTACCATATTCTCTCGAAGTACGCGACGTTTCTTGGCCCTCAGATATCTAGTCTGGATGCTGAACAGAATAGGGACTATCAGCCCGTAGAGGTACATGCTCGATACCAACACCTGGAATTAGAAAGTATGAATTATAGGTAGAATATGTTACATTCATTTACTTTTTAAACGAACTTATATACATATATATACGGTATCCTGCAGTTTCTGCTGTGTTTCCTCGCAGTTCAGAAAAAAGAGAAACACATACTAATCAGTCCGTTCAGGGAACACACAAAGTTTTCAATCAGTGTTCCGAATCATGTTTTCAATCAAAGTGTTCAATAGAGGTTTTTTTCCAAAATGTTAAGCTGAAAATTATACAAAAGTCCCTCTCATCGAAAATCCAATCCCTTGATTCGAGAAATTGTATCTTAATCCGCAATGTTATTCGATTTCTGTTGGATTTTGTTATCGTATACACTATTAGTACTTTCCGCGAATTAACTACGTTTTTTAATCATGGTTTGTGGTGCACTAGGTACGCAATTGTAGGATTACGTCATGTGAAAAACAGCGATAAAACCCTTTCTGCTACAAAATTAAGGTCAAATGAATCATATATATTTCTGACGTATTGTTAGCTAACACGGGGTCAGAATCAAAAACACATCTCAAAGAAGCGTCACCTTGTTCGTGTTGACAAGCCATGAAAAAACTCATTTCACGTAGCCAAACACTTTTCTAAACATCTGACTATTGCGTGCCAAATTTAGAAATATCCGCCTCCTGTTAGATTCGAACCGGGCCCGAAAACTTGAGAGTCGCGGACGCTAACCACTATACCAACTGTTCCTATGGCAGCGTTCCTGACGAATTGTACATGTGATCTTACAGAGTACAAGTGAGATTTACAGTATACCCCCGCCTTTCATAAAAACTCGAACTCACGAGATAATTGTCAAACGGAACATCATCTAGAAATCCGAAGGCTGTTCTCAGATTGTAGAGAAACGCCGCCAATGAATTGAGGGCAACGTGAGTCCATAACAGAGGAAGGAGGAGGGTCAGGTTGTTGACGTTCTGGTCTAGTTGGAACCTGAACAACTTGTTTGTAAGCTGTTAATTTGTATACAAGTCAATGTAAACAGGAATAACACGCTATTGTATACGCAGAGTTTTTCTGCTTTGTTATATTGAAAGCTGAACAATTTGTTTGTAAGCTGTTTCTTTGTCTAAATCAGAGTGTTCCGGTTTTGTTACACAAGTAGAGTCCAGTTGAACTCTGTTTGTGAGCTGTTCATTTGTTCAAAACTCATTGTATACAATATTCCTGAAAAAACTTTTGGTTTTGATAACAGTTGAGGTCGACTGAGAAGCGGATTTTTTGATCTACACACAGTTGCAGCAATCGAACTTGCGGTTTTGTTGAGAATGGTTTGCACTCAGTTTTACCTTTCAGCCAGAGAGGCCGATAGACTTCTTCTGAGGAGTTTTTTGTTCACGACCAGAAGAATGTGAAACGTGACCACTGACGCGAACTCCGTTGAGAGAATAAAAATCTGAAAATATACTCAGTGAAACCCAAACAAGAGTTTGGTTTGGAAATATGAGTCAAAGCATAGTAGGATAACCGTTCGCTGTTGTTTGCTGTTTGAGGTAGTTTGTTTGATTCAGTTTGAAGATAATTTTATGACATCTTACAAAATGACCAACTACAATCACTAGTAATGACATTTTCCCAATTCGAGACTATTAACTGTGGAAGTGAACTCTTACCAAAACACGTGAACTAGTGCATTAAGAAAAACACTGTTCTGCCAAAAGATTTTTTTCGGAAACGCTATAGAACGTTAGCCGGGTGAATAGTAGTTCACTAATATCTGAAAACACATTTGGCTGTTTGAGATTCAAAAGGTGTGAGAAACCTACCGTAGTTATCGACACCCTCGACGAGTTTTTCAGATTAGCAATGGAGCAGCTTTGCTTCATTTCGGCGAATGTTACGTCGTACAAAATGTAAACTACGTTCGAGATAGGAATGAGCCACTGAAATAGAAGCAATTAATGATGAATAAAATGTATAATAATAATAATAATCTTTTACGACAACTATTTCAGCCGTGTATTACTTTTATTGAATGAAACACATAATCACACAAATCACATAAAACCGTAGAAGGACTGTCCGTAGAGGGGGTGGAGATAGGCATGGGTGAGCTTTGTAACCAGCTCATGCGGTCCGCCATATAGATGCCGCGGCGAGCGGGGATCGAACCCAGGTCTGTGGAGCGACAGCCGAACGCTAACCACTCGACCACTCGGCCCATGTATATACAATACCCAATTTACAGCATAACTCTGCAAACAAAATGAACAAATCGGGAATAACAATACGTGAAACAAAGTTTCCGTACCTGTAAAAGTACGAGAACAGACACATAGGAACAACCAAACTGGCTGTAATTTCTGTAGAAAATGGTCGCTATAAGACATTCGGCTGATATTATTCCCATTGAATAGCTGATGGCTGAAAAATGAATAGAATAGAAGTCGACAAGTTATTTTCCAACTAGTATTGAGAAAAAAACACGTGAAATGTTCAAAAAAAAACTACACCTTTCTTCTAAGCATGTGTGGTGTCAGGTGAGGTCTCTTTAGTATGCTTACTCAAAATACCTAAAGTTCATAAACTACATTGATCACGTTGACTATTCATTTGATTTTTTATTTTTATTTTTTTACGCCTATATTATTTTATATAGCGAAAACTGCATTTTAACTCGTGCTTGAACTATGCGGACCTTAATTATTTGTCCAGTTTTTCGAAGAGAGTATTTCTTAAGAGTTTTAGTTGCAACGCGTAGAGTGACATGATTTGTTTTTATGTAATTGTCGATAAAACCAGAGAAACGGAACTTGTACAAAATTTTAACAAACTTTCTATACAAAAATATTTTGCTTACCATAGGCTCCAAACGACGAAGGGAGTTTGGCGCTAATACAACCCAGTTTCAACCAATCTGCCGGGCTGAAAGTAAGTACAACTAGTTTTAGTAATAAAAACATCCAAACATAACAATGTCACAGGAGGAAGGTGCACTAAAATTTGGGTCGATACTTCAGTTTCACTTTCGCTACAGTTTTATTCTTTCTATATGTATTGAAACTTGGCTGCTAAAAGCGCGCTTCAGAGCGCTAGTGAAAACCATTAGTAGCTTCTGTAGTAGAAGTTTGGACATCAATTTTAAAGTCATTTAGTAACGATTCTCAAGTGATTCAATTCGGTGTCTCTATAACCTACTTTGCGTCATGTAGAGTGACCATCTTCTGAATGTCCGTTAGAGCCATGAAGGCGCACATCAAAAACACGAAGAAGAAGAAGTTCTTCACCACCATGAAAGTACTCGGACTCACGGAGAACGTTCTGAAGTTCATTTCTTGTTCAGGAGAAGAAGAGAAGTTCATTTCCATTATCACTTGTACGCAGAGTTTTTTGAAAGTTTTCTCGGGCGGATCAAACCAATATGATTCTGAATTTGTACAAAACTCACTTTTTGAACTTGAAATAGAGTCCTACTATCATAATCGACCCGATAGTGCAACATATGATACGAGTGATGATGAGGAATTTCACCAGTGGGTTTTCGTCATGGGGAACGAGTAGGATACTCATCCTGAAACAGCATCAATGAACTTTTGTTGAAAGAGAAGTTTGTGAATATGCAAACAATCACATTATTACTAACATGAAGTACATGAAACACAATTCGAGAATGTAAAATACCTGAGTGCACATTTTATAAACATTTTGTGTACTTTTCCAAATTAGAATGAGACAATTTACAGCAATGCATTGTTACAGCGCGGACTCCCGGAGAGAGTGGGTAGGTCAAAGATACGCAGAGATGCTGGAGTGTTTTGTTTTGTGACAACTACTGAGCCAGAGAACAAACTTGAATTATTAAATGTTCTTAGGGCGAGTTCTCTCATTTCTCTACGATTTCATTACGCAAACGACATCAGACCTAGTTAGGTACACCACTCGCAATTAGGTATCTAGAGAGAATTTCAAAGATCACCCACGTGTTACGAAACGTGGATTGTATCTCCATACGCGGAATAGAAGTTTCATGTGTCTCTGAACTGCTGTCTTTGTAGTTTGGTCACTCATACTTCAGTCTTTATTCGAAAACTTTGCGGGGCATGCAAATCAAACTACACTCCAGAGTCACGCGGGACAGCCACAACCCAGACTCTGTCACACCCTATGTAGTCGTTGCCAACGGAAGGGCGGGAGGGTACTGTATATCTCACTTTCCGCTGTGTACGCACACATGTCTTCGATTCCGAAGCCCGCCGGTTATGTGCTCTAATAGCGAGGTGGTTAGCGCCAAGCTACGTGTCTTTTCCTGGCGGGTTCGATTCCGGAGAAAGACCGAAATTTATAAATTCGGCACTCCCTATCACTCTAGAATTACAACTGTGACGGATCGGGCTTTTATTACAGAGACCGAAAATCAAAGCGTGCCGATTTCAGCCCGCCTTCCTAGAATGTACTCAAACTGTGAAAATTCTTTCGCTTCGTCACAGGTACCAACACGCAACCAGATATTTGATTACATGTTATTTCTAAGCTCTTCTCATCCGAGATTTAATTTGTCCTCGGTGCATGTGTTGAATTTTATGGTATAGCCGGAAAATTTGCGTTTTATGGGAAAGGGGGGCTTTCAGGTGAGAATCATCGTTTTCAAAATATTATTGAGATAACTAATCCAGGCGGCGCATCAATTTCTCCTACCCTATGTGAAGTTCATATGAGTTTCTTATCAAATACCTCATGAGCTATATTTTGTTCCACCCACTTATAACTTTCTACAGCTCAGATTTCCAGGTCAAAATTTGGTTTGTTGGCATTTTAGGTTTTTCAACAAAATTTGATAGTATCTTTTGCATCTTTACTACTACGAACTCTGAAGATTGAAACTAAAACAATGAATTATTCATTAGAGTATTCATTTGAATATTGAACGGATTACTGTAGAAGGACATCGATTGGTGGAACAGAGAATACTCGTGAGCTCCTAAGGTTTCATTAGAGGCTCGTGAGATATAGCTCATGAGGTAGCTCATGGGTTTGTCAGGGATTGGTACCTGCCAGGTAATTTACCACTTCATCGCTTACAAACGGTTCGTGTGATAAATCACAGGTTCAACAACGTACTAATTTTAAAGAGTTCGAATGTTAAAGTAACAATTTTTGAACAAAACAAAACGCTCGGTTAGAACCCAGTCTTATTGTTGAAAAGATCACTTGAGAAAAAAAACAAAATTCATACTACTGAGTAAAATATATAATATACCCGTGAAAATTGTGAACAACTCAGATAAGAAGTGAATACTCGCAACAAACAACCGAACGAAGTTAGGATCTTTGCCTTCGGCAAATTTGATTATTAAATCAGACTGGTGCGGGGGAGAATATAATCAACGCAGAGACATAGTTACACGAAAAACAATGATCTGACAAGAAGAACAATTCATGTATTCAATTGGCAACAATTTGTGCAACTCAAATAACGAGAGATAGAGAGAGAGAGAGAGAGAGAGAGAGAGAGAGAGAGAGAGAGAGAAAGAGAGAGAGAGAGAGAAAGAGAGACAGAGGGGAGAGAGAGATGAGATAAGGGGGGGGGGGGAACCGGGGAGAAAGAAAAGAGGGAGAGATAAAGAGGAAGAGAAAGATAGAGAAAACAGATTCAGAGGCAGAAAGATAAAACTAGAAAGACAGTGCAAACCGAGAAGAGAGACGCTCAGTAACTTGGCTATAATGAAGTTATCTATTGAAGTTTCGTAGCGGAAGTGCCTTTCTTTTTGTTAATAAAGGGATTTAGTTAGAGAGTTCAGTGGAGCATTCAATGGGCATGGGACCAGAAAATATTGTATGCTTTGCTGATTTTGAGTACAAAACTTAATGGGAAGAAGATAATACACGTAGACTTCCTGGTAAATTGAAATTTCAAGCTTCAAACTACGTTTTTCAGAGCAGTAAAATCCACATATGGCGGTAAAACAAACGATCTCGTGTAGTGATAACCGTTTCTGGGAGCAGTTCCAGTGAGTTGTTGGTTAACTGCCGGAACCTTTCAAGAGAGAAAAACGGCCTTCCGATAACTTTGTCAGTAATAGTTAGCTCTATGTTGAAAATCAGACTGGAAGTTCTATTACCACGGTGCCAAACTTCACTTGTGAGGACCATAGACGCTACGACGAGCAGGTATCGAACCTATCAGACTGAACTTGGGGTAGTTAGACAGAGACATGAGGGGCGGGGCTTATTGTTCAAGGCCGCGCGTCAGTTTTCAATGCGACCAAAGTGCGGTTTAAAGTTGATAAATTGAATTTCGAAGACAAAATGAAATTGAGAGATGAAATTATATTTATATTCATGTATTTGCTCATTTTTTCTTGAAAGAGAAAGAAGAAGTTTTGTTTTAGGCAATGGGAATTAGTCCGGAGTTCGTCACCGCAGGGTATGGTACCAGATTTAACACGGCTATAGTTCGTTCCATTCCCACTGAGACTCATTGGCACCGTGCCAAGTTTTTTGGATGGCTATTTCTCAGACCAGATATAAGTTTTCTGGAGACTTTTTTTATTGACTTGCTCTTATGAAACTGAACAACCTTCACTAGCATTTGCAGTTCTTTGGAACAATCCAATATGGTTAAAAACTGTTTAAAATGTTCATTGGCACGCTGCCAAGTCTCAGTGGGAATGACCGGGACTATAAGTCCCTCTGAGTTTTGGCTTAGCACTCGTCTTTCTTCCTTTCTGACTTCTAGACTTCCTGGTAAAACTAAAATACGATCAGAAGGCTTTTTCGAGACCAAGGATTCTCCCACAGCAGTAAAAAAAATTAGATTACTATTTCCTGTTTGTGGTAAAACAAGACTTCCTTGTCTAGTGTACATGAATATGTGCAACAAAGTTACTGTAGAAACGTGGTGATTGTATGACACATGTTATTCAAGTTGGAAGAAAAATTATCAAATTTGGTCGGAGTGGTAATTTTGAGAATGGAATTCTGATGTATCGCATGACGATATGGACAACGTAGACGTCTCAAATACTATTACCAAGAGAGTGCAAAACTTATCAATATTACATTACACATTAAAGAAGTACGGTAGAAAGTATCCAAAATACATTGCTTATTTTCAAATACACTGTTTAGAAAAGACGTCGGACACTTCGTTTTAAACCCCGTTTTTAAGTCAAACCGGTGAACAACCAACAATACTCGAGCAATTTGATCCGTACGAGGAGCAAAGTACTTATCACATCTGGTCGCCCTCTATTATCATTGTCAGTTTCAATCGATAATGTACCTATTTCAGTGAAACACAGCAAAAAAGCGATACACAGTGAACTGGAATATTTCAATAAGAATAGATTGTGGGTGTTCCTTCCTGTGAGGCAATTAGTTTCAATGCATAGGCGTTCTCATTTGCAAGCGAATCTTAATTATAATCTCGAATTTTAAAGGGTTTTCAGTTCGAGGCTCAACAATACTCAATCTTCCCACAAATCAAAAACTCTGGAAGGACGTTTGTTCGTGAATAATTGTCCATAAATCTTCACCGGCTGAACGTTCGTCATGAAGCGAAATACGCAAACTTGATTATAAACTTTCATCTAGATTAAACGCAAATTGATGAAAAGAACATTTTCTGTTCAGCATACAGCTAGTTAACTCGAAACGAACGGACATCACTTCTGGGAAAAATGAAATTGAAGTATCTTGTATACTCTGTTTCACCAATCGATGTCCTTCTACAGTAATCCGTCGAATATTCAGGAGACACTTTCTAATGCATAATTCATCATCTCGGTCCTAAAATTCCAGACTTTGTAGTAGTAAACGTGTAGAAAACAGTACCAAAATTTGAAGAAAATCCGAAAACGCCCATAAATCCAACTTTGCCCTGGATGTTTGGACAGATTACTGTAGAGTGTTATAAGTGGGTGAAACGAACTATACCATGTGCTGGGTGCACTACATGACAGGCGTGAGAAAACATTAACATTACGTCAACGCAAAACGTGCCTGGCAATACTCCAGAAACACGACCGAAACTACATAATTGATTATCGCAAAATTGAAATAGAAATGTTATAAAATGTTTTGCGAATGTGTTTCACTCCAAACTCCAGTTAGGAAGAACGAAGTGGAATATATATCAGTTATCACTATGCAAAATTGGACTACAAGACTCGAACCGTTTGCTCATTTAATGTTGAAGTTTGTGAATGAAAACGATTCTTTCAAGTCTGCTATTCTGCTTCTCAGTACGTGTTTAGAAGCGCTTTTCATGATAATAGTATCACATAGAATAATGTAATACAAACCGACGAAAAGAAAATAGCAATACATTACTTAAGTTTTTAATAGATTACCTGGAAACACTACGTGTTGAATCCAGGTCCAACTGTGCAAATGTTCAACAACACAAATTTGTGAAGGTAAGCGATAAGGATTATATTTCATCAACATATTTTGAATGAACAGCCACAGGAAATAATATGAATATTGAAGTTTGTGACTGAGACATAAACCAGTGGCCGCTTACTTACTTACAATACTTACTCAGTTACTCAGTTGTCCCGTTCCTCAGAGGGCGATTGCTCTTCTGCGGAACCCAACTCTTCTTCCATGTCTCTCTGTCTTGGGCGATCGTTGACCAATGTGTGAATTTCTTTGAGACTGTTCTGGGAATTCTGTTGAATGTTATGGTGTGTTTGTTGTTTCTGTGGGACAAGGAGTCTGACCAACGGATAGGAGGACGACCGCGGGGGCGGGGGTGAGTTGTTGGGTACCACTCCATTGTAGCTCTACACCATCGGTTGTCCGTGCGTCTCATGACGTGGCCTGCCCATCTGTGCTCGGCGTCGTCGGCGAATGTGACTGCGTCCTTTGTTCCCGATAAGGTGCGAAAATCGGCGTTGTGGAGGAGGCAATCTCGTTGCTCGCGGAGCGATATCCCAATCAGTTTTCTCTCGAGAGCGGCCTGGGTGACTTTGAGGTGGCGTTCTGAGGCGGCGGTTAGCGTCCAAGTTTCGGAAGCGTATTTTATGGCAGGGAGCACGTGGGTGTTGAAAAGGTTGGTCTTCAGATTGCGGTCAGTGGATGACGATATGACCGGCATGATGTTTGAGATAGCGGCCCAGCCTGCGCTCCGTCTTCTGGGTAGTTCATGGTGCATCTCGTTCTGCATGTTCAGAAATCTACCGAGGTATATGTAGTGGTCGACTTCTTGAATTGCCGTTGTCCCGAACTTGATGTGGTGATTGGGTCTGGTTTCGATGTTGGCTGTCATGTATTTGGTCTTCGACAGGTTCATTTCGAGTCCCACTTCTCGGCCTCGTGTGTTCAGTTCGTTCAGTGACTCTTGGGCTTCCTCGAGGAAGTTGCTGAAGATGACCAAGTCATCTGCAAAGCGTAGATGGTGGAGTCGTCTGCCTTCGATGTCGAGGCCACGTCCTAAGGTTCGGGGTGTGGTTTTATCGTCTCTAGTCCAGTTCAATGGTCGCATTGCGTGTTCGAGGACGGCACTGACTAGAGATGGGGACATGGGATCTCCCTGGTGAGCTCCACGTTCGATGGAAATAACGAGTTTCCGGTCGAACAGGCGTATTGTTGTTGAAGTGTTGCTTAGGCGTTCCGTTATTATCTTCAGATATTGAGGGTGAACTTCCTGTGATTCAAGAGCCTCGAGAATGGATGGTACCTCCAAAGTGTCAAAAGCCTTTCGATAATCGACGAAAGTGAGTACAACTGGCGTCTTGTGCTCTCTGGCGGCTTTGATAATTCTTGTCGTGGTCTGGATGTTGTCGGAGGTGTTGAAGCCTGGACGAAAGCCGGCTTGCTCAAGGGGCTGGTTGGAGTCCAGGGTCCTACGTTTGCGTCCGAGAAGGACCTTCGAGAATATCTTGTAGAGAGTCGGGAGGTTGGTGATAGGCCTGTAGTTCCCAATCAACTCTTTGTCGCCCTTTTGTATCCATATCACAGCCTGCATATCCTCACCCATACGCTATTTCTTCGCTCTAACATCCCGTCAAGTTACGAACTACACGCAATGTACTGTTAGTCAGTTGCAAAGTCACGTAGAACAAGTTGAACACAGCAGAACTCAGAAACGTACAATAACAAACTGCACATTGCGTCATCAGAATGATAACATTACGTGACTATTCAGTTCCGTGTACTCAACGAGTGGCGTAGTGTTGAGTTCACGTACCCTGAAAGTTTAGAATATGAACTTTTTTACTCCCACTTTTTTTCACAGAATTCCTACAGTAATATCACGGACCTTTCAATTTGTTTCAATTATTGGACAATTCGTTTCAATTATCACTACAATGAGTTCATTACAAGTTCATTACAATTCATTACAATGAGTTAACAACTAGTTCCATCAAAAAATAAGTTCGAAACAGCAAAGAATCACTGAAGTTCGTATGTGCACTGTAGCTGTCTAATTAGAAATGACTCGATCTATCTCAGAGGTAATTTTGCTCACGACATACCGTGGGCAGAATGTTTTTCAAGACATACGTACTGAGTTTGTACCTAACGTGTATGCACTGCAGACTGCAAGACCGGACCCATGAATACAATTTATTAAATATTCGGGGCAATCTACAGTTGACAATCATAGTTCTGGTATGAATAATGCTCATATATTCAATCATAGAATGACGGAAATGTGTATATTTGAACTCTACTTACGCTAAGGATGTGTTATGTAATGGTTACCGTACCCCTTAATCATATAGCCTCAAACTATTACACTGGTTGATTGGATTTTGTTGAAAAACAACACAAAGTAGTTCCACATGAGTAGTGTTTGCACACTTCTGTGACTCATACTATTTTCTTATAAAACTTTACAAAGTATATTTATAGAAGGCTTGCCCGAAAAAAAACTGAACATCCAGGTCACTCTTAACTTCTGAATAAGTTTCAAAGTAAAACCAGATGCCAATAGGCTGCGCAGTAATAAAGTGACTAGTAGTTTGAATTTGAATTTTTCTGCTTTAGATCAGGTGATATAGCAAGCCTCTAAACAATTTCATGAGACACCTCATGAGCAGAATCTTAAGAACTTTTTGAGAGATCAAACTGATTTCTATGCTTCAACATTGGAAGTTCACAAGAAGCTCACTGGTTGATCATGAAATTCTCGTGAGCAACTCATATGAGTTTCTCACGAGTTTGGAAGGTTTTCTACGTCGCCATATTGAAAGAGTTGAACAGTAGTTTGTCCTATAAATTTGCGAATCTACAAGAAACTTTGCATGAATTCATTCAAGACTCCTAAGCTGTTTCGTAGTGCACACTTAGAATAGCTATTCACGGTGATACTATTAGCTAGAATGAATATAATGCAGAGTGCGAAAAAGAAAATAGAACAATACATCACTCAAGTTGTTATAAGATTACCTGAAAAAACTACGTTATAACTTCCAGGTCTGACAGTTGAGGGCAAATGTTCAACAATACAAACTTGTAAGAGTATAAGGGTAAGATGAGTTAATCTGCTTACACAATAGAAAAATCGGAATCGGATAAGGCCGGAACTATTCTATAGAAACTATAAAAAAAGTGACCCGAGTGGAAAAATGTTCACGTTTACGTATCAGAACGTCTTGAAAGTCTCTATTCATACTATATTAGGAATATAAAAGGCCGAGCCAACATTTGGCCCAACTACGGAAAAACGAGACAATTCGTTAGAGGAACGTTCCGGATCTAGCAAATTGGTTATTCAATTACACAAGATGTTCTCGGCAATAATTTAACATTTATAGAGATAATCATGTTGTATTTCATCATTGAACAAAATGCGATTTCGTATACATATGTTCACGTACTAGTTGAATGAAAAACCAGTAAATATAGAATGGAAAAATCACAGTGAACGTGCAATTTTGTCACCTTTCCTACATGTACCACACCTGGCGGCGTAGAAATCCTCACAAAAGTTCATGAGATCACCTCATGAGCTATTAGCACGAGTTTCTCATGAGATTCTATTGATTGCTATGCTACAACATTAAGAGTTCACTAGTAGCTCATGAGATATCTCATGAGAAACTCATATGAACTTCTCATGAGGTTGGACTGTTTGTTACGCCGCCTGGCGGCGAATAATCTACCGAAAACCTACGATTCTCACGCTAAAAAGCTCGCGGAACCTACGTTTGCGAGCAGTTTTCCCGGTTGCGTAGCCATCCGTCAATCATCATGAGGAGTTCACGAACATCTCGTCAACTTCCAGCGAGACTTACAAGTCTCTATAATCTCATGAGAAGTTCGTGAGACACTGGTTATGAGCTTTCATGAGGTATAATTCCATCTCATGAGGTGTACTAATTTAGAACATATCTAGATTGCATTGATATCTCGGTTTTATATCCTTATGTGCCTCCATTTTCACAGTAAAGTACGCGAGCATCACCTAAACTTCAGACCCGCTCCCCACACCAGAAGACGGAAGGGTTATAACCTATTTGGGATTCTAAGGAGTAGAGACCTTGGATACGAGAGAAAAACTAACAGATTCATAGGAAAATGCGATAATTTGTTACATGAACGATGAACGTTCTGGATGGGACTAATTGCTCATTCAATTACCCGCAACCTTACCGCAATAAAACAGTAATTGATTAATACGGAATCATGTGTGCTATGGTCAATTATGACAAAATAACAGCAGTTCACAGAGTTCAAACAACTTTACAACTAAACTATGAAAGGTCACGACAACGTGAGAACAACGTGAAATAATACGCAACTTGAGGGGATGACCGTAATTTCAAGTCGATACAAGCCAGAAGTTACTTATTTCGACAGAAAAAAAGATCAAACTATAAACAATCCGAGATAGAGCAACTTACACCGCATGTGCTTGTTTTGTGAACGGTTCATAATGATAAAATGTCAAACACGAAACACCATCTATTGTAAAACTAGCAAAAGTGTGGGGTGTTGTCGAAAAGCACTACAAATCCCCCACAAACAGCGAATTGGTAATACTAAACCTTTCATAGAGTTGAGTTATTTTGGAGTTGTCCATAAACAATGTGGAAATTGTAGGGTAAACGTAGGCTTCGTTTCTTGGAGACAGCAGTAGTGAATCAAGTAACGACCATTTATTAATTTCCCAGAAAACCGTCCTCGAATTGTGAAAAAAACAAGTGAGAGATCTAGAAAGTGTTGAAAGAATTACAATAAGTTTATAGTTCTCAAGAATGACGCTCTTATGTGCAATTGAAAGTTAGTTGCTAAAATGTAGTGTTTTAAAGTTTATGTTATAAAGCATAATCACTATGTAGAAATGAAAGCTGCAGCAATTGAAACAAATGCCAATCTCACTAATTGAACCGACAAACAATTTGTTCGACCAACCCAATTAGTTCAATTTCTAAAAGTAATAAAACACATGAGGAGAACATTGTGATGCTTGGAAAATGTTTAATTAAATCGAATGAGAATTTAAACAAAGGTCGATGAACGTTTTTTATCAACTTCCTAATGGAGCAGAATTCATTTGTCGATACAGTGTTTTCGGGAAAGAAGTTCAAACCACTAATTTCAATAATGGAATCCTATTTGAAACATTGGTGAGAATATTATTGTTTTCGCAAAATGAAGTGGTAAAGAGAACGTTTTGAAATACTAGTTTCAGTAAAAAAGACTTGAAATATTCGTTCCCGTATAAACGATTCACTAAACATTAATTTAAACATAGCTACTTTGCTAAACAAAACAATTAAAAGTTAAAGTGGGTTGAATAAGTTTAATAGTAGAACAGGGAGGTGATCTTCTAGTTTGTAGCTTGGTCGATCAGTAATTTGAGGTCACAGCTGACAGGCAAGCGCTGTTGTTATCGCCGTGATGTTACTACCCTTACATATTTTAGCTATTGTAACTGGCATTTATATTTTTCTTGTTTTTCGAAAGTTATAGATCGTTGAACCATTTGTTTGAACTTTTTGTATTACCTAACAATTTCTTAGTACGTCAAGTTTTCACTAAATTATCAATATTTCTCAATTTCTTCAATATTTTTATATCAGTAACTTCAGAAGTGTAAAGGAGTGTTTAGTGTTAATTTGCATATCACATATTTCACTGCTCTCTTGCTGGCAGTCTCTCAAAGTGTGTGAATTGTGATACGGAGAAACTCAGAAATAACGTGTAAACTCACCCAGACCACTTCACGTTCACACATGTTTCAACTTAAAACAGGACGATTATGTGGGCCAATCCCGTGTCAACGGTCCTTTAAACTGCAATTGATCTATATTGCAATTTAAAGCACTGAAGCGTTGCGATTGGACCACATAATCGTCCTTCTTTGAAGTATTTCGGTTACAATTATACAAATTCTTCGTTTTCACTATGAAATATGAGATATTTTATCTCACGGATGAATTTCAAACCTCACTATTTTCAGCAAAAACGTCATGTTTGCCCGTGCTACCCGTTCGAAGACAAATAGGGCTCGGGGCGTGCCAGCTCCGAAGCTCCCCGACCCCATAATATCCCATATCGAGTGAGTTTTTTGTCCTTAAATGTGCTTTGCGCTCCACGGTTAATTCCGTCGCTCCATTGCGAATGCGCTGCAAAAACTAATTTATTGATATTTTGTATATCATTTAATCACCAATCATTAGCGAAGACTCGAAAAGTTTGTTTTTGTGGCGCACTTGCGTTGGAGCGAATGAATTGTGGAGCGCAAGACATAAGATTTGGTTCCTATCAGGCCATCTTTAATTGATAATAGTTTTCACGATGTCTGCACTATTTTCATTGTTCACAGTTTCGCAGTTTTCACGTTGATTCTAATGTTTTTACTCATGGAGTGTTAAGAATGAATTTCTTTGAAACACGGCTTCTACAATTCGTGACCTTTGTTATACTCTGTTTCACCAATCGATGTCCTTCTACAGTAGTCCGTCAAACTATTCAAGAGGCTTTTCTGATGAATAAGTCATTTATTTGCTTTCAAACTTATATAGTTTGTAATAATGAAGGTGCAGAAGACACTGCCGAAATTTGGTGGAATTCCGCGAATGCCAACATACCAAACTTTGACCTGGAAGTTTGAGCGTATTACTGTAGAAGGACATAAGTGGGTGAAACAAACTATACTTTGACAACACATTTTACATTACCAATCGAGTTTCATGCGTTGTATGTGTTACGCAGGCGTTTACAGATGAGTTACGAGTAACGTATCAAACGTCTGTTGGATTACGGTAGCCGTTTTATGCTGTGTCATTGCAGGTCTCCTTCATACGCAACGATACCACTAGAAAGTCCAATCTACGAGACAGTTTCGGTAAGGAATTTTCCATATTCAAGTTACAAACGCTTAAAATTGCTAGACAAATATTCTGCGTATGAGTTCTCGGCACAGAAAGGCCAATCGGCATACACTCATTGTAGTGTGATTCCATTGTGTTATGTCGAGGCCAAACTACTAAGTTAATGCTAGTCATTAATCAAACTTCTTTCATGATACTATATTATCTAAAATCTAAAAGTCCGCGGTTTTATTGTTTGCCCAAGAAGTCTTTGAACTTACTCCATGCACATTATTTCCTTGTACAGACAAAAACTCTCATTATTTGTGAATTTACAACATAAGAAGCAATAGTTCCGAAATTTTTCAGAAGTGATGTACATTCCTTGAGTTTTGCTAACGCTAACTTTCACTAACGGATATTCGTATTGCCAGTTGTTTACTGCAGTGCTCTGGTTAATTCGATTTCTTTATAAACTTGTGAATTATACTGTAGTTTAGGATTTGTACGGATGTTACATCATATGATTTTGAGCCCTTTTCAAAACTGCAGAATAACAAATTGTTTCTAGGGACCTTCCAGTCTCGAGCTGAAATGTCCCGGGGACTTTTTACCACTTGACCACTCGACCCCGTACCGGGTAGTAGATGTCTCGCTCTCCCCGCCCTCCGAAATAGCCCCAAACGGAACAAAAATTATGTCAGAGGTAATTTCATTTATCATGAAAACAAAAAGACTGGTCACAAGTTGCTCGGCCTGACTCGTTCTCACTATTCATGAAGAGCGGCAGAGAGAGAGAGAGAGAGAGAGAGAGAGAGAGAGAGAGAGAGAGAGAGAGAGAGAGAGAGAGAGAGAGAGAGAGCGACAGAAAGAGTGAGAGCACGTTGTGGATTCAAGTAGATCTGCAAACGACCCCAAAACTCGGGATTTCGCCGGTGCATCTGGCTGCAGCGGCAATTTGCAGCAACCGCAAAATTGTTAAAAAGCGACTGCAGTTAGATGGACGTAGTCTAAAACGCATTGCTATCAATAACTGCAGTACATTATTGTTATTGTTTCTCCCCAAATAACTTTTCGAATGTGGTGTTGTTCTATAATTCCAGAATCAGAGGGCCAAGTCTGTCTTCTCTTGGTGTCTCTCGTTTCGACCTACCTCATTTCGTGAATATAACTGACCTTAAACACTGAATTACAAGGAAATTGAGCAATTCATTTCTCTCTTTTTCTAGAACTTGTACGAATCGATCGAGATGCCGAGGCGATGTGTGGTACCGACGTCGTTTTCTCCGGGTGACTTGGAAATCCAGATTCCGGAAATCCGTTTGACCAATACGGAAACTCCAGTGAGATCCGTCCCGCGCAAGGTGAGAGACCGTTATACTAGAAGTAAATTGAATAGTCACAAAGTCAGCATTCTAATGAGGCAACGTGCACTTTGTAATTGCACATTTTTGAGTTCTGCTGTGTTTAACATGTTTCACGTGACTGTGCAATTGACTAACTGTATATATGATGTTGTCGAATTGCATTGATTCCACAATGTTCGACACTATTGCCGTTTAACCATTCAAACTCCGAATTTATCACATGAGCTTGGTTTTATGAGCTTTTGAAGTGCTTCAAAATCACGTGATGTTCGCATGCCTTCCTGTAGTTCAGGACATTGTTAGGGTGGTTTCGGAAAATGACCAGTTTTTGATAAACTCAAAACCTCTTCGAAAGTTGCATTGCAGTTGCGGAATCTGGCACCGTGCTTGTCTGCCAGTATTTCGAACTAATGCGTATCGCTTTCTCTATGTTCTTTGATCAAACCTCAAAGTGTTTCAAAACGGCGTCAACCAACCTTGGCCAGCTACAAAATAATAGAGGGAGAAGAGATCAGACAGACCGTTTCTCTTACTTGCATGTTCTGTGCACTAAGATAGTGATCAGCCAATTGGCTGCTAGGTATCTGAGTTTTGACGAATTCACGTGTTTTCACGTGTTGAGTACGTGAATTTTAGGAAAAACGTGCGTTCACCAGAAGTCGCCCGTGTGGGCGCAGGTCGCGCAGAAACGCGAAAAGGGCCGACGTCGCAATGGTTGAGGAGAAGGTGAGCGAACCGTGATTTGCTTCTAGAATTTGTTCGTTGGTTGGTAAGCCTTTTCCAATGCGTTTTCAAGAGACATCAAGATGCTTCACCTGAGTGGTTTTCACAAAAAGTGCTGAGTACGTATGCTAGAAAATCCCGGCATTTTCTCACTATTTCTTGTCTCTTACATCCCAGCGGGATGTTTAAGAGCAGAGAAATAGCGTATGTTTGAGGAGTCGCAGAATGGGATGAAGATGCCGGGATCTTCTAGCATACGTACTCTGTTGTACACGGTGCACGCGCTTTATCGGCATATCTGCCACTTTTTGAATGTATGATTCAAGTAGACACATGAATTCATAATGAATTAGATTGTTATTCAGGAAACTGCTTCTCCCATCAAAAGCCTCATCGGTTCAAGCCTCGCGGCCACTCCCAGACGGCCAATTGAGGTTAGTTCGGAGAGTAAAATACATTTTTGGATCTTTGTTTTGGAGATTGCATTTTTTGCAACAGTTGCCTCCTTTTTTTAAATTTTCCCAACTTCAACAGGTGCTTCTCTCAATTTCTTCCAGACAGTAGCATTTTCTAGGAATCGAACGGACGATTTGTGTATGTGTTTTCGTGTTTGTGAATTGAGTTTCATTCAAGGCTCGGTTCACTTCGTCTTCGCCCGCGGCCAATGCTTTCGATCGGCAGAACCGACTACCCGGTTTCCGGAAGAGAAAGATGAACCAGGTTGCGGTAAGTGGTCATATTCAAAGTTATTAATGCTCTTCATGTTCTTGTCAGTCAATCGTTTACTTTCTACTTTTGTTACTTCTGTTAAACTTAAATGCTTGCAAACGGGGTGAACTACCGCAAAGATTCACAGCGGGAGAAAGAACAGATTATTGTAGTTAGCGCATCTTGATATTGGCGAAAATTGAATTTTTCCCGTCCCACGAGAGTTTTTGCTACTGACTGCTCCTTCAAAATTGAAATTTACTTGATTGTTTTTGTTTTTCACATGTTTTGTGGAATAAATTCACCGATTTTCGCATTATTGTAAGATCCTTTCACCAAAAAATCATGGAGTCAGTGTAAAATATTAAATATGACTTTTCAGACAGCTGAAAATCGAGGAAGCATTTCGGTCTTTGATAGGAACAATTGCCTTCCCCCCGTGAAAAGAATCAGAATCGTCCGGTTGTAAACGCATGCTTTTGTATTCCTGTTATGCTTGTATTTCGGAGAAAGTTGTGAAATCCCAGTAGCATTTTAATTACTCTCAATTAGATGGTAGTGTTGTCATGTTCCAATTCGCCAATTTGCAACATTGTTAATAGCGTTTCATGTTTCCTTTTTCATGAGCCTCATGCATTGAGAGTTTTGCTTCAGTAATTATGTTCCTTTTCTCGATGCTCACCTGGTTTCGTCAAACTATGACCCAAATATGTAACTTCTCAGACATTGTGTTGGTAGTACCGCTGGACAATAGCCAAAATCGGAACTACCGCGCGACAATACCGGTACTACCGCAGCAGAATAACCGGCCGACTTATTCAGTGCTCATAACCTCTCTATGAGAAATTGACGCAAGGGGTGAAATTCCCTGATCTCACGTGAATGCGAGTGCGAATGTACTTATCTGCTAGTCAATACAGTTGATAACTCAATTTACCCTCGGTTTTCATAGTGTCTAGCGCCTATTTTCTTGTCTTAGTATTTCAATGTTTCACGAGTATTATATAATACTTTCGTTTTTCTCATCTCATCGCAACCGCATGTATTGTTGCTAATTATTTCATTGTGCATGAATAATTGTCTATTAATAGTACTAATAAAAAGATCAAGCATCAAAACTTTTAAATTTGAAGAGAATCAGACAAATCCTTGAAATTCGTTCAAGAAACAACAGAAAACCATGAAATTATTCGTTAGATTTCAAAGTGTCACATTGAAAAGCACTGGAGCACTCCACAATGAGTGTACAAGCCATCTATTGTATCATATCTCAATTTTTTGTAATACTTTGCATAGTGCTTCCCCTGTTAAATATTCTCTTTTGTCTTCGAAATGTTCTAGAGAAGGCAGAATTCTGGGTCTTGAAATGATACGATCTTATTCTCAACGCCAACTGGAATTGTTTTCAACATCTCGAGAATATCTAATAAGTTTCAAGTTTGTGTGACAAATCGTTGAAAAAGGCGCAGCACGCTAACGTTTCAAGAACATGCGTTTCCTCATCTTTTTCGCGTTGATACTACTTGTTCAGGCGTCCAGGTAAAACATATTTATGTGCTGTATGGGAAACTACTAATGCTGTATGTAAAGGTATCCCAGAGAACATTGCATATTCGGACTATTGTCACATGACTGTTGTTTCACGTGACATACAATTGACAAACAGTATATACTCTTTTTACCTCAAACTTTTCTTCGTGTTCTTCCAACAAAGTGGAAATTCACCTGTAAAATCGCGAGTATAAGATAATTCAGAGATTTAGAACAAGTAAAACATTCAATAAATTGATCAATATAATATTCGCTAAACAAAAAAAGTAGTATTCCACATACTGTAGGAATAGGTGTACACATGAAAAGTACTATAATTTTATCTAAAATCGACTTTTCCAGAATAGATGTTCTGAGTTGCCTTCTGAAGTGTGGTCGCCGACCGTTCAGCGAAGGTTATTGCCAGAAAGAGTGTCATAAGCCCAGGCCCAGGTATAGCGGGTGCTAACTTTATATATTTATGTCTCTCGTCGGAATCGAACCTGCGAGCAAAATATTCGGAGCAGGGCGATAACCACTACGCTAATAGTACACATAATTGGAAAGCTTTGGGATCGAAGCCATGTGTGCGTACACAGCGGAAAATAAGATATACAGTACCCTCCCGCTTTCCGTGGGAGACGACTATATACCCATACATGATAGAATCAAATTAGTAATTTGATGTGCACTGACATTGAAGATGTTCGAGTTCTGACTGAAAACAGTGTGATCAAACTATCTATAGACACAAAGAAGAATGTTGAAAGGATTTGTCACTAGGGTTGGCTCTGATAACCAGATTTGTCAACGTTCACAGAATAATGGTTAAAGAAGGGCGGTTATGTGGACCGATCCCGTGTCAACGGTCCTTTAAACTGCAATTTGAAAACTTATTGCAGTTTAAAGGACTGAACCGTTGCGATTGGACCACATAATCGTTCTTCTTCAACTTGTTACTACCCTCTCCATTGACCACATTGTGTAAAAAACAAAATTTAGAATTTTTTCAGTTTGACTTATGTTTTATGTATCATTAACTGTGATCGCCATCCCATGGATGAATTGGACTGCCAGAAAGAATGTGATTCATTGGAGGCCTTTAAGAGGTGTGTTAATGTAAGGTTTGATGGGTATATGATGAAATAGAACTTCTAGTTTTATCTGCACCATAATCATGTCCGATTTTTTATCCATTCCCAGCTATTTCAACAGCTATTTCTACAGCTATTTCAACAGCTATTTCGTCAAACGCGCCAGTTAACCATTTGCCGGGTTTTGAATAATCTGCTAAACTTTTCCTAGTCACAAAAACAAAAGTACAAAAAACAGACGTGAGAGTACTGTGTATCTCATTTTCCGCTGTGTACGGACACATGTCCCCGATTCCAAAGCGTATAGCATTTGAAGTAGCGCCTGTCTACTAATGTTTTGCTCGCAGGTTCGATTCCGGCAAGAGAGGAAAATTTATTAATTTGGCACGCCCTATATTGTTTGTTTCAGATTCCAAAACCGGAAGTGGGCACCTACCACTCGATCATTTGCATGAAATGAACATTGAACAACGAATGAATTGTTTTTTTCTGTCAATATAATACAACAAGCTCGTTTAAAAAAATAGAATAGACTACACAATAAACCAGTGATTCTTAAAGAAATATACTCGAAAGTCGCAAAAAGAACCCAAGAAGGTGAAAGTGTGGAGTTTGAAATAAGAAAGAAATAAGAATGTACTATTGCGATGCCACCCAGGTCATTTACATTTGAACCTGAAGTTATGAGATTACAGTGTTTCTACTTAATATAGTTCATGGATGTAAATGTAGTCGTACTTTACCAAGCTATAATTGCAGTTGGGACCAGTTTTCCGGTGTAGGCTGTCAACGGGTAAATCTATTCTACCCAGGCAACCTTGAAAAAGAGGGACCAACAATTTAGGGGACCAGAACCGGGTGGTTGTGGAAATCGTATCTGATAACCTAAGTCGAACCGTTTCTCAGACATTTTTTTGCAGTCAAAACAGAACGTTGGAAAAGTTTAAGAAACAAATGAACGTTCTCAAACCGAGTGAGAATATCTCTAATCTCTTGACATTTCGAAAAACATTATTTGCCATAAAAAAATATTATTATTAGTATTGGAAACAGCGAAGCCTGTAACCAATTCAATATTTTAGATTTTCTTCGCCAATCGGTAGACGACACAGAATTTCGATTGTGTTTTATAAATGGCACAATAATATTCTGAACACCACCGAAAATTTCGAACACATCTCGAGAATATCTGATAAGTTTCAAGTTTGTGTGACGAATCGGTGAAATAGGCACAGAACGCGAAAGTCTCATAACAATGCGTTTTCTCATCTTTTTCGCGTTGATACTACTTGTTCAAGCATCCAGGTAAAACATATTCATGTGTTCATATAGTGTATACATCTCAGACACTTTCCAGCCGAATGGCCAGCCACTCTTGTAGCGGCCTCGACGAGAGAGTGTGCAGGTCAGAGAGACGCTGATGTCTGCGGCCTCATTGATCTCCATGCTCTCTCGCTTTTGTAGCTGACTAACCGAAGTAAATTGTCGCCGGACGTTCGGAGATTTTTCAAGTGTACTTATTGACAGCGTTACGAAACTTTATGAAACCAAGAGTACATAGGTTTTGTAACATTTTGAAAACGTCTGGTCATAATCATACAGCTCACAGAAATTTCATTTTTCAAAAGCTCCAACTTGTAGGACAATACTCTGGGAATCTTATTGGCACGCTGCCAAACTCACGTTCACTCAGGAAATCTGCGGACTTTATGGTTCCGGTCATTCCAACTGAGACTTGGCAGCGTGCCAATGAACTTTCCAGGAAATTTTTCACCATTGAGGAGTTCTCTAAACAACTGAAAATCTCTGTTAGCGGTCGTTCAAATCCATAACAACACATAAATAATGAAATTTTAATAGAACACTTATGTATGCTCTAAGATTCTCCGAAAACCTCGGCACGATGCCAATGGGTTTCAGTGGGAATGAAACGAACTATACATATATGGTGTATGCAACAGTATCCTAAAGAACAATGACCAGTTTTTTGAGAAATTGGTGTTCTAATGAAAAGTACTATAATCTTACCGCGAATTGATTTTTCCAGAATGGATGTTTGGAAGTGTCTTTCGAAGTGTGAACGTCTTCCCATCAGCCAGTACGAATGCAAGCAGAGATGTGGTTCTTTCGCGCCCATAATCGGGTATGTCTTTTCATATAGTTGTCGCTTAAAGGCGGTGTATACTGTATCTCATTTTGTGCTGTGTAAAAGCCAATAGACACGGTTCTTCTACAGCGTTGCTATAAACTCCGTTAGTATGATGGCTAGAGTGCGCTTTCCCGGAGAAGAAAGAGAAAAGTTCAATTGATTGCGCGATGCACTCACTCCCTGTCATTTTTCCATCCACTTTTGTAGCGGCCCCGACGAGAGAGTGTGCAGGTCAGAGAGACGCAGATGTCGGCGGACTGACCTGCATGCTCTCTCACTTTTGTAGCTGGTCAATTACAGAAAAGTAGCGCTAATCGTTCTGAGTAGATCAAATATGACAAAATCTGGCATACAGTTTGATCTGCGCCCATGAGTGATGGAAAAACAGGTGGAATACCAATACAAGCAGAGCGGGAAGAGGCAAATATAAATGAAGACTGTAGTTGAAATAGTTACAGTCTAGAAGAATAGTTAGCAGAGAAACTAAAACAAGTTGTGCATGACCAATAATGTCTTGCTCGTTTCAGATTCCGCAATCGAAGGGAGCCCAGACAACTCGATTAAAGAAACATGAAATGAACATTGAACAACAAATTTGCTGTTTTCTCGGTCAATTTCAAACCTATCATCCTCTTTTAGAAACTTCTACTACAATTTACATTGAAACATCGTTTTTAGAATAGAATGAATCAGTTAATTTCGAAGAAAGATACCTCACGAACTTCTCTTGATGAACTAGGGATAGTCGTCGCCAACGGAAAAGCGGGAGGGTACTGTATATCTCAATTTCCGCTGTGTACGTACACATTTCTCTGATTCCGAAGATTGACAGGCATCGGCTCTCGTACGCAGTAGTTACCTACTAGCTACAAATCTTTTGCTCGCAGGTTCGATTCCGGCGAGAGACAACAGTTTATAAATTTGGGACGCTCTATACTTCACGTCTCAAAACTGTCGTTTCGCGTTACTTATAGATTTTACTTTCACCTAATTCCCAGCTAATCCGGGAATAATCCCAATTTCTCTTTTTCCCGAAACCGCCGTCGAAAACGACAAATTGTTATGCAAATAATGGCGGCAGCCTTCTCAGCTGCTGACAGTCGGGAATGATTTGAATCCCCAAAGGGCGCCAAAATCTATTAGCGCGCATAAGCAACAGCCGACACAGAAGAATATGAGTCATGGGAAATTGGAAAGGAACAATTATTTCAAAAACTGTCGGGAAAATGTTTAACTCATTAATTTAATCAAGTTCAAGTCGAAAATCTTGTTCCCTTCTCAAATGTCTCTTCGAATTAATATGTTAACCCACCGATGCAATAATTATTAAATGTATTTCTCCAAAAAAAGATTTTCAAATCCGTTTTCCCACATGGAATGTGTTCTTGAAATGAATTTTGATAGAAATATTCGCGAAAGAACAAAAAATTTGGAACGCTTCACGAATTTGCGTGTCATCCTTGCGCAGGGGCCATGCTAATCTTCTCTGTATTGTTCCAATTTTAGTATATGTCTATTGCTAGACATTTGTTGAAAGTAATCATCGTTTATATAGCCGTCTTCCTAGGCGCGCCGTATTTAGTACAGGTGTGTGTTCTCTGCGTCTCTAACCGTTTCACCCTCGTTGTCTGGCGCCCCCGCTGCGTTTCCAGCTGTTTTCCAGAAACTGAAAGGTGATGAACGCGAGTCTAAAACATCTAGAAACTAAAAATATACAAATTTCTGAACGTTCAATTGATCTTTGATTCTTCGAGAGGAATTTTGACCTACGTGACCAAAAATTTAAATAAAAACATTTTCTCTAAGTATGAAAACACTTGTTCACAAACTTTTTCTTGGTATATGTGTGGCTCGAATAAACTATCAGTACTGAGAATTGACTCTGACCCTTGAAACAGCGTTCTCGAATTCATTGAAAAAATTATAGGGCTCACCAAGTTTGAATTGTAATCTGCTCTATAAACACCTCAGAAACGCCGAATTATCGCCGAAGACTCTTCTGTATCAAACTACACACAGCAGAGATTAATCGGAGTTATATTGTGTTCTTTCCTCCCTGAACAGCCGAACTCATGAACCCGTTACAGCCCAGAGAGCAGTGGGATGGTGTTCGCCCCGCCCCCTACCGTATCCGAGGCGCCTGATTGGTCGACGGGGTCCCTTGAGAGATTCGGGAGACTGCTGAAAAGAAGCTCATTTTCTATCATCATTTCTGACTAAATGGTTTTTCCTCTTGCTTATTTCGCTATAGAAATACTAGAAACACACGTAAACCTCGTGATTGAACGTTAGGAAATGTGAATGTTCATTTTTTGTTAGGAAATTTGAATGTTCACAAACAAGCCTTCATATTTGATGTGTTTCAGAGATGAAACGAAATGTTTCATGTGCCTGTTATTGAGTACATTTAGCCGAACCGAAACAATGAAAAAGTGTTTTCACCCAATGAGCAAACGTTTTAATAAAACACTTTTGTTTTGTGAGGCGAGCTAACGTATCTTGCCCAGTTCACCTGAAATCATTCTAGTAAAAAAAAAAACCTTTAGTTTAATCATGATTCATCATCTCCAAGATACCGAATTCTCCCTGGTGTTGTTCAACCTTCAATTTGCATCTTGCACCCTTCATACCTTTGAAACATGTTTTGTGAATGAACGCTTTTGAGCACATTTACCATTCACTGTATTTTCTCACACTTACAAAAGGCACAGTAACATTATCTCTCTTTTTGAGACCCTAAAATGTTTTTATCGATGCTTTGTCACCATTCAAGGTCGAGTGCTCGAACCCGTGACATGCTTGTATTTGAGCTCGACTAATAATACTAAAAACATTAATAAAAAATGATTCCAGCCCTCCTCAATGTTTTCCTCGATAGACTCCCTACTGTGTCGACCCACAGTTGAACCCTGTCCGGCGCCGATTCAAATTCCACCGAAAACCGAGTCTTTCGCGCCATTTTCTCGACCAACCTACCCAAATGACGTCATGTCCTATTGTTGTACCACACCGTGTACGGTAGCTCCCAATGGTAGGTCACAAGATTTGGACTATTCGAAATGTCTTTTATACAGAAACAGAATGTAGTATTTAGGTATACGACCATTATATAACGATATGTCACAAAGAGTAACCCAACCTGTCTTGTAGTTTGGTATCGGAGCACAGCACAAATTTCGGATAATTGCTCAAAAGCTGGATCAAACTACAAAATATTGAAACAAGAAAAGGTCTCACAGTTCCCTGTAGAGCAAATCCTACAGTATCGTCGGTGACTCGCCGGCAGTTTTCACAAACGAATAAAGCATGAAAAACTTTTTCGGGTACACTTTGAAAAGTGGAATCGAGAACAAGAATTTTTTTATTAATACTCAAATGTTTTCCAGCCAACCTCACCTTTTCTTCCCCTCCCGCATTATCGATCGACCGGATACAGTATCCCATAATCTCTGCGGCCATGCCTCTACTCTATGACCAGATTGCACTCACATGTGAGTTGTTTTGAGGGTAACACGTGAGATTTTGATAGCTTCTTCTCTAAACGTTCCCGTTAACAACTCGTTATATATTGTCAAACATTTATGTTCGGAATTTTACATAGATGAGTTGTACGAAAATAAGTTTCGTTGGAACACCGAACAGGATGCACGCAAAGCCCGTCAAAGATGAATGATGCAAGGCAGTAGGTAGTTCGAAATAACGATGCGTGGGTAGATCAAACAACAGCTCAGCTGACTTTCTGAAACTAAGTTTTCGAATCAACTCAAACTCGAAATTTGATTTATCCGGGACGATAAAAAGTTTGATATTTTTAACTAGATTAATAGCTCTAATCCTTCCCTTTCAGTGGGTGCGTGGCAGACGTGGGGCAAGATGCGTCGCCCTCGCACAGCCTTCACCAGTGAACAGCTGATGGAGCTGGAGCAGCAATTCTCGCAGAACAAGTACCTCAGCAGACCGAGGAGGTACCAGCTGGCACAGGAACTATGTCTGACTGAGACGCAGGTTCGTTTCCATCTCTTCTCAAAGACTCTCAGCTCGTTCACGGAAGATACATAAAGAGAAGAAAAAGTAGAATGGATACAAGTAACAGATATTATGAAATGTGAAGGTAAGTATACTATATACAAAATATAAAAAAGCCTATAGTCTGTTTCACGAAACAATAGCCCTCTACAGTAAGATTATAAAACTTTTAAGTGAATTTATCATATCTTGTAGGTGTTGTACATAGTTTAAACTTTGTGATTTCGTTTTCCACTTTGGGTACTACAAAAATACAAAACAGTAAAATTAAAATTCTGTTCGTTGACTAGATAAATGCGGTTGAATTTTTGACAGATTACTGTAGAAAGTCATCGATTGGTGAAACGAACTATACAATCCGCGTGTGTGGAGGTGATTACATGACACAGAAGAGAAACGGAAAACGGACCGCGGTAGCTATTTAGCCCAGTTCTGTCTTTATGTGCCCCTACATGTTAATTTTCCAAACTCTCATAACAAATAGGTAAATCTTATTTTTTTTTAGAAAACTATCTCAGTTTCAGGTCAAAATCTGGTTCCAAAACCGTCGAATGAAGAACAAAAGATGTCAAATTCCGGTGGTAGAACCACCTCAGCACTCTCAGTAGATGTTCTCATTTCATTTCAGAGATACTTTATTTTACTATATATAATTTGCAACAATTTTTGATCTACTTCATTTCTGTAGATATTCTAACTGTCACTTGCTTCAGAGAAAACTTCCCATTTTCGTTATCGTTCTAACTTTATAATTCCGAACTTTCGACAAAATCAACAGTGAAATTGTGATCTCAGCCAAACAGCGTGAAATTTATGCAAAATAAAATATCCAGCTTCAATCGCTATTTTCTTTGTAAACAAATTATACAGAGATCACAGTCACAACTTTCGGTACTTCAACTATTCTTAATAACCTAGCAGTAACTGAAAACCTAGTTACCACCAGAACTAGAAGTAAAAACAGAAGTTCTTTAAAGGACTATTCCCTAGCTACCGTACCCCCAGTCTTCTCTGGGACACCCATCATGTTCGCGCTACGATGCATCAGCAACTCTCTGTTGGTTTGATGACGGATAATGGAAAACGGGCCGCTAACATCTCCCTAGGGATGATGAAAGTCCTCGAAATCCACAAAAATAGTATAGAATAACTTCCTTAAACAAATTTTATTATTCAAAATAACTAACATAACAACAAATAACTTGGTAAACTGTCAAATCTACACAAAACCGAACGAAATTTATTCAAACTTTGTATAACAAATCAAATATCCAACAATGAAATGAACAAGTGAAGCGAGGGGCTCCCAAAGGTAACAACAAGGTGAAAGTACTTAGAAAAGGCTGTACAATTCGAAACTTAGAAAAGGCCAGAAACGCCAATCTTAGATGAGGAGAACTGCGTTGATGCAGCCGTCGTTCTCCGGGTTATTCGTCACTTGGGCGAACTTTCCCCACACAACCTGAAAATACCTCATTTATGACCTACAGTAGGTGGTACAATTATACTTTTGATCACGATAAAAGTGTTGGCTTTGGCAGATACTAAGACATAAACAACTTATTCCTGACGTAACACCCATGAAATCACAAGATCACAACTATGTTCTGCAACTTTGCATCAACAGAACGAGCGATATTCACAGAAGTAGATAAATTCACTTATCTTCATACTAATGCTACGTTGGAGATGAGAATGACAGGAACTAACCTTTCCTCCCTGTGTTACCATTCCCAATTCGGATACATTGACTTCGATGATAGTTCCCTTCGTGATAACTCCTAAAAAGTATAAACAATAATGAAGGCAAGATACGGTGAACGTCTGTTGAACTTGTGCGAACAACGGAATGTCAGAAACTATGTTGAAATCTGCATCATTTGAAATAAATTCTTCAATAAATAGAAATTTTCTTGTTCGAATATCAGCACAAAAATGGGCTACTTTTTTCTTCAAAAAACAACAACAGAAATTGTATATTTTTGTGGCTAAGTCATCATATTTCACGAGTTTGAACTCAAAAACGGACCGCCTTTTGCTGAATGTTCGGACCTTACTGGTGTACGAATACATCTCGCTCAGTTGAATGAATCTGACGAATATTCACAAAACACGTACCCAATGAGGTGTACATCTGACTGGAGGGATTCTTCTTCACACCCACAATTGGTAGACAGAAGGTCGTCTGCAGTTCCGGATGAGTCACGTGGGCCTGCAATTTATAGTTTAAAAAACGGTGTGATATGGTGACATTCGCTACACTAATCAACTTCAGAGTGCGACGTTGAAGCTTATTTTACTTTCTACGAAGGACATATATTTATTTGTATTATTTATTCACCAAATATTCTCATCTGGTTAAAGTTAAAAGAATGGACGTCAACAACACGTGAGATCCCCAAAAAACACAGCGCATGAAAATCGTTCTTTGTAAGACAATAAAGAAAATCTTCCAAAAGTTTGCATTGTTCATTACACTACGCACATCTCGGACGTTGTTTATTTTTATTTCCAAGCTCTAGCTCAACAGTACATAATGAGCCAATATTAAAAATATTCACACTGCTTTACGCTTTACACGCCTTGGAAGAAAAATAGCAGAATGAGGATTTACTATTTACATGCTGTACAGGGATATTTCACTCGAACGCACCTTATTGTAACGAAGTCCCATAGGCCGAATGAACCGCTCGAACTTGGCGGGTTTACGTGTGAAGGATTCTCCAACAAACGTGACCTGGAATCAAATTGACCGTCAAAACTGTCACCATTAATAAACACACACAAAGTTACATAATTTCAGAAGTCAGAAGTCAGATGGAAAAATTCGACTTCGAGGAAAACTGCGCATAGTTCCTTCATTGGCAGATTTGACTCTAGTACTAAGGTATCTGTGCTGTGATTCAAAGGGTTGGACGATCTGGAGCTTTTCTTGACAACTCAAATTCACCAAAACGGACAGCTCGTTCGCGATTCGCATAAAAAAGTACCATCTTTTGACGTAATGTTTTGCTGCAAAATAAGATGAGCATGACTCGAATAATTTCATGTCCGGAATAACCATCAAAAACGTGTGAATGAGGAGAAAACAAGTTTTCTTCCAGAATAATTACACATGAACGATGAACGTATTGTCCATTTTGACAGACCGTTGTAATCATATACCAGTAAGGTGCGACTATTCGACGAAAAGTACTCCATTTTCAGATCGGAAAACGTAGAAATAGATGATTTTGCATCGAGAATCGACAAATCATCTCGTTTTCTGCGTAAAGTAGAGCCTTACTGGGGTATCACCGAAATCGATATAAACCAGATTGCACGTACCTTGGTGACCATTCGCTTCCAGCCCTTTCTTCTCGTCTTTCCTGTCTTGACCACCTTGAAGGCCTCGGCGTCACTCACAGCTTTCACTTGAGGAATTGGCACTTGGTATTTGCCCTGAAATCAGACAGTTTTTTTTACATAATTTATAACTTATTTAATAATTTGCAGTACATAATAGGATTTTTATTATTTTATTACAGTAGCTTGGTCCCAAACTGACCACGTGAAACATGATTATGCTGTTGAATACTCCAGATACTCCAATCGAGCCACAGATGAACAGAAAATGTATTTCAATACACAGGTAAGAACATCAGTGAGCTGAGCTCGTTATCAATCCTCGTTTCGTGCGCTTTATAAGTGTTTCTTTTCCTAACTCTACTCAAATCAAAATTCATTTTATCGATGAATCAACATCGCAACTCACCGCTTTCTCCTTTCGCTTCTGCTTGACCATATTCGAGAGAACTGTTCCCGTGGTCTGCTGCTGGCGGTCGAGAAGATAGGCTGGCACGGCGCCCTGCAAATTACAAAAATACAATTTTGAACTGTTTGAATAATTAAAACTGAACGACTGGATGCGATTTTGTCAAACCGCTCAGTATGATAAATGAACATAGATCCAATTGACAAAAGCGGTGAGTTTATTAAAAAAAGCATACTTTCGCAAACTGTTTAGCTGTGCCATGTTTTGCACAGAGCACCTCAGGTATACAATGATAAGATTCAATATGAAGGCCATATTTATGAAAAATAATTTCAAATTAATTACAGATTATGCCGAATTCTAACAACTATTTTTCTGCTCACCTTATCAGGAGTGTCAACTGTGCTCTTCTGATCTTTCTCCTCGTGCTGTTTGAGCAGCTTGCGCATTTCAACCTGGAAATCAAAATAATATATAACCAAAAATACATATATAATGTATGATAAATTTAAAAAAACCGAATTCGTAAAACAGAATATCCAAAATCCAAAACCCGGAATATCCAAAACCCATTGCTTCACAGACTCAGTTTTAATGTTTTTAGTGCTGCATAGTATTAGTGCATACACTATTCTGAGTTGCCGTCATGAACGAAAAGTAGATCATCATCTACTTCAGCTTGATTTCAGAACGAAAGACACAAATATGCGATATTCTAATTCATAGGTGCTATAGTGACAGTAGATGGTTCAAAAAAGTTATGGGTCCCATGTCTCAACATCAGATGACACGAAAGTTATGCCTCTCCAATAAAACTTACATTTGCATTGATTAATAGAGATTTTGACAAAAAGTTATGCGTTGGTCATTAGTAGGCACTTGGAAAAGAAGTTATGGGTAATGGGTCCCTAACAAGATCGCGATATTCTAATAGTGACAGTTTGATTGTGACAAATACCAACCTTCTCCGAATATCTCTTCTTGTGGTACAGCTTGGCCTTGTGTCCTCTGAGCTTCTTGGCCTTCTGAGACCGCTCGTGGACCGAACGAGCCTCCTTCTTGCGACTGGAAATGGCACATAACAAGTAGGAAGGGAAAGTATAAGAATCGGTAATATCCTACTCATACACCAGTAGTACCTTATTTTGGGAGAAATAAATCCCGTTTTTTTTTTTTACTTTTTTTACAACTTTTAACATTTCTGGAACTGGAAGGAGCTGTCGTTTTCCAATTTTTTAGGCTATTTTAGTACTATTGCGATAATAGTGAAAGTGGAACATTTCGCACGATAAGCAAGAGCCAAGAATCAGAAATTGAGTAATCAACCCTAAAAGTACATTCAACTACATCTCGCAATATATACACTAAATCTAAATTAACATTGGTACCCGGAAACATTGTTAAATGGAATGACGAATGAAACTAACAGGCGCTCCTCATAATCGAGACGTCTTCCATGCCTCTTGCGATGAAGATCTATATGGTCGTTCTGCGGCTGAAAAAAACAGTTTAGGCATTTAAAAATAATAATCATCATAACTGTTTACTAATATACTCGTTAGAACGTTCGTTTGAAAGACGGTTCAAAGCACCCCTGTATCCTGTGTGTTCTTACACCACGGACCTAAATGAAGAATTCAGATTTGCCTGTGCTGTTATGTATTTCGTAAAAGCCCATGTCTGCAGAAAAGGTCTGATATTGATTATTACGATCAAATATCAAGTGAAATCGATAGATTGTTCTCAGTTTCCGAATTTTTCACAAAATTAATCACGCGCTTCGGTGCCGGTTAACTGCGCTAACTCACTCATGGAGTAGACAATGAAACGATAGCAGAAACTAAGCTATTTTTCGGAATAGAAAAAAAACTAGCCTAAATTGTAAATTTTTATGATTTTCACGAAAGTGAACGTGTAAACGACTAACCATGACTGATAGCTGTCCCCGGAATTGAGATCAGTGGAGTTGAACTGTAAGCAATTATGATAAGTAAAAATGAAAAGAAGGAAAACGAAAAGGAAAAGAAAAAAAGAAGAAAATCGAAGAGCAGAAATTTTTGTCTGGGGTGGTTGGACTCGTGCCAAATGTGAGTCTAAAGGACTAAAATGTTTTGAGTCCCACAAGGAATGCATCTGTTTACGCGCGAATTAAACAAATTTAAATGTCATGAAAAGCGGTTTTCGGTTTTTAAATAGTTTTGACCTCTTTCAGCACTTTTATACTTGTTATAATTCGTTTATTTCATCTCTTTCTAATTGTCATGGTGATTGAGTATGAGAAAACATAGTTTCCTAGATAAATTATTCGATTTCGATTCTGTTCTGTTTCTCCATTTTTTCTTCTTGTTGTGACTTCATATTTTGCTGTTTTCTTTTTTGTTACCTCTCACTTTTCCACTGGAATAAAGTATTCATATATTATCATTTAAACGCTGTGTAAAGACCTCAATTACTATTTTTCGGCGGAAAACTTTGTCAATGTGGTCATTATGAACGGGATGATGTGCAAATCAATCATTGGATATTGGTTTTTACTCATTTGCGGGCATTAGCTTCTTAGTTCGCACTTTAAGGGATAGTTGAGGTAGCCAGGGAGCCAAGTTCAGGAGCTGTTCTGTATTCAATATAGCTGGTTATAACATAACCCATATTTCTATTTTAAGTTTAAGTGCTTCTTATAGATCTCACTTTTCTCTTATTCCCATTAAACGTCTTATCTAACCGTAGACTCCGACAGCTGGTCGTTTGTCATTGGTGCTCGTGTTCTAAAAGGAGGCCAGCTGCGCGGTAGTTTTCATTGATTTTCTCGCGAAGGAGGCCAATTATTCAATTCAGCGGTTTAATTTAGTAGATCATAACTTTGTACAATCTTCTTTCGTGCAATCTTCTCATTCACAACAGATTTTTTGTGTTGTGGGGCTGAGGCAAATTGTGATTTGTGATTGTGAATGATGTTCAGATTGTACTTTTATATTACAGCTTTTTTTTCTTATTGTTTTACTCGTAGGGGTTATTATACCAATGTTTCTTGTATCGAACTGTACACATTTCTCAGGAACACGTTATTAGTATGTATGTATATGTAGTATAATTCTAAATTATTATTATTTTTCAGTCTATGGCTCAAAATCGATCGAAACTAGACGATTCTCGTCTAAACGCCTTCAAGGAGCCCCAAAACTACTGGGGATTCGCCAATTTCCCGAATCAAGTGTTCAGACGGGCCATCAAGCACGGATTCGACTTTACCCTTATGGTCGTCGGTGAGTGAAAGTTACTAATGTAATCTTAAATGAAAACTAACAATTATATTGCACTGAAAAAATGAATGTACATCCCTTGCCCCTGTGGCCCTGTGAACTTCTATTGGACATGTATCTAGTTAAGTTATCGAAATAATGTTTCAGACTCGAAAAGAGCTATTTTTTTTTCGATAAAAAACACGTGACGCGAGATGGTTTCGATTGATTTGAGAGAGAGAGAAAAACGAGCTTCAAAACCCAATTTGCTGTGGAAATGATTCATACTCGCCGAACCATCAAACAGAGAGCATGTTAACCATCTGTGATAGTTAACATGATATCTGTTTTGTTTTCTTTTGTAGTACATTATTGAGCCTTTCCTTATTGATTAATCGTTATTTAAACATTTTCAGGTCGCAGTGGCTTGGGAAAGTCGACGTTTATCAACACTCTCTTTCTGGCGGAAATCAATGATCTAAATGAGCCAGATCTCCCTGTTGGATCCACAGTTCGCATAGAAGAAAAACATGTTAGTTTTCGTTACTTCCTAGTTTTTGTTTAAGTTTCTCCAATAATGTTAGTCATTAGTCAAATTGAACCATAAAGTAGGTTTTTTTGAATTGAGCGTCAAACTCTCTGAAGTATGAAGTTTTTTTTCACTTTTTGTATAGCACGATCGGTTCGTCGGAAATCGAAAAATGTTCTGGCTTGATTTTCAAAATTTAATCAAACTTATCATTTGTTTTCTAGGTAAAACTGGTCGAGAACAACGTGGGTCTCAATCTAACGCTGGTCGATACTCCCGGTTTCGGAGATGCCGTCAATAATAGCAAGTGGTATGTTGCTTTCTTCGTTTCTAACTTTCGAGCGAAATGGATTCTAACTTTTTGTATTAATGTTCACGTTCTTGGGCAGTGTGGGAAAACTACCAAATTTTTCAGACAGGGGGTAACTCAAATTTAGCGGTATCATCTCACTTAACTTGACTTCTTTTTGTGACTTCCGCTATATTCAATAGATAATTTTACTCGTCATGCTTTTTCTTCATGAAACTAAGGTTTTTTATGTATATTGTTTTTTTTTCTAGCTGGGAACCAATCGTGAACTACGTGGAGAGCAAGTATTTGGAGTTTTTCTGCAATGAAACGAAGATAGAAAGAGACGAGCGACTGACCGACAAATGCGTCCATCTGTGCCTATATTTCATCGAACCCTCGGGTCACGGGTTAGTTATTTATTTTATGAAATTCAGATTTATCTTGGTTTTGGCTGTTTCGTAGTTTTGTTACCTTTTCCAAGTTCCTCATTAATACAGTACACGGAGAGCCGTTTTTATATGAAATACTTGGGGGGGGGGTTTGTTAAGAGTATGAAGATTTCAAGTGCTTAGTAATCCAAAAAAAGACTTGATAACTTAATAGGTAGATATTAAATTAAAGTGGTTAAAGTGGAAACTTAGTTAGTGGATCGCGCATTCTCTCGACCTAGAAATACGCGTGCTTTTCGTGACGTATCCTAATAAACTATCTAGTTTATCAGCTTTATTCTTCAAACTATGACGTCATTCCTTTTCCAGTCTCAAGCAAATCGATATCGAGTTCATGAAGCAGCTCCACGGTCGCGTGAACATCGTCCCGGTTATTGCGAAGGCCGATTGCCTGACCAAGGAGGAACTACGCAGATTCAAGGCACAGGTACGTAGTAAAGTGGCCCTGTAAACCGGAAAAATAGAAAAAAGAGCTCTGTTCAAGAAATTTTCGAAAATGTGCGGAGTCTGCTCAGAACAACGGATCTCTATTTAGAATAGTCAAACCTTACTGATATATGACCGTATTAAGTGATTATCAATTGACTGTTGATAACCCAGCAAACTTGTCCGAACAGCTGGATAAAACACGCAAAAGGGGCCTATTTACCGAAAACGAGAAAACATGTTCATTTCTTATGCAAAAACATCAATTTACACGTGTTTGAATATAAGAATGGACTTTTTTGGTCGAGTATCTCACTGGTGTATGAGTTCACATCACCGTATTAAACGGGAATCGAGTTCTTTTTTTTACGGGATATTCACACATTTCTGGTGTGTCTCTTTTCTCGTCAATATGGGGTACACGGTACATTTTCATGTGTTTTAGCTGAAAAGTGTGTTCTGTTTTATAGTTAAGTCACATCTTACTGGTGTGTGAAGATGTGTATATAAAGTTCACCGTTGGACACCATCTATTTTTCAGGTTGCCCGCGACATCGAAACGAACGACATCAAACTGTACAAATTCCCTGAAACTGAGGACGAGACGGAAAAGGTTAGCTTTAATTCCGTTTTTGCATACTGGGAGTTTATCGGAAATGGTTCAAACTATACATCAGCTGACTTTTCTCTATTTTTCATGTGAATTGGAAAGTTTTATCGAAAAACGGATGTTCATTGGTCACACCTCACGCCTTCCTAGTGTGTGGTACTTGAATAAAAAAAACGTATTATATATTTGTCTCTGAAAAGTCCCACCAGAAAATTCAGGCGATATTTGAGTCAAAATTGTCAAACCTAGGAAAAATAGTTTTAGGCAGCTGCCGAAAAACTGCGAAGTCGTCTCCCGTTCGCTGTGGTTGGTAGCAACATGCTCAAGGATCACGCCGGCAAGAAGATACGGTATCGGTGAGTTTTGCTGTGTTTCCTGATTATCATGAAAATAATGCCCAAATGATCTACGTTTCACTGTTTTCAAACAGTGTTTAGCTATTGGATAGATGATGTTTGATGTTACATTTTGTAAAAATAGGAACCACACTGTGCATTTGGGACGCCTTTTATTCAATAAGGTATAGTACAACAGTCCCCGTCAGTGTTTTGCTTGCTTTCAAATAACCAATAGCGGGAACTGACTCCCATACCAAGTTGGTAAATGGTAATCTTGACGTAACCATTGGCAAAACACTTAGGTTTAGACTTGCCATGTCTGTTAGATCTGTTAGTGCATAGGTTTCGCGCACGCCTTTTCAGCCGTAAGTTCAATCCCGCTCCGAGACCTTATTTTGGCACCTTTACAGTGAATATATCCTTGGGGAGTGGTTGGCTTGGCTGAATATATGTACAAAAATCAGAACTGACTCCGATTTCTTGAAAACTTGGGTGAATCTGGGGAAACTCAGAATTTATGAGGTGTTCACATCGGAAAGTGGTCCCTACGGCTATGCGATTATGCTTATTTCGCTGTGTTCTGTTTATTTCGATGTTTTTTCAGTGAATATCCATGGGGAGTGGTTGAAGTGGAGAACATGGAACACAACGACTTCATCCCCCTGCGAGACATGATTGTGAGGACGAATCTAATCGATATGATCGATGTGACGAGATCGGTCCACTACGAGAATTTCCGCTATCGCCAGATGGAGAAACTGCCCAAGAACTCGGCTGATAGGTTGGTTATTCTGAAAGATACATGAATTTTGGGGTTAATACTTCGTTGAAACATTGTTCTTTCTCTGGAGTCTGAAGTATGATCCCGTTTGGTTGCTTGGTTTGGAATGTTATTGTTATCCACTTGTACAACGGTGTGTTTTCAAAGCACGTTGTTAGGTGCACACACCAATAAGCAGTAAAGTTTGACTATCCTACCAGAAGTTCAAGAAGTAGTCGGTTTTCATTCGAAATGCATGATATTGCATCGAAAATAAACAAATTTTCTTGATTTTGACGAAGAGGAAGTTGTAAGTTGCAGATATATTTGTGGTGTAATCGTGGAATACTTACCCATTCATTCGTTTCCAGGGATCCTTTCACCCAAATGGAAGAAGAGAGACGTCAAAAAGAAAAGGAGCTGACCGAGAAGAAACTCGCAATGGATAAGGTGCGTATTGATTTTGGGCTCGTTGACCTACCAACATGGTACATGGTAGTGTATAAGATAAGATATGTATTGATTTATATTGGTCTAGAAATTGTGCTACCTGCTACCAATCTTTCATGATGAGAAGGATAGCAGTTGTGACAGCGTCCAACGAGACATTGTTTATTTTTTATTGCCACCTGCCAGTCCTAGAACAGGCAGCCGATCAATACGTATGTTTCGCGAGATGGGGATGTGACTATGTTCCGTCGAAAAATTATGATCATGTTATATTACTAAAAAGAATATACCATGACGGCAGGGGTGACCACAAGTTACACGCGTGCCACATTTTTAGGAGGGAGGGGGGTCGTAAAGGCCCGCCAGGGTCGAAAAATTCCGAATTTACGATGATTTTTCGCCAATTTACGTGAATTTCTTATTTTTTGGTGGACTTGCATTTTTTAAGGGGGAGGGGTCGTACCGGTGGTAGGGTCGGTCAACTTTTTGGTCACCCCTGCATGACGGTTTGTTTTGAAGTTATGACTCTCAAATTTGGAGGGGATATCCGGTGTTCTGAGGTCGTATTCACGAACCCTGTTACTGTTTTCTTCTGCTCTGCACCCTCCCCACCCGCACACTGTTTTTGTGATCTCACCTTGGGCGGACGGTGTTTTGTGAATACGTCGAATTATCAAAACTTAATAACTAATCATTTTGATTTCAGTTATTCGAGGACAAGGTGCGTGACCGTGAAGCAAAGATTGTCAAGAGAAATAATGATGTGAGTTTTCTCCAGCCTCAACCTCACGTGATTGTCACGTGAACAGATTGAGAAGCCTGCTTCTCTTCCCTCGAAGTCAAAACACCATCTTTTGGTCACTTCGAATTGAAAATAGAATGTTTGATACGGAGCCTTTCTGCTTTCACGACTTCTTCGACTAGCCACTCCTTCGTTAAGACTCGTTCAGTATATGGGCCCAGCTAGGATAAAAGTGTGGTGACAAAAGTTAATGATGGGTATCTTGGGTTGTACTGTTCAAAATGATAATCTTTTATCAAAATTCCGTTGAAAGTATACAGCTCGCAGCTTTCAGTTCTATTAATGCAAATAATAGAAAACAATCAATTTCAGTTACAACAACGTGGTCAAGATCTCAGGAAAGAATTGGACCTCAGAAAGGCTGAGCTGGACAGAATGCGGGCGGAGGTGAGCAGAGTTATCGATTTTTATTCTATTTTATTGATTACTGTTCTGTTCCAACTTCTACCTGCTAGTGGAATTATAGCAAGTAGGTAACAGTCTTGCACATCATGGGTTTAATCCTCGTCTGGTACACCAATTAGGCCAATTAGCGTAGATTTATGGAGACTGTATAGTATAACTCTTCTAGACATTTATATCAGCTGGTTGCAAAGTTTTTTGGTGACAGCCATGTCACTATGTATTGAGGTGTTTTTGATGCTATGATATGCAAGAATCGGGGTTTCGCTCGTTTTCCACTAACCCAAGACATCACATTACACCTAGTTTCACCAAAACTGTAAATGAAGTAATTCACGGGACGGGTATCAAGTATCTAGATAGTAGTCGGAAGACCCAACGGTTTCGAGGTGCATTGTTTCGGGACCCGGGACATAGTGCTTGTAGACACCAGCTGGTGGCAAGATGGCGATAAGGTGACAGTCCTGTCAGTCGATTCGCAAAACTGACCCGAACCCAGATCATTGGGGCAACTTAGCACTTACCAATTGGTACCAATGTGATTATTAATTTTTGACCTTCAATCATTGTAGATTTTTCAGGTTGAGGATTTGCGTCGCGGCAACACGAGTGATTCGAAGGCCTCTCTGAATGGAAACGAAAATGCTGCCGGAAAACACAGCCCAGACAAGGTGAAAAAGAAGACCGGAACCCTTGGGCTCTGGAACAGGAATTGATCTATCGATCGATAATCAATCGATATTTCTGGTGACGTCAGATTGTCATGTAACTTTTTTTTCCTACCAATTTTGTCCTTTTTCCTCTTGTATCTTGTTTTTTTTTTAGAAGTGACTGAGTGTAAAGTGAACTTTTCAGAACTTTCAAGGACTAGTTTTTCTCACCGTTCCGATAATAAATACGTCCCCATGTAGGTTATGTGTACAGCTTACCAGCTTTTTGTTACAATATAGCCTAAGATAATAGGAGGTTAACTTTTTCTCTCCAATTCTCAATCTCTCCTTATAACCTGTTTCGTATACGTTCCTGACCAGTTGTAGTAGTATCTCATGCGTTGCCCACATTTTGATTGACTCACGTGTAGTATTGTGAAAATCTTTAATTTTGTCACTTGGTAAAATCTTTAATTCTGTAACTTGGTAAAGTATTGTTCGAACTCAATTCTCAGACTCAGTCTTTACTCCGGTTTTCAAATATCAGTCTCAATTGTTTTTTATGGATTGAATAAACTATTAGTGATTGTAACTTCTGTTGTTTTGTTGTTGGTTCAGGCGAAAGGTCAAAATCACAAACTCCGTCAAAATCGAAATCGTTGGAGAAATTTTTTGTGTGTTACTGGTCCGAAATCGATTGTTTTAGCAACATGAGTTTGATTTGGACGTGTTGGGGTAGAAATGCAAAGTTCGGGTGGCGTTAGGGTGAGAGCACCAGCACGCGGCCGCCTATCACTGTTATCGATCGTTTGAGGAGAAATATGGTTTTTATTGGTCAGATTCTGAAATCATAAAGAAGATGTATGGACCGAAATTGATTGTTAACTGGTTGTTTTGACCGAGTTGAGCGTAAAAATAAAACTTTTCGAGGGTGGTTGGCACCATTTTAGAATGGGGTCGCGGCTCAAACGCGAGGAATAGTCACGATATTTACTACTATCAACCCCCAAATTGTAGACACAGCCACTAGTTCAAATTGATTATTCAGCATCATGTCTGGTTGTATTGTTCAGATTTGGCAAAACATCTCAAATCCGGTCGAAATCTATTGGCGTGGAGGAGATTTAGAGGTCTGATTGGTCAAAAATCGATACAATTTTTTTGGTGGTATTGACCAGATTTGGCAAAACTCGCGAAATGTTCGAATGAAGGGGGGTAACAGGTGACATGGCACCAAATTCACTGGCAGGATGGGCCGTTTTCCCAGACTTGTGAATCAGCCATTGTAGTTTGTACTGTGATCACAAATTGACTCAGGCGCTGAAATTAAGCCAAATCGATAAACATTTAGATTAATAATAACTCCATCCAGTGATATCCAGCCAGTGAACTACCCAAGGTCGGAATTAACACACAAAACTTGTAAGGAAAGGACAAATACATAAAGTGACCGAAATTTCACTGACCCCTTCCGGAAAAAATTAATTGGAAACAATGGGAAAATATTTTTCATTTGTCACTTCCGGTCTATAACTCAGAATAATATGTTCATGGTTTACGGTGATTCAGCTGTCAATGTCACAAAGATAAAGGTAGCAGACCGTCTTGTGGAACAATAAAAAAGTGCGAACAACCCATTTCCGATAAAACCGAAAAGTGTTGTTTTCAAATGTACAGTTATCGCCTTTAGCTCTGAAACATTGGTGTGAGAAACTCACTATACGTATTCAGCTGCTGTTATATCCGTCAAAAACAGCATAAACAGTATGGTTTTTATTCATACTGAGACTCCTACTGTACACATTAGATCTGTTCAATGGACTTCAACTATTTTGGAAGCATATCAGAACACTCCATGTAGTATAACGATTCAAATTGACATGGTTTATAATTCGATTATTCATACACAACATACTCCAAATTTCCAACATATAATTTTACTGTCGACAGAATAAACTACACTCTATAAGAATTAGAGGAGGAATATTTATAGAAAAGAGCAATGAAACGTGCCAATCACATTCTGTCGCATGTTTCAGAAAACACTTCCCACTCAAAACGCAGTACTAACTGGCAATGGCAAAATACTAATTGGCATTCTCATTCTCTCAAAGTTTACAGTCGAGAAATCCCTTCCCTCTTGCGACACAGAAAATCAGAATATACAGATGAAGTCGTGTTATTTTCGAGAGATTTCATAGCTCTGCAGGGAGCTCAGGCTCACGCTAAGTTTTCCTCAAGCGTGCTCAGGTTGTTATTTTTTATTTTTCTTCACTCTTTCTTTTTTCTATTATTTGGTTCATAGTTTGTTGCAACAAAACTTTTCAACAATTTCATAGACATTCATAACAGTGGTGCACTCGCGAAAAATCTGACAAACACACAGTAAACAAATGTGAGAATCACTTTGATTCAGCGGACTCAAGTTTGACGGCTGATTTAAGTTTCTCCCCTAGTTCGTTCACGTCGTTTTCGATCTTCATGTCTCTTTCAGCTGAAGTCGATGGTTCGCCGGTGAGTGGTTCCGTCTTCTCGGTGGTGGGCACGGGGGTGATGTTAAACCTCACCACTGCACCAGTTTCTTTTCTTGTACGAAAACCAGATACAAATGTGGAGGGATGTTTGGGTTTTCTCAGCAGCTTTACTTCCTCTTCTGCGTTCTCACCACTGGTAAACAATGTGCCAGCTGCTGAGTCACGTGTGTACTCTCTCTTCCTATTGAAATTCTGGCAGACGAAGTTTTCTTCAAATGTCTCAGGAAATATGTGTTTATACCCAGAAATGATTTTCTTCACGTCATCTTTCTTTATGTTCAGAGCACCGCAAATATGAGTGTAAGGCTTCGGTTTTCCATCTGCGTATAACACTGGCGTTAGCTTGTTGGAAAGCAAATCTTTGCAATACCAACTGTGAAAGTCTTGCTTGTGGAAAACAGAAACGAGACGATGTGTTTGTGTTTCCTCTTGATCAGTGTACAATTTCAGTTTCAAATCGATATAGGCGTATGTGATATCCCGGTGGCAATCATTTTTGCGTGCTGGCTCTCCTTCAGCTGGTCCTATGTTCCTAAGATTTCTACCTCCAACAAACGTTATGTCTTCTCTGACGATGAACATAAACTCACCGCGGCATCTGAAAACGACAAACTTCAGACGAGCTTGAAAAAAATCGCACTCTCCAATTTAGATTTCTGCGTCAGTATTTGGCTCGATGAAGAGTGAAAAACCATAACAGCATATATTATATCTATCATTTTATTTTATGTTGTCTCTTCAGAGGAGCCGTGGACGGAAAAGCGAAGAAAAAGTTCATTATCTCAAAGTTCCGGTCATCTCAGTACCAAAATCCAACAAGTGAAAACAAAATCGACTTTTACACAAATCTAGAACAACCATTTGCATACACTAACTTGATTTGATATCTTCCCACATTACTGAGTAGTCCATCTTGCTCTCCCTTCTTGATTTCAGGGCAAGCGGAGACAGCGACTACAGCCGGGTTTTTTGCCAACATTTTTTCGACGAGTTCCGGGGTTATTCTCTTCGGTTGACGATGACAACAGTACGAAAAGATCAAATAAATCTGGAAACACCATGTTTAACTAGCAGACTATTAACGGAGTTTCCTAAATTGGACTGTTTTATCTCACAAACTGACCGGAGCCGAATGCATCAAGCATCCCGAGCCGGTTCGGGATGCTATCCCGAGAACGAATTGGCTGGAAAACAGCCGAACCCGTCCTCTTGAGTTCGGGATGAAATTTGCATCCCGCCCGGGATGTGAACCCGGGCGGGATGCTTAGTGCATAGCGGGATGGCCATCCCGGGATCACATCCCAACCCGGCCAGGGATCTTTCATGCATACGGCCTCGGAACACACAAATTGACTTCAAGTGTTTGAATAAACTGGCCTATTTTAGCTAGTGCTGGTGCATGTGGTACGATAAAAGGCTGATACACAACAAAAGTTATAAAAGTTTGGAAGTGCGTTAGTGATGTTCGTATGTTGGACGCGTTGCTAGTGCATTTTAAGTGATGTAGTGATAGTCTCTCGCTCAACAAATTTAAATCAACAGTCATGAGGAGTTTTGTTATCTCAAAAAGCGATTACCTGCTTTTTTAATGCAGGAGCTGGTTTTGTTTCAACCACACTTGTCGGTTCCAAGTCAGGCATCTGGAAATGAAAGGTTAGATATTCACTTTCTGAGTTGTTAGTAATGTTGTGCGGAAAACAAACCTTGATTTATTACGCATTACGATTACGCATTACGATACGAGATTGATTGAAATACGCTTGAGAACATAATGAAAACGACTTTGACAAGAATAGATTCTAATGGTCTTTTCCGTTCCTACTGACTCATTATGACATACATTATGATAAATTAACTTTAAATTTTTCCTACTGAAATAAGAACGATTTTTTTGCATTCAATGCTAGGAAAAAAGAGGACGGAAGATTGTTTGAAATATTGTATTCACGAACCTTATGCACGAATCGAGTTATTACGAAGACGTTCCACCTGAGTTCACTGAGCGTGATTACATAATGAAAATGTTTCTTGAGGTGGACAAAGTTCTTGCCCAAAATTAAATAACTATTCGAGGTGGATACGTTCTCATTGTTAGACGATCTCTCACTATGCCTAAGTCTCCACAAATACCAATATAGACCATTTCATAATTAAACAGATCTCGCTCAATAAATATACGATCTCTCTGTCATGGCAGATTCGACATCATCACCCTTTTAAATGGAAAAATTTAATCTAAAATTTCATTGATACGGTGTCTAAAATGCAGTGTAAATTACGAGAACAGGCTAGCGAAAATATTTATAGGCAGACAATGATTACTGATAAGGAAGGGTGAGTGATGAAGGGGTGGAGCTAGGTAACGCCGATTCCAAAGGGGATTCGACATGAGCAATGAAATCATAATCGAAATAGAGTGTAGTTGACTATTCACTGAGAAACAGAAAACTCTCTCACTGTTGGCTAGCAGTTTTTGAAAATGACGCGAGTGTGTTCCACAGACTTGGTTATGCACGCATTTTATATCATTATTTTCAGAGGAGAGATGTGAAATTACACTCGTGACTATACAATCCCAAAATGCAAACGGAGTTACAGAAGAAGTTAGTTCATAGTTACACGGAGCAGTACGAAAAAATAGGTATATATCTTTTGGGATTAAAATACCCATATCAGGGAGATCAGCTTTATGCTCGCAATTAGCGAGACAACCATCGTAAAATCAATTATAGAAGAGCGAGCCTGAACAGCGAACATAAAGCTCAACTTGGAAACATTCTCTGAACCTCCTCGGTTCCAGACGTGGTCTGAGTCACCCCAGAATTTCCCGCAATTGACCATGGTCTCAGACCACGCATGAGTCAAATCGCACGTGGTTCCAGACGTGGTCTGACTCGTAATGAAAACCCCCGCGCCTCCCGTGACGCCCGGCCAGTACTAGATACGTACGTGCCAGAGGTGCCACCCTGCGCAACTTGGCAATTTCAGATCAATCGAGCTCAGTTAAAAGCCGCACTAACACGCGAAAGAAGTTTTTCTTCGATTAGGTGTTAAAGTGAAAACATTCTCATTGCGTATTCTTTCGAAAAACTTTATTTTTTTTCAAAAAGAATTAGCATTGAAATGAAGGCTGAGAGATTACCTAATCTTTTATTATTACATTTTTGAGTTATCTTCATTAATACATTAATACTGCAAATCCCAGAACAAAATATTGAAAGCAAAATATCGTTCTGTTTGTTTTAGATCGGTGAATAGAAGTAATATAATATATTTTCATGAAAACTGAAAAAATACAAAATATTACAAATGATTTAGGTTATATGGAGAGCTGTAGTAATGTTAATCAATTCAAATTTGAATTGCCGGGTTTGGGGCCGCGCTGAATTTAGGTGGCCTGAGTGCGACTGGTCGCAGACCGCGTCTGACTCAGACTGGTCTCAGACCATGGTCAAGATGGTCTGCGACTGCCTTATAGCCAGTCTGAGACCATCTGACTCAGACCACGTCTGGAACCCTGGAGGTTCAGAGTAACGCGGTACTAGAAAACATAACGCGGTATTGCCAACAGTTTTTAAGCTTGGTTATCAGTGAAGTTATGGGAAATATTTGAACCGCCCAGATCAGTGCAAAGTGTAAAGGAAGAAAACCATATAGGCTGTTCGAATTAAATATTTGTCACATTTACTTTAGTTTACCTAATAAAAAACCTTAGGCTTAGGTAAGCCATGGCTCCTAGAATAGGTCGTTGAACCTGAGTTGAACCGTTGAACCTCGCTGGCTCGTTGAGCCTCAGGTTATTGGCTCGTTGCAGTTTGAGGCGAAATTTTGAGGGAGAAATTTAGATTACCGACATGTTTTTTTTCATTATATGCTTCTAATAGTTACCATTTTTTGTGAACTTGTAACCAAGCATAAATCCAACCTGACACCAGAAATGGCATTAGATATGTCAACTGAGTAAATTCTCTCATAACTCTGAACCTCCAGGGTTCCAGACGCTCTGAACCTCCAGGGTTCCAGACGTGGTCTGAGTCAGATGGTCTCAGACTGGCTATAAGGCAGTCGCAGACCATCTTGACCATGGTCTGAGACCAGTCTGAGTCAGACGCGGTCTGCGACCAGTCGCACTCAGGCCACCTAAATTCAGCGCGGCCCCAAACCCGGCAATTCAAATTTGAATTGATTAACATTACTACAGCTCTCCATATAACCTAAATCATTTGTAATATTTTGTATTTTTTCAGTTTTCATGAAAATATATTATATTACTTCTATTCACCGATCTAAAACAAACAGAACGATATTTTGCTTTCAATATTTTGTTCTGGGATTTGCAGTATTAATGTATTAATGAAGATAACTCAAAAATGTAATAATAAAAGATTAGGTAATCTCTCAACCTTCATTTCAATGCTAATTCTTTTTGAAAAAAAATAAAGTTTTTCGAAAGAATACGCAATGAGAATGTTTTCACTTTAACACTAATCGAAGAAAAACTTCTTTCGCGTGTTAGTGCGGCTTTTAACTGAGCTCGATTGATCTGAAATTGCCAAGTTGCGCAGGGTGGCACCTCTGGCACGTACGTATCTAGTACTGGCCGGGCGTCACGGGAGGCGCGGGGGGTTTTCATTACGAGTCAGACCACGTCTGGAACCACGTGCGATTTGACTCATGCGTGGTCTGAGACCATGGTCAATTGCGGGAAATTCTGGGGTGACTCAGACCACGTCTGGAACCGAGGAGGTTCAGAGAATGTATGAAACTCTACCGCCCTGTGTTCTCAACTATTATAAACTTTTGCGTAGTATTCTCTCTAACCGCGTTATGTTCTCTCTAACCGCGTTATGTTCTCTCTGACCGCGTTATGTTCGCAATTAAGAGAGAGTGAGGCGACATGTTCGCGAGCGAGCCATCTAGGAGCCGAACATGTAGCAGCAGACCCCCCATATCATCCTATGTCTGGCTCCAAACTGGCTTCTCCAAACTGGTAACATAAAATAGGAATTCACAGAATATTTCCATAGAAAGGTGGGGGGGGGGGGGAGCAAGATTGAATAATTCACATCCGGAAAAAACTGTCTGTTTTTATTCATTTAACTTCCAAATGCCTATACAAACATTATGGAATTGTTAGAAACTCGTGTCGAATAGGCAAATAACCACCATTGATTCTTCGAATGTTTTTAGTGCACACTATCTCAATTCTAAAAAATGATAACCATTTCCGATAAGGACTGTTCAGTACGCAAATCCTTTTGTTTCTTTGTCTTCCTAATTGATAGTAACATGTCAGCAACGTGTCTTTTTTTATAGACAACCTTAGCAAAAAAGAAAGCTGTAAGCTTTCATAAAAATCCTGTGTGTTGCGATTTCTACCCAAAAGTGAACCAGTGGTGTACTGCGCAGTGTACTTCATTTCAAGATCTTTAGGCCTATACCAGACAACAGCTGCACAAACAACAAGCGACAAGAGTCATTATTATAGTACATAGGGATTTCTAGCCTACAGTTAAAACACTGGTAGAACGGTAATTGCATTTTATGTACTTGTAAAAGTGTACGATAGCACTTTGAACTCAAATTGGTGAAGTGGGAAAAGGAAGCAAAGTTTTGGTTTTTGCGATCTTTTCGAACTCTTCCGAATTTGCGAAATTTCCTCGAGCTGTGAACGCGTTTTCATGCTACATGGACGCAGCAGGTATCTATTCTGTCGACCTGGTCACTCAAAACAATACAAAGTTGACGATACTGGTAATAAAACATGAACTTCATAGTTTACTGAAGTTCATGTAGTGTGGATTTACCATAGAATGCATACATTTAATCGTCCACTTTACTGAAGCACAGAACTGAAGCACAGAAGCAATAAAATGTGAATACTATAGAAGAAATTGACGAAGACTATACCTGACGGCGCTCAGTTTCCACCTTCTGTTCTACTTTCGAATCGCCAACCACCACTGATGAATCTATCTAAATTGAAAAAGATCATTATCTGTTTGCAAGAACAGAAAGTAAAAGTATAGTTTTCACTATTCCCACTGAGACCTTGGCAGCGTGCCAATGAAACTTTGAGTACATGTATTTTATAGAAGTAATAGATTTTATGAAAAGATTTTCATCCACACATTGTAACAAAAGGTAACACAAAAAAACACACAAAAACTTTCAGTGTTTTGGAAAATAATCATGGTGAAATGCCGCTGGAAATTTTGTCTCAAACGTTGTCAAGATCTCAGTGGAAATGATTGGAACTATAGCCTTTTTCCATCTTTTAGTTTGATGTAAAACAAGCCATATTGTGGCGAGTTCAAAAGTCCTTACCTGATCCTCTCGAGTCTCTTTCGGTTCATTCTTTATTTCAACGACAGATTCTGTTCCTGGCTTTTCCTTATTAGGATCGGACAAATCTAGACGACTACACAAATGAAAAATAAATAAAACAATGTAAAGTGAATAAAGAGAAGGAAACATAAAAAAAGGTCAAAAGTGTAGAACTTATGACGTTGTATGTGTATATGTTTGCAACAGTTCCCATGACAAAAAACGTGTGTAAAGCGGAAATTAGTTTTCAATTTATACTACGGTGATTGTTGATTGTGTATCGAAAGAACAAAGACCTAATTGAAACTCACTGATGATAACAAATAACCTGACTCCGAGCGTTCAGAACATCAGAAAATGTTTGTTTACTTCGCAACTTTTTGGTTCGCCAACGATTCAAATGTCCTTATCAAATAGGACTGCAGGAAAGCTAATGTAATGAAATATTGTTGAACAATACACTTCTTCATTCCTTGAGGGATAAAAATACTGCTCATTGAGAAGAAAATAGGTAACGAATGTAAATCGAGATGAAAAAATCATACAATCTTGAAAAATTGAACATCCTGCCTGCTTTTGCGAAAGTTTTGGAATTATGCGTTCAGTAGGTGAAGGCAAGAAGTTTCTTTGCTACCTTTGATATGAACGTTGATTTTTGTTGTTATGATGCTTGAATTATGCATTTCGAAATTTCAACACATTTATGAGAGTCTCAATTAGTTACCAAACCATCGTGAAAATCTTATCTCGAAACACGTCGAGATTCATAAACTTTGACCGTTAACGATCAAACTACAAACACAGCGGGATTGAATATTTTCTCCGATTATTTGTGATGCGTGAACTTCGCGAGTACTTATTACCCATACAGAAGTATTGTACCTGAATGAGACCTTTCGATGTCGAAAGAGTGCATCGAAGCGTACAAACTATATCTATAATCATCGCCAGCGGAAAGGTACTGTATATCTAAATTTTCGCTGTGTTCAATTTCGAAACTTGTCGGTTGGGTGCGCAGTGAGAAGCGTCCAGCTACGAAACTTTTGCTCGCAGGTTCGATTTCCGCGAGAGACAAACAATTATATATTTGGCACTCCCTATATATACTACTTCTTTGAAGTACTTAAACAACGTTGCTACATTTTACTTCCAGAAACACAGTTGCGAAAAGAGACTGAATTTTACAACTTGTGCTGTGTACACAATCGTTCTGCGTGTTATAGCAGTACGTCTTTTCAACCAAAAACTTCTAACTCTCGCTCGGAGATTGCAGCCCCAAATCTCTGGTTACTTGAGTTCGAAAAAACGAGACAGCCCAACCGATATGTTTCGATTCAACGATCCAACGCAAAGCATTTGATTCATCATAATCGCATTCCATTGACTTAGAACAAAAACATGCACTCTTTACTCTATACGCAAACATTTCACAAACTGTTTGTACTCTCCGAACCTCACACCAACTCCGTCTCACGTGCGAGTGTTTAAACAAGAAAGTGAGAAAATGTCAAAAACAGAATAAAATCATATACATGCTGATCAGTTTCACTCCGAATCCATCTTTTCAGCCTAACAGTTACTCTACCACACAAAAAAATATGGCACAAACCGACCAATTCAGAACATTTGAGTTTGCAACAACTTCATTTAAATAGACAACAGATTATATGCGGTAACGGTGAAGAAAAAGACGGCAAAACAGTTGGTCTTCTTCACGTAGTCTATGACGTGGCATCTACAGGTAGCCTAGACGGGGGATGTCCCTGGAAAAGCAAGGGTTCACGGAGCGATTGCTGAGGTTACTGAGCTCAAATTCAGATGTATCTATTAGGGCTCTTATGGATTTGTTCAGTTATGAAGTTTTTGAAAATTTAATTTCAAACTGCAAATATACATCAAACACGTTGTAAGTGTCACACCAGCCATATAAATCGCATCACACTACAACTCAATTGACTGCAGATTCTTACAGTAAACACTCTGTCATTTTTCTCCCCGGCAGTGATATTATAAGATCAATCACTTACCTATCTGCATTCCAGCTACCTCTTCTCCAAGGTTGTCGACAACAGCATCAGCATGTTGGGGCTCATCGGCTTGAACAGAAGTGGCGCAAATGTGGAAACTGACAACCGCGGAGTACGCGTACCCACGGCGTATGAGTTGTCATAGTGATGCGGATGTTTTGGGGCATCGGTTACTTCCATAGCATCTACATTGGACGTGTACCAGGTGGCAATAGTGTCGGAGTATCGCCCTTCTTTGGTGAGCGTTTGTGATTGCCCGTCTGGGCACATGAAGACAAAACCATCGAACATTGTTTTGGCTTCGACTTTTTGAAGACTCATCGAGCCCACGAGGTGGCAGACGTTCTCGGTCTCAACATCACGAGCCACTTTTTGGCAGATTGCCGCTCTGCAGTCTGTTTCTGAGATCGGGTTGGGTCTCCCTCCAATCTTGTTCTGTTCTTTGCTGTGATAAACACACAGAAGTCTTTGCAGTTCGAACGTTGGGGGCGAAGTTGCCCGGCGAAGCCTCACCACCACGTAATAGTGCTTAATGTTCATGTGGCATCTGCCCTTCTTGTCGACCTCGACGGTGTGGGACCCGTGCGTATGGAGAATGTTCTTCTTGACCATGAACAAAAAACGGGACGTTGGATCTGAAATGTGTGGCAATTTAGGAGAATATTTGGTATCTAGCTGTGAACAATTTTCATGAGTCCAAATTCACCACATTCGGGCACGCCCCGATATGACTTATCACGGTTCGGAGCGTAACCACATATAGTCCGTTTTCCCCAAATTGCAAATAGTTCGTTTACCCCCATCGATAGCAGTCAAGTATAGTAAACTTTAGTGGGTGAAGTCAGAGGTGTTGGAAACTTTCCAACAGCGACAATTCAAATCGAATATGTTGCACGAGCTCGTTATTGAACTCAGCTGAGATAGGTCGCTCTTGTCTAGGTTGCTAAAGAAGTGGCTGGCCATTCACCTAAGAATTGTGTGAGTATAGGCGCCTAGCCTGCAGGACTGATGGTTGAAACAAACTATAGAACATTTCAGGCTGAAGTGAGGACCGGGGCCACCATCGACTGATTGTTTTAAGAGCTACGCTTTGTTCTGTGTAGTCTTTGAGTAAGCGTCAATTTCACCTCGCGAATGTTTCACTCAACATTATAAAAATGTGAATGAGAATACCTACTTGAGTATCAACTTTCATGTGTGCAAAGTACTGATGAGAAACTCACATCACTTCATAACCGAGACTGGTAGCGCGGACTCGAATTTCTTCTGCGTTGTTGGTGTAATTCGCGATTGCGACAACACCTGGATCATCCTTGAGCAACCCGAGAACCAGAGTTCTCTCGCAGTATATATTTTTTCCCCACGGAGTGTAGGACCGAACGAGAGTCTGAAATCTCTGAATTGAATGTTGCAACTCCCTGGCTCAACACAAAAAAAAAGTTGTTTCTTGTCAATGCACCCTCCGCGCGAAATTGACTTGGTAAACTGAGTGTTGATAATTGCAACTGGGGTGTGCGTTTGTGTTTGGTGCTCTGAGAAATCACTGACTCGGCCCCCGCCGACTGAGTCGAAATTGAGACGGCAACGACAATGTCGCTGCCGTGACAAGTTTTACTCATGAAAATAGCATATGTTTTGAGGAGACGCAGACTGATAAACTACAGTTAAAACTGAGACGGCAGCGACAATGTCGCGGCCGTCTCACGTTTTACTCATAGTGTGTGCTGCGTGCATGATTCGCTGCTCGTGAATCGGGCGCCAAACGAACTCATTCGAATTTTTCAATAGAATTTGATATTTTTCTTTATTTTTTCA